>VZTB01001452.1:0-214658 GCA_013397245.1 Thryothorus ludovicianus
GAAAAAAGGGGAAAAGGAAGACAGCTTTTTATTCCCTCACAAACATGGAAATATAGGGGTGTGTGTTTGTGTGAATGTATGTGTGTACATTCCAGTAAGAATCAGTTATTTTCACAAGCTGCAACAGAGAAGTCTGTAGTTCTTTTGTACATCAGCAGCATGGAGCATAAAATGCATGTGTCCAAACCTTATTATTCAGCCTATCTTGTGTGAAACTTATACAGGATTGAGAGTCGCTGAAATTTGTTTGTTTGTTGTAAATAAAATAGTATTTCCCCAAAGTGAGACAGAAATGTCAGTCCATTACAAAAGAATGGGTAATGGGGTACCTAGAAAGAAGATGCAGTGGGAACATCAGGTCACAGCTGTACTGGGGGTTGCCCCACTCTGAGTGTTCAGGTACATTAATCAAACCTTTCTCTTCTGCCACCTGTGCTGTAAACAATTCATGGTCTGCCTGGTCATTGCTCAAGCACCCTGCTCTTCAGCTCTTCCAGCACAACTGTTTCAAACTTTGTTAAGCCATTCCTGACCTTTCAGACAGATAGGGTAATATACTTACATGAATGTGTTTTGTGCACAAGAGAGTTTATTTTGCTAAGTTTAATACCAAGTTAAATATTTGACCCTTTTGCGTACAGTTGCTAAAACAGGGATTTACCTCAGGAAAGTGAATCCACTTCTCACTGTGCTATCAGCAGAATTTACTGCAATGCCTAAGCACTGGGATCATGTGAGTGAGCTGCATTATCCCTCCTCTCCTTTTCCAGGCTCCCCACACCACATCTATATCTGAGCCTAAAGCAGCCCTTCTCTCCTCCTATAGCAGCAAATTTTGAATCAGTTTTTTAGCACCTTTCCAGAATCAAAGAACAACTATTTAGGAAATTAGGTTTTTGTAATGAGATTCAGAAATGAACTGTTTTCCTGTGTATCTGAAACAAGAATTAGGCAGATCTGTCTAACAGTACATTCTGTGTGTAACTCTTACTGTGGTGCAAATCAAAGCTCAGTCACCAGTGAGGCAGAGGCTTTGCGTCTTTCCCTGAAGATTTTAGACATTACCCCCCTTTTTGCCATAGAAGGTATAAGTTCATGTTTTTTAAGCTTTCATCAGACTGTTTATATATTTCCCTGCTAGAAAATGAAATTTTGGATAGATTTGCAGAATTATTCTAAACATATTGTAAAGAAAAGCTATTTTTACAAAGTATAGTCAATTTCATCAGGTTGCTACTGACAATTCTGATGCTGAAATTTCCTGAGGATGCTCTTTAGAAATGTAAGAGGAGGAGCCCAGTTAAAATCCACAAAAACTGGCATAATTATTTCTGAAATTGATTTTAGAAGTCATCTTCCACAGCAGCAGAAGGTAGCATTAGCAGTTTTAAAGACACATTTCCATTGAATATTTTAACTGGCAATTTATTTTTCGTTCTTCTAGATAGGAGGTCTGTCAGTCCTCCTATCGAAAGGGTGAGAAAAACAGAAGTGGCATTCATTGACCAAGGACAGTCCTTGCAAGCTCCTAGCCTGAGGTTGCAACCACAGCTTCTCCTACAAAAAAAAAAATTAAAATTTGAATCAGTAACATGACAAGGAAATACAGAAATCCACCTTATGTCACAAGAAATTTCAGGCACTGTACTTGTCCCATTCCATGTGGAAGTTTCCAGCTGTGCGCAGTTACGAAAAGCTGTTGTGCCCTGATGTTTTCCTTTGCAATCTGCAGAACACAAACAGCTCCTGTTATTACTATTGAGACTCCCTTCTTTTCCAGGTTGCTGCTGTCCTTTCTTGGAGATAGCACCAGCTTTTTCACTTCCTAGCAGCTCATCTGTTTGGGAGGGGAGCGCAAACATGACATTTGTGATAAGGATGTGATTAAGAGGTGCCTTAGTGGTTCATGACTTCTAGCAGCTTCACAAGATTTGGATAAGGCCCTTGCTGAAGGAAAATCCATGGAGATTTTGAGGACAGCCAGCCTACCCAGGCTTTTCAGTTGTAAAATAATAGAGACTGTGTTACAGTGGACCATTACTGTAGTCTATGTATTAAAATGACATACAGAAATAGCATGTTTTGAGAATTGTTAAGATTTTTTTTTTCTAATGCATTAAAAAACTCAGACTTGTTTGTATTGATCATGAACATTTTAAGAGAATGTTTACACTTGAAGGAAAATATCTTTGTCTACCCAAAGCAATTCTGAAGGTTTTTTTCAATAATTGTTTTAAAACTGGGAAAGACAGGCATATTAAATTAATCTTTTGAATAAGTCGGGAAAAGTGCATCCTTGACACATCTTTCAATGCTCTGAATAAGAGAATTAAAAATGTGTGAATAAAAGCTCACATGTTCATATGACATAGTCAGTAGCTACTAGGGAGACAAATTTAGTATTACTTAATGCTACCATAAACCTTTTTTATTAAACTATTTTATAGTAATTCAATGACATAAAATATAAAAAGCCGAGACCATTTGAGGCTTTAAAATACTTCAGGAGAAACACAAATTATGTTTCTTCCCAAATCCACTGTTTCCTATGCTTTGTGGGAAGTGGAGTAGAAAGTAATGATAAAAATTTATTTCCACTTTTCTTAAGATTTATGCAATACTGGTATATAGTTCCTACATGTCTCTAGGGTCTTGATCAGCAAGACACCTTTATTCTCTTGCTAAAGTCCATCTTTATTCAAATACCTTTCAATCACTTCCTTAAACTTTTTGCTGTGTTGAAACCTGAGACAAAGAATGGGTTTAAGTCTTTCTGGACAGGTATAACTTGCTGAGTTGAGACAGGAAACCTACCTTGAAGTCCAAACAAATGACTTGCCTGTTCCAGATACAAATCAGGCATGAATGTTTTCATAGTAAAAACTCTTGCAGAATGTCTTACAGCTCCTTCTTTCTCTAGCTACTGATTTTAACCTCTTCTATCTCGGTGACTTCAGCCAAATCCCTTCCCTTTACACAATTTGTAAATGTGAGAAGTGAGAGTGCAGACTGCAAGATACTTAATCTTATTTTATATGTTAACACACAAGGTGCAGTAAGTATATTGTGTTTAAATTTCCCTAAATGTGCAAGAGGCTGTTTGTAGGTGGCTAGTATATTTTAAAAAAGAACATAAAGTACTCTCTAAACCTAAGTGTTTCATGGCATTAGATTTCTCTGTCTTCTTCTGGCCTTCTGCCCTGCTGCTGTAATTACCTTACCTTATCACCCAATAATGAGACTCTCTGAACAAATCCTGTGCCTGCTATTAAGGAAAATTAAAGCTTAGTACAAATTCTCTGAATTCTTTCTTCTGTTCAGCTGCAGTACTTGACAGCTTGCATGGTACAAATGAAACACACAAAGCCTTTAAACCATCCCACATTAAAAAAAAAGGCAACTCAGAGCTTTCTAATGCTGATAGGTATTAGACAAAGTAAATTTTGAATAAGAGGGTACTGGATCCCCCTTTTGAGTGGAAAACTCGCTGGTGTAACAAAACAACCAATCAAGTGAGCTTATATGTGCTCTGTACCAGTTTGTTTCCTTCTGGGCCTCATGCGAGCCTTTGTAAGGAGAAGGCAGCTTATTCCAGGTCCACTGTGTCCTGGGTCTGTCTGAGATTGCCAGCAGAAGTGAAAATTGCGGGAATACATTTCTCTATGCAACCAGTTGACCTCTAGCTACTGCATCAGAATCCTCAAGTTCCTGTTCTACTTTGTGTGACTTTCGAGTTCCAAATTGAGCTGCGTTTCAGTCATAATCTCCCATTGTTTCAACCTTTCTGTAGGAAAAGGTCACTTGTGTGCACCCACTGTTAAAAATGTTTCAGTATCACAGAAAAAAATATTAAGAAATACTAAACTTCCAAATCATCAGCTCACTAGCATGAAGAAATGTTATCTCTTTTTCAAGGTAAAATTCTTGATACAACTAGGAAAACCAATACAGAAAATAAGATGATTATTTGTGAAAACAATCAGCAGTGGTAGCTACTATCTTGTCACATATAGGAAGAAGAGGAAATTGTGGGAAGCTTGTTAGATGCGTTGCATACATATTTAAAGGAAAGCATTCACATCTAAAAATTTTAGTGTTCACTTCTTGACATTTTTTTATCTCAAAATCTTCTGATAAATAACAAAATACCTTAAGACTTCACAAAATTCAGTTCTTCCTTCAGGAGGGCATCCATTCTGCAAAACACACAAAGCCCTTTAGATCATAACCCAGAAACTATAACCCCAGCTAAGCCAAACACAAATTTGTACTTAGATTTAGGCATAGGAAAGTTTTGTTCGCTTTATTCAACTCGCTTAAAATTAAGCATATGTTTTAACACTTTACTGGATTAGGGCCTATGTCAGCAAAATAAATTTCTTGGGAAGAAGTAATAAAAATGTAGCTTGCAGTGAGGGACAGCAGACCCATTCACAGTTACAGAAGCTTTTAAACACTAGCTGGTATTTATATATTTAGAAAAGAAATCAGGCGTGAAACAAAACATTTTAGATAGCAAACTAATTAGTCTGCTACAGAAGCACTTATTTTTTTTTAATTTTCATTTGAAAAAACGCAGGTTTTTTGCATCCTTGCACCCCCAAAAGCAAATTGATTTACACATCAAGGAAAAACATTTTTTGCGAACACAAGTTTCAAAAGCAATTTTCTTACTGTTTAGTAGCAGCCTGGTTGTTCCAGATATACCATTGCATTCCCTGGAGAAAAGGACAGACAGTAGGCCAAGCTTTTTAAACAGTTTCATTACACACATGCACCTGAATTTGCTCAAGTTCACATATTTGCATATATACTATAAACGTCAGCTAACTAATTCTCTTGTATGCATTGTGCACTGATATATATTTCTTTTTAATGCTAAGAACCTCTCTGAATATTTGATGTTGTAGGTCTATCCTTTAAAGAGAACTTACCTCATTCTCAAAACCAGAAGGAATACAATTCTACCAGACTGTGTCCGTGTTAATTTTAATTTTTCCAGCGAAACCTTTCTGTTGCTAACAACAGTGGGGCAAAGTATGAATTCTAGTGTAGCTATGGCTCCTTTGGCATTTAAAGCACAGGGCTATCTGTCATCGTTCAGAGCTGCTCTATCTTGTGTGAAGGGCCACACACCCTTCAGGGAACGCTGTGCAGGGAGGGGCAGTGCTGGAGTTGCCCTCTGTGCAATGAGGAAACACTGGGATTGAATCGAGCTCTCTCTTGGGTGGATGATGAGCAAGTCAAGAGTTTATAGGCTAGGTTTAAAGAGCAGACTGGCAAGGGTGACACTGTGTGGGTGTTTGCTGCAGGCCATCTGATCACAGGGAGGAAGTAGATGAGGCCTTTTACAGACAGCTGGAAGCAGCCACGGAGTCACAGCCATCAGTTCTTGTGGGGGCCTTCAACCACCCTGACATCTGCTGAGGAACAGCATGGCAAAGCACAAACAGTCCAGGAGGTTTCTGGAAAGTGTTGGCCGCAACTTCCGGACACAGGTGGTGGAGGAAAAAACGAGTAATGGTAGTAATGGTGAGCTGTTCAACCGTGCACTAACAAACAGGGAAGGCTTTGTTGCAGATGTGAGGGCTGGGGGCAGCCTTGGCTGCAGCAGCCACGAGATTCAGTACCTTGCATGGAGGGAAGGCAGCAAGTAAGAATGCAACCATGCACTTCAGGAGAGCTAACTTTCAGTGACCTTCTTGGAAGAATCCCATGGGAATTGACCCTGGAGGGAAGATGGTTCCAAGAAAGCTAGTCAATATTCAAGCACTTCCTCCAAGCTCAAGAACAGTGTATCCCTTAGAGTAAGGATCATAGACCTCTTGGATCATTGAGTCCAACTGTTAAATATACCTTGCAAGTCCAGCATTAAACCTTGTCCATAAGGATCAGATCTACATATTTTTGAACTTCAAGGGACAGTGATTCTGGCACTTCCATGGGCAGCCTGTTCAAATCCTTGACCACTCTTTCACTGAAGAAGTCTTTCCTAACCTCTAATTTAAACCTCCACTGGTGCAACTTGAAGCCATTTCTTCTTATCACTTGTTAGCTGGAGGAAGAGATCAACCCCCACCTGCCTACAGCCTCATTCAAGATAATTGTAAAGCGTGATAAACCTCCATTTCTCCAGAGTGAACCACTCCAGCTCCCTCAGCTGCTCCTCATAGGACTTGTGCTCCAGATCCTTCACCAGTTTCATTTGCAGAAGTTGCTGCTTGGGAAGTTTTGCCTGAACAGGAGGAAGAACTTCTATACTATGTGGGTGACTGACCACTGAAACAGATTGCCCAGAGAGGCTGTGAAGTCTCCCTCCTGGTGGTATTCAAGAAGTGTCTGGACACAATCCTCTGCCATGTGCTCTAGGATGACTGACTGAATAGGGAGGTTGGACCAGATGACCTCCTGTGGTCCCTTCCAACCTGACCCACTGTGATTCTGTATATTGAGGCACCAGTGGTCATAGCAGGACTCTACACTTTGGCACTTCCCAGCAGCACTGGAGCTGTTCCAGCAATCCTATTGCTAATATCCATGCACAGAAAATGTGTTAGACTTCCTCAATAAGTGTCATCGACCCCTTTAGCATTGCTTCACACCTCAATCACCAGGCAATGCATGTACATTGTATCTTCCGCCTTTTCAAAGGGAAAAACCTTCATTCAGAAGACGTCATAATTTGTTTTCAAATTAGGTCTTTTACTGATCTTTATTAGCTCTGTCTTTATAGCCAGTCTTCCAAAGGTGCAAGATTGCCGAGTGCACAGCCTGCAGGCGTTTGTGCTCATTCTGCATTGCCAGCTACAGCCCCAGAGCCCATTGAACAGTTTCAGATGGACACTTTTGCAGTTCTTTCTAGGAACTTCTTCAGAAAATAAGTGTCTGGGCTGTCAGTAGTGTCCTTACAAAAGGGAAGAATGAAAATGGATCTTATCTCACCCTTATGACACATGGGGAATCCACTGGAAACACCAGCCTTGAGACACATAAAAAGCAGGTTTCATTATTCCACTGTTAATAAATTCCTGATTTGACTGGTTTTTACAGCTCAGGATCCAGAATTCTCTTTTCATATCTTATTTGCAAGGCCCATTTCTCTGTGAAGATCTGGTCATGGTCCCAATGCCCTACAGAACAAACAGACATTAAACAGTAAATGTATTGACTGCATGAAACTTATGAGTTCACAGATGGTAAGAAAAATGGCTCCAAAGGAATATTTCCTCCAGTAATCCATACAGACAGTAATATGACTCTAATTAGTAGGGTTTGTTTAAAAAAATAATTAAAAAACCCTTCTTCCTACTACTTATGTCAGAGGTAGCCTTTTCCTCAAAATTCACACATTCATCAACTTTTCTGAGGTCCTGTGTTGATTTCTGCAGTGTTGTATAAAGGTAACATTAATCAGGTTAGAGTTTTTAATATTTTTTAAAATTGCACACTTTTAGTAAACCCCAGTGCCACCTGTTCAGCTGGACATAAGCACTGTGCAATCCATAATATCATGGAGAATAATGACAATATGAGTCACATCTCAATTCTGCTGTATGGCTGCCATCTGCTACTGATGGGCAGGAGACCGAAACACAAATTGGAATTGTGCAGGTTTTGTGTTGAGACAAGACTGCAAAGAAGCCTTAAAAGCTTAAAAGTACTCAGCTGTACATTGACTGAGAGTGTGGGAGAGAGGAAAGTTTCATTTATTGGCAACAACAGCACTGCTGGGGCTCAGCCAAGCTGGGCAGCCGAGCTGAGCTGTGCTGAGCTGCAGAAGAAAGGAGCTGCAGGGAACAGCAAAGGTACCACATGGCCAGAGTGATGGCTCAGGCTCACCAACAGTTAACTCAGCCCTGTGTGTTTAAAAGAGCTGTAGTAATGCAACCATAAAAACTCCCACCAGTTGAGATCTCAGTTTGGGAGCTTCCTAATGCATTACATATTTTAAAGTTTAATCATCAGCCCTTCTCCAAGTAAAACTCCTACTCATTTCAGTTAATCTTTGCCAGAATCAGTCCCAGTAGTGGGCAACACTCTGCAGTAAGGCAAAAATAAGTTTCTAATCATAGAAATTATGTTCTGAAATGTCTTCCAGCAGTAATGGTGAGTGAAAACTAGTTTAAAAACGTAATGAAATGTAATAAAAATGTATTATTGCAGCATCATGGAACTATGTGCAATGAACCACAGAGGTCTTATCTGGTTCAATTTCCTAACTACTGAAATCCAACACCTACTAGTAATCTGAAATTTATATATACATTGAACTGTTATTGATATAAATAATTGTCACTAAATAATTATTTTAGTAAGACCATCATTCTCAGAAAAAAAGAAAAAGAGAAGATTTAAACCACTGTTAGTAACTTTTTTTAAAAGTAATTTTTCTGCTTGTTTATAAACACTTGATGCCCAACAGCATAAACAGACTTTGTTTCTAATTGTTTCTAATTTAGAAAGTGTCAGTTTAATTTTTAGGAATAGTATTTCTATCCAGAAATATTGCTACAGTACTATGCACAAATTCTTGTTCTGAATACGGAAGGTCTACAAAGGCAATGCATGTATTAAATTGCCAAATAACCTGTGTGTTTTTGCAGCAATAAATATGCAAGTAATTAGTGTGTTTCAAGTATGATTAGTACTCATAGAAACTTTGGCATTTTAAAAATCACTGGTTTTATATCTAAACTAGTTTCTATGCATCAGTTTATATAGGAGAGAAGAAACTCCAAAATAAAATGAAAGACTCAGGAAAGAAAGTTAGTTTTAGTTATTATTTTGGTTATGATTTTCCTAACCCTAAAAAAAAAAACAAAGGAAGATTACAGCAAAACAAAAACAGGTGTGAAAAACAGCTGCAGCTGAGATTCAAGGTATCTGTATAAAGAGCAAGTAACATGTTCTGCACAAGAGATGAGTTTTAAAATATCTAAGTCAAGATGACCTAAATAATTGGCTTCCTTTTGATTGTTCACCTGTGATAAAACATTAATTTAATTTATCAACTTTTAGTTTAAGAATGTAAAAGTCATTAATTTTGAGTTGTGATTTCACCTAATTTAATCTACAGCCTTTCTCATAACTACATAGCATAAGTAAATTTGTAGTTTGCAATTTAGAAAAGAAGAATTACATAGACCACATGGCCATGTAGCTGGGCAATTTAATTACAAGTGCTCTCTGTTTCTTTGAGGTATGATAAATTATCAAAGAAAACTGTATATATATGTAGTCACTCTGAAGCAATGTAGTGATGGTATAATTTCAGAGTGGAGTTCAATAGAAATGTTGTAAAAGGGAGGAGAAAAAATTGTAGCACAGTGAGTAATTTTTTGCTGAAATGAAAGAACATGCAATTGTCAATGATGCAATAAAATAATAGTGTGCAATGTTAAAATACCATGCATTGCAATAAAGGAGCTGGCTTGCAGATAGTACACCTACGTTTCCTGTAAGGTGTTTTGTATTGCAGTTATCTGTCTCAGATCAAGAACAGTGAGAAACAGTGCCTTTTATTCATATGGATTTGTAACAATTCCTAGAGAAACAGTAAAAAGTGGATAATTTTAAAACTGCAGTAATTTGCTAAAATTTTTATGAAAAAAATGTGTATCACACTGGAAAGTACTTTTAGCAGTATTGTGGTGGCATGACTTCTAGGCACTGAAATTAGGCTGAAAATAGCTATTGAAATATGGTAGACTTGCCATATCCACATCAGTTTATGTCTTTGTCAGATAATCCAGTGCCTTTAAATATAGAGATCAGATAATCATTGTGTTCAAATGTACTCTTAAAATATTTTGCTGAGCAGAGCTCCTGTGTCACTGTAATGTAGCTAGCAGAGATGCCATCTGTTCTGGTTACCTGGCTAAGTGTTATATTTGTTCATACAACTTTTAAGCTTTGTACTTAAAGGAAAATATCAGTAGTTTAAAAAGCCACCTTTTTAAGAGAGCAGTTATGCATATTTAGAGGCCTCATTACTGTGTGTTTTAAACAAGTAATGAACTTTGCAAACTCCACAAAAGCCAGCAGTGCTTCGAGCTTTAATTCCTGCTTTAGTGCTAGGTAGGAGAGCATTTCAAATGTAAATCTGAAGGCTCTGGGTCCTTGCCCTTGTGGAGCTGACTAGCGAGGATTGTAGTGAGGTCTTGTGTTCATGGCTTGACTCCAGGTGTTATTGGGCAAAATTGTTCAGAGCATCATCCCGGCTGCAATGCTAGGCCAGAGCACCCTGTGCAAGCAGGAACTCTTCCACCTGCCTCATAACAACCTGTGCAGAAGTTGAGGCAGGAACACAAAGCTGCAGGAAGTATCAAGCAGCAGTTTGTGGTGCACAGCTACAACCACAGCTGGCTCTGCAGCCCATCTCAAAATAGAGCCCTCAATAACCAAGATAATTTTATGAGCAGAGTTGTTTTGTGTATCTACTCAACTCGCAGTATCTGGACTATGGTGTCAACAGGTGCCTTAAAGATCCCTCACTTAAGGGTGATCAACAGATACTGAAAACAGTACCATGTGTCTTTTAATCACATTGCATAATGCACAGCAGTTACTTGCATGTGATCTAAAGCAAGTACTGTTTATAATTCCTTCCCTGGCAAGCTAAAGGGCACATTGTCATATCTTTATGGTAAAAACAGAATGAGAAGTAAGCAAGAGATTTCTGTCAGGTGTGATGCTTGAAAGATTGTCAATAAAGTAATTTATTGATGATTGTAATTCCCAACATTTTAACTCTGTATGAAGATGCCTATGTATAAAGTATTTACTTATTCCTGTGGTAAGAAAAATAACTGCCATGCACCTAAGTTGGAGAGATTAGAAATGCCTTAAATAAAAGGCAAGCATGCAAAAAACTGATTTGTTACAAACAGATCTACATGTAGAAAAACGTTTCTAAAAGCACAAACAGCAGCAGAATTAACCTGGGCAAAGGCTGGGTCCTTCCCTCTGCTGCAAAACAGGTTTTTTGGAACACACATTAAGAAAACCTATTCTGAATGTAAGGACACTGGGAGTGTGGAACCATTGGCTTCTGGCATGCATACAACACAAAACAACCTAAAAACACAAAATACCCTCACCTCAACATCAGCAAAAGCTGGGAAGTAGGTCAAATACATTATTTCAAATTACATAACAGTTTCATTACATGAACATTTTTTCTCTTCCACGATACTCTCAATGTAACTTTTCTCCCTTCTATTTGAAAAAATTACAACTATTACTAAAATTCCTTTAGTTTACAATATGTGGAAAACAAAAAGAAATTAAATATTCTACTCATGTTTACTAGCTTATTTCTCCCTTGACTGAGTTCCAGAAATCAGATTGAAATTTACCAGCCAACAACTGTCCTTGTTATTTGTGCTTCTGTGTTTCTCTTTAAAACTCAAAACTGCCTTTTAATTGTGTAGAGTTTTTCTTCTTATTAACAGATTCTTTAAAACATTTCTACTAAGGACCAGCTCTTGCTTATTACTCACATTAGTTTGTTTCAGTTCTTTGTTTCAAACTCTTTACTTCTAGATTCCATTTCATCTGCTAGTTCTTCAAATGTGATGATTATATTATTGTATTATCTCTGCCCCACCCTTCAAATGATTATATTCAGGTCTTTCAATTTTGCTACAATCTTAGATGTTCTCATTTTCATCTCTCAGTGTTGAACACCCTTCTCCTTAAATTGTGTATTTCTCAGTAACTTCGAGGTAATGCAATTTTTTACCTCTATTTTTACGCTCTTTACTTGTTTCCATGTGCTATTTCTCCTCAAATTGTTGGTTATTGGTACTTAAACCAGTGGACATCAGCCACATTTAGTGTAGTAGCCTACAGCACTCACCAGAAAGGAACCAACCAGGATATGGATTCAGTCAGGGAGGGTCCAAGTCATTCCTGCACGCATGCTCTGATCACCCATGCCTCTACAGGAAATCCTCATGCAGGGCCTCCTGCATCCCACCTGGTACCTGAGTTACTGTATAGTTTAGATAAAAAAACCCTCCTTCTTGGCACCCAAAGTGGAAGGAGGAAGAAAGAGCTTGTATTTCAATCCCAGTGTCAGGCATTTTGGCAGAGGTGGTGCCTGAGCTGTAGTCTCCAGGCTGGTACTGCATTTCACCCTGAGGCAGAGCAGTACCACAGCACCGGCTGCCCCTACCAGTTCTTTGTGGATCAGATGTACAGAAGTGGATGTTCCAAGATGAGATTCACAACAAAACCCTAAATGAATGGTAAATCTCAATGCCATTCACAGTTCAGTGCCAACTGATGGCAGGAGAGAGAGAACACCCCTGTGATGCAAATTAGCCTGCTTTCAGATAGAGAGGTAGGCAAAGAAGCTTAGAAAATTACTTCTTTAGCAACAATTTCCTGATAAAACCTGAATCCAGCCGAACTTTAAAAGAAGCTTTAAGCTTTAAAAGGGCTACTTGACTTTTCTAATCACTTCAAACTCCCTAGCCTCTGCAGTCTGCCTGTCTGTGAAGGAGCAGTAACACCCTAGCAGAGTTTATGTAACTGCTACTCAATATTGCATTAAGCTTCCTCCGTCTGACATGTAAAACTTCCACCTGCTCAGTCACCCAAGTCCTGACTTGAACTAATGACTTTTGATACTACTGGGCTATATTTGCTCCCAGCAGGCTGATAACAAAGTGTACAGAGGATCGCCTGATCCAATTTATGCCATAATCTCAGATAATAATTATTTTACACTGGCTGCTATTACCTAGCAGCAGAATCCGTTTAAGTTTGTTGCTCTCTGGAGAAGAAGAAAAATGCAAATGCAGTGAGAAATCCATGTGCTGTGGTATTTTAAAATGTCAGAGAGCCACTACTGTATCATTAGCTACTATGTTAAGCTTTGACAATGCTGTCAGTGAGCCTTGGTATTTTGTCATCACTGTACTACTTGAAAAAGTCTGGTTTTCTTCATTGACTTCTTTCGTCTCTGTGGCTGGCAGTGTTGTTTTTTGTTTTTCTCTCGAATGGAAATTCTAGAACTACTGGTAGAAAGAAGAGTATCGCTACGAAATATACACGATTCTCCCTCCTTAAATACATCTCTCTTATTCTGTTTAAAAATTAAGACTTTGCAATGTAAATGAACACTGGTTCCTCTCCCTCCCAATTTGTTCCAAAGACAACTGGAGCTTTTAAAATCTGTTTCTCCCTAGACTTACCACTGATATAATTCTGAGTCACTGTGAAAAGTTTGCTTCTATCCACTCCCTTCTTTTTTGCACAGAGATGGCTTCACAAATCTCCTACTATCAGGCAGTGCTGAGTGTAGAGCAATTGTGGAGTGTCTAAATGCTGGCAAAGATGATCGACTTTTGATATAAACAGAATATTGTAGCATAAACAGAACATTGTAGCATGCTTTAAAGATTCAATCCTGCTCTGCATCTGAGCATTTTCTGTGCCTGATCCACACAAAATAAGTATAAAATAGACCAGGAAGTATAAAATAAGTCTATGTATTATACCAGAGCAGAATAAAGCAGCTCACAGGCATTCTGTTCAAGCCATTGTAATGCCCCGGCCAGGGAGGCTTCAAAGCTTCTGAATTTGGCAGGTTTTTTTACCACTGTTATGGTTATTTAATCTTGCATTATTTTATTTAATCTTTAATCTATGCTCTAATCTCCCCTGCCCCTCCCTTAATGCATGTCCTCATCCTGCTACTGTATACAGAATCAACTTTCTGGATGTTCCCTCAAAACATACAACACACCTCACCTTGCTACATGTAGACAGCTTTGCCTGCTCCAAACCCACTTGTATTTATAGAAATGAAGAGAGAAGGAGGTCTATTCACCTTGCTAGAAGTTGGTCACTGGAAATTCATAGCAGCAGATCCACAGACCAGAAAATCCTTGAGAAAAGTGGATCTGGCACTGCTGTGCTGAATTCAGTGCGTCCATGTGAAACCAAGCCTGTCAGATGGCCAGGGATACTTCCCTGGGGAATTCAGGATGGGGTTATGAGGAAGCAGCAGTGGAGAAGCTCAGCTGCCCCAGTGGCAGCCATCCTGAGCAGGTGACAAGAAAATTAGTAGAACTAGAAAATTAGAAATGCCCAGGCCTCCTCAGGCACGTTTTGTGGATGGCTAATTAAATTCCACTTCAATAAAGTTTTACACTTTTCCTTTTCGATGTGGCACTGTATCAAACAAGCAGCATTTTTCACTTGGTCTAGGAACTCCAGAAGAGAGGTGGGGTAGAACGTGACAGCATCACCCTGGCTTCTCCTGCCTCCCAGGTCATTTACTGGTGTGCACTCAGCAGGGATTTTAGCCACAGGTGGTGCCACAAGTGCAGGGGCCCAGTCCTCAGTGGATACCCTACACTCAGTTCTAAAGAGCAACTGGATACTTCAGTTCTGATCCAAAGCTAAATGAATAACCAAAAGAATAAACATAAATCTTGCAGGTGGCTTTAAACCCATCCTTAGGACTTTGACTACAGTGTGAAAATTTCCAAGAAAATGCAGAAGACAGAAGTTCAGGAAAAATGAGAAGGCATCATGCAGAAAATGACACAAAGTCACATGCCTGAGTGCTATATTTCATCGTCAGGGCTCCAATTTAGGTTACAAGTTCGGTGATACTTTAAATAACCCCACAATCTACTATTCCCAAATTTCTCCTGCCCCAGCTCTCATGAACAGGCAGATAGGGTTAAAACAAGGAATGTGTAATGAAATGCCAACTTATTCTGTTATTAGTAAGAACTTCATAAGAAAAAATTTTATCAGAAGAAGAGTTTTGTGCCCAGGTTACTTCTAAACTGTAGCATGTATCTATGTCCCAGACAGAATGATGTGTCTGTAGCCAAAGGCTAGAATGAGTATTTAAGAGAGAAAAACAGAAATGTATCAGTGTGAAATAAAAGGACTGTGGAATGAGATAGTTTGCTTTCCATTTCTAGAGGCACAATGGAACCAAGTGCTTTGCATGAACTACCCTGTCAATAGCTTAAAAAGATTAGGAGTAAGGCATTCTTTTTGTGCACCCGACCTTTTCAGCAGCATGGCAAATAAAATAAATAAAGAGAATAGGCCAGCCCCAGAGGTGGATTTATATTTAAACACAAAGTTTACATTCAAGTTTCTAGGAGAAGAGTTGGAACAATGTGATGTAAGCTTGGATCTTCTAATTAAGATCAAATTGCATAGTATTTTTAGACTTTAAAACTACATGTTTTGACCCAAAATGCAGTTCAAGTTTTCTTTTCTCTTGGATCTATTGTGAATTATTAGCACTTGACATTCTATAAACCAAATCTGGCATAGACTTCAACAGAGTCAGAGGGGGGCTGCTGGGTTGGGTTTTTTCTTTTTTCAGTAAACACAGATTTATAATGTGCCAAAAATTCTACAGATCCCTTCAGTCCAAAGTCAAGGGGGAGACTTTCAAAACATTCTAGGCTTTTTTATTTGATCCACCTCGTAGCTTTTTGTGTAGGCATTCCTTCCCATAAAATAGCACAAGAGCTAGCATGCTGAACAAATAAATACAAAAAGGTTACTGAGTGCATAACACTTTTCCTCTAAGCAGCCTCTCTCTACCTTGAGTGCACACACTGCATGTTTGAATTGCAAGTGTAATTTAATTCCCACAAAACATACCAAACAAGGCCCACAAGGTTTCGGAAAAAAAGTATTATTGAGACATGGCAACTGGTTTCATGTGTGAGCTTACTGAAGATATAAAAGCTCCAGAGATATTTTCTGCTTGTTAGAATCTTAATTTAAACCTCACCTTAATATTCATCAGCTGCTCCTGCGCATCTTGACCCCTCCACAAGGAAGGATTAAAGTTACTCATGGCAACATCAAGTCCATCTTCTCGTGAGATTTTCAGACTTGCAGTAAGTTTCTAATAAATGTACCTATCCCTAATGGAATCTTGTTCAATGCTCTGATTTTATACCTGAGGCAAACATGACAACAAGGCAAATAGTCCTGTGCAGTAAGGTAGTGTAAAGTTTTTCCCTAAGCTTAAATACGTAAGGCAGACTTCGCTTCTTTAAAAGTGAAAAAACCAACCAGTTCTTGCAAAGATGTTGCTTTGGATGTGCTTCTTGCAAGCATACATCATTCTTCATTTACAGGGTTTCAAAACCACGCCTCTCAGTCTCAAAAACCAAGCTCACTTTTTCATAACTTGCCATCTCTGAAGCAGGTAAACACATCCAAGGAATTACTTGCCAAAAAAAAACTACTTGCCACTTGTTCACTGCAGTAGAAAGATGAGTCTTTGTGCCATAAAAGTGATGCGCTTTGGGGCTCCTGAGTACTATACCAGCAGTCTGCAGCTCAAAAAAAGAGAGAATCAGAAGTGTCACTACCACAGAGTTTCACCATATCCATATACAAGGTTCCCAGCCAGTCCAAGTCCAATGATAAGTGGGGATCCTAAGCAGACTATGCATTGTCATGCAACAAAAGCCACTTCCTTGTGTACATGTCTACAGCTTGCACAGGAAAAGAGGTGAATGGGTTAAACCTATTTCCACTGCTTCTTGACAAGGTTAGATGAAGGCTGAAAGTCTTAATGAGATTTTTCTAAGGTTTTATGTCAGATCTTGTCTTCTTTTTTTTTTTATTTTTTTTACATTGTTCACTAATAGAATTCAATCTTTGGAAAAGTTATTTTTATAGAGCTTAAAATGTACACGGTTAGAAGAATCTGACTCAGATTTGAAGGTTTCATGTGGAACTGATAAAAGCAGACTCTTAATGACTTTTCTTCCCTCTATGAAAGTGGCATTAGGGATTCACTGGATGTGAAGATGTGCCAATGATTCTTTATCTACTGCTTAAAGCACATTCACCATCTTCTCTTTCTCCATGAGACTGTTGTTTCCTCATGTCTGCTTGTTTGGACGAGGGACATCATTGACAGGGCAGGCATGACTGGCAGGGGAAATTCTCTATGGCAGAAGTCACACAGTGTGACACACCCTGTGACTGCCTTGGAGAGAGTGGCTGTATGCACAGGAAATCCTTAGTGTTTAGGGTCCGTGGTTACATTTTCCCATGGAACCAGAACTGAAAGAAAACATAGTTTTCAAGAACCTTTTTTACTTGGCCTTATGATCTTGAAATTCAGTGTTACTCTGGGACTTGGAAAGAACTAGTAATATGTCAGATGATACAGGTATATTAAAAAATTGTACTCCTAATTATCTCTGTATTCACTCCTATACTGTGGATTTTCAGAATAAAGACTCGTAGGGACCTATCACAGTGTAGAACAGTCATTTAGAAGAAGTGGTATCATTGCTTAAGGGATAAGGGTGAATCTTAATGATGTGAGATCTAACCCATCTTTTGCCTGTCAGTAAATGTAAATACTGCCACTAGAGTCTTGGGACAGATGTCTCATCTCCCTTGCCATGTTAGTGTTGTTCAATGATTTCTCACACTACTTTCTCTACATTGGTTTTTGATTTCATTTATTATCTGACCTGTATTTCCCAAGGCTCAAACTGCTATTCTTCCTTTAAACAACAAAAATACTAATTTCATTTTCATTTCCCACTCTCTCTCCATTTGTCTTCTATTCTCAACTTCATTTCTTCTCACTGTG
This sequence comes from Thryothorus ludovicianus, assembly GCA_013397245.1. Lineage (NCBI taxonomy): Eukaryota > Metazoa > Chordata > Aves > Passeriformes > Certhiidae > Thryothorus > Thryothorus ludovicianus. Next base: position 17,618 of record VZTB01001452.1, read on the forward strand.
TTTTCCACTTCCCATTTCTCTGTCTCAGTTCCTGGCTTCAGTTTCCATCTCATCCCAGTCTGTAATCTTGGCTTGTTTTCCTTCTCTCACTCCTTGCTTTCACAGGAGTTCTCTCTTCTTGACTTTACCTCAGTCCTGTGTCATTTCAGCTAGCCTGCTAAGCTCTCCAAGGATATTTATACATATATGCACTCACACTTTGTGGCCTAAGTAATTGCCATGGGATATCTTGGATTTCCCCCCATTCTCCACGACTTTTTCAACTGAACAGTCACATTGGGACTCATAAATGTTCTAAGGAGGCTGGTTCTGAAAAGTGCCCATAATAAAAAAGTCTTTCAACTTTTCCCCTTTCACAGACTGCTGCTTTTACCTGTCAGAGTCATGAGTCTGCAGATAACCTGCTCTCTGATCTGCTGTACTGTGCTGGTGGAAGTCTCTCCTTAAGTGGTACCTGTACATGATAACCACATTCAAAGAAATGCATGAGAAACACATACTTTGTCCCCAGCTGAGATTTTCTGGAGTTTCAGATCTGTGAAGACTAAGCACTTGCTGGTCCATAGTTCACATCAGTTCTTGTCTCTCTAAAATGATCCAAGTCACCTATTTGGGTTTGTCCACTTGCTGCCTCACTGTGTTTTCCTGCTCTGGGCTCCCTGGAAAGGCTCTATTGTGCCTGGCTGCAGTAGGCACATCCCTATTGCTACAACTACAAATGCCAATCGCTATCTTGTCCCCACATTCATCTCAGCTATTCAGAAATGAAGGCTCCAAGAAGAATTAGTAGGCCCCAAATTGACCCTTTGAGCTCAGTGTAAATACAGCCTGGTGGGAGAGAGAGCTGGGTCTAGTCCTTAATCAGGCAGTGAGCACAGTAGTGTGGCTAAGTATAGAAGCCACTTAGTTTACAGTACAGTGACCCAATAATTATGCAAGATAATACTGTATGCACTTAGCTTGCCTGTACCATTCAGAGCACTTGCCAATAATACACAAGCATATTTCATTATCTCCTTCCCCAGCTCAGGGCTCTCTATAAACAGTTTGTTTTCTCCCAAGATTGCTGGAGCTATGACACAGAGTGCTGTCTAGGTATATTTAACCCCACAGATCATTCCAACATGCTTCTTTAAAAGAAGATCATATTGTTTTTCCTGCTTTCCATTTTTGCAAGCCTAGGCTTTGGCCAGAGGGTACTCTACATATCTGGCTGTAAATAGCCTGCTTGGAGCCAAGCAATGCGGTGCCTTGACTAATTTCAGCATTCACTTAAGCTAAATTATTTATGATACTCTCTGCACAGGCTTTTCTCTGTTGTTGTTGTTTTAATGTCGTAATCTCAGACAGAATAAAGGGATAATTTGCATGCGTTTTCAGCTACTGCAGTAGCTAACACATGGCTCTGAAAACTGAAGCCAACTACAATATATTCAAAGTTTGAACTGACTGGCCAGAAAAGGGAAATCTTGACATGCCACTAAATCATATTCCTAATGGTGAGAAAGCTTAACATTTTTACTTAAGCAGCTGAAACAACATCAGAAACCTTTTCCAATGATATAGTTATTCACTTGTATCAAGAGCTCATCACCTTTGCTGCAAGAACGTAAATCAGGAGGATGTTAAGCTGTGAATGGTCTATTTTCACCTCTATGCTGATATATTATAAGTCCATCGCCAGCAGAGCATGTCTCCATCGTCATGAGAATGTAAAACACTGCACAGGCAGAGCAAAGAAATACAAGTGTGTTTTTAAGGAGCCTCTGAGTTTCGAGCAGGCACAAGACATAAGAGATAAGAAAGAGAATAAAAGTTAGAAGGGAGTGCAGAGCAGAGAGGTACCTCCTTCTCTAGCAGCTGGTGGCTTGCCAAAGAAAACAACAGAAGTGGGGATTAGAGTTTGCAAGGTTGCACATTAGAGGTAGGCTACCTATTCCCTGCCTTTTCTCCTCTGAAAAGCTGCCATGTGAGGATAAACATTCCTTTTATTATTTATGGGGACAGCCACTCTTGTTTATTATGCTCATGTTACTATGCTACATGCCAAGTACAGGCCCTCTTTTCCAAAGAGGTTGTTCTTTGTACAGGGAGGGGGGAAGGAAACAATGCACACACACATACACTCCCTGTTTGTAGGATTGGTGAGGAAATTAAAGTCAGGGTAGTTAAAGGAGGTCTTTCTATAGAGATGTGGTTTTGCTTAGAAAGGTGGCAGCAGCAGAGCATTGCAGTGGCCTGCCACCATCATGCTCTAGGGGAACAGCAGACTCGCTTCGAGAGCTTTCTCTTTGCACTACTCAGGCAATCACATCCCTTAACAGCCCGAGGAGTGGAGAACTCACAGCAGAAGAAAGATTAAACAACCTATAATCTGAACATCAGTATTTGTACAGCTTGTAGGAGATGGATATTTTCCCCCCCTCTGGGTTTGGAAAAACGTTGACAGGAAAGAAAGAAAAACAAGTTTATTCCTCACTCCCTTTACATTTTTTTCAAGGCAGCTGAAGGACAGCTGACCTATTTTCTGAGTTCAGCAACAGAGCAGGCTCCCCAGCACCTGATCACTTCTTTGTGCCTGTCCCCTGAAGCATGTTTAATACTGAAAGGCCTGTCCCTGGTCAGTGATTGCAAAGGAGGAAACCCTCGGCTGCACTTGGACTACAGCCTTCGTACTGAATGCAGGCAAGGATTTGAAGCAATCCCCTGAATGAAAAGTAAATCCCAAGGCAAAGAGAAGGGAAACTAGGCAACAGTACTTTCTGTGGTAGATGGCAGTGGATTTATTGCCTGGCAGTTCACAAACTGCCTACAGATGGGGGAAATTGCTAGTTCAATTATCCTATGTTTAATGTGATTACTGGTACTGGTTCATAGGCTTAATTTCATTCCTTTGAATTCCCCTCCACTAACAAAAACAAAACAATCAAACAGAAAAAAGGTGCAATAAAATCTCTTCCAAAATACAGAATATAAAATGTATTTTTCAAACCAGGAAACTTCACTCATTCTGTCTTCAGGGTTTTTCTTATTTTAACCCAATTACACACAGAAGGATCTTATTCTTAAGAATTAATCTGCCATGTTGTAAGAAAGGAAAGGAGCTCTTTCTGCTTTCCCAATGGGGTTTTTAAAGAAAACACTGACAGATTCTTCTTGAGTTTAGAATCTAGGAATTAAATATTTAGATATGGGAAACAGCAGCAAGATAATATATTTGCAGTGGCCATGTAAAAACCTTAGCTGGACGGTGCGAGGGTACAACTCTCCCCAGCTAGAAAACTGTGCTAAGAATAGAGCTCCAAACTTCAGCATTGCATCTCCAACACAGAAGCTTGGTTCTGACAGGAAGGGATAAGAGAGCAAACACGTTAAAAGAACAAAAAGACTCCTATCTCACACATAATTTTTCACATTTTAGCCTTAAAATACAGGATACAGCCACTTAGTTCTGTTTCAGAAACTGTGTGTTGCTTCACAATGGCCTTAGAATAAGGTGCTGAGCAAACATTTTCCTGTTTATCAGCAACATAAATACCATGTGACAACAGCAATACTTCAGGTGGAGCCTTTTTCTTTATTGGGCATAATCTGAGTCATAGGACAATTCCCAAGAGCCAAAAGAAACATACCATAAAGAAATGTATTCCAACAAATTGCATTTTTCCTGCTACAAGACCACTAAACAATCACTGTAGACAAACTATAGGTTTAACATGCCAATTTACCCTTGTTTGCAATAGGTTGCTGAGCTTACTTGGATTTCATGCTCTACATAGTATTAATCGTTGTTGCAAACAATGTATTTAATGCATTTTCAAGGCAGTTTATTGAATCAAAAAGCATGATAACTTTCTATGCTCTTTCAGACTTGCTGTGGTGAATTTTGCAGGTATAGTTTCTTTCACAGAAAGAACAAGGAAGTTCTGTTTTTTGTTTTTCACATAAAGAAGCAGAAATAGTTTCTTTTTTATAAACAAAACATCTGATATAGAGCAATGCAATACTGCTCTCCTAGTGCCTGTACTGCCCTCCAAGCCCACTGCAGAATGCTGTTTTCATTAGTGTTAAGTATCTTTTCTGTCACTGAGACTGCATTTGACTTAATTAACATCTCACTCTGCAACTATTGCATTATTTAAACATTTATAATTCTGCTTGCCAGTGACTATCTCCATGTTTCTAATGTGTTAATTAATGTTTATAACACACCTGATTGTATTTTACTTATTGTTGGCTTAATTTACATTCAATGAACCATAAACATTTCTTACAAGTTATCAGTTTATCACATTACAGGAATAATGTTCTGCCATTTTTGACATAGAGCTACAGCTCAGAACTCACTTCATTCCTTTCAGCTTCACCACCACAGCAGGCATAGAGTTATTCTCCTGCTGTTGGTATCTCTGACTGCACAGGCCTGCCCAAGCCAGACATTTTCCAGCAGGTTTAAAGATGAATAATGTTCCAGAGATCTTTTTGTGCATCATCATCCTATTCTTTCATTCTCTCTCTGTCCTCACCTACTGAACATCACACCAAATCCATTAGCTTCCAAGGATTTAGCTTTTATTTATATCAGGAGTTGTCTGGGCTTTGTGATCTCTACCCTTCTGCTGTACCCCAACATCCGTGTCTCACTCCAGTGTCCCAGCAGCCTTAGTTCCTTTACTCCATCATTTTCTCTAACTTCAGGCTTACTTCTGGTTTTCTCCATGTGTACCAGCTGAGCCCTCACAGTCCTGCCCAGCACTTCTTTCTCTGCAAAACCATTGACCCTGTTACACAGTCCTGATGTTTACACCTTCGTTCCTTCTACTCAACAACTTTATAACATTTGTAGTTACTGTATTCTAATAGAGGGTGTCTGCAGCCTCTTATAACCTTCCTCCCAGCCTTGTATATTTTAAAAAATCACAATTCCATTTCTGTTGTAGTGAGATTATCTTCCCTCTGAGTAACTAGACTCTCTCACACAGAAGTGAATAGGTGAAGAAATCTCTTCCCAGTCTCAGGGGGAAGAATCTAGTATCCCTCCTTCCATTAAATTTCATCAGTTCTCTCTCAATCCTCCCACACTCTCAAAATAGTGCAAGTCCACACACTTCTCTCCTTCTCAAAGTCCTCCCAATCTTTATCCACTGGTATAACTGGTTATCTGACTTATCTTTTTTTTGCTTGTTTAAGCTTCAGATCGGCATAAGTTCTTGCCTTCACAAATCCTCTCCTTTATCAAGGGCCCACATTGGTGATGCCTACTGAAGCCCTTGCTAGGGAAGAAAAGTACCCAAGCTCCCAGGACAGTGGCTGGGCCTTTGCCTTCCAGCCTAGGTCCTTTCTACACCTGCAGAGGGGGAATGGCCATCAAAGTCTGCATCAGCTGATGCCAGGCTCCAAATTTCATGCCCAATTGGGCTGCTGGGGCACTGCTTACACTCCCCAGACTCACAGTCTGAAGGTACAGGACACACCTTCTCCAGAACTCAGTCACTGGCCACTTCTGCATGATGACTACAAGCCTTTATTTTGTCTGAAAAAAGGCCCCTTCCTATTCCAAGAAGGGATAAAATGGTGTCCCCATAGCATGCTGACCTGAGCCTTTGCCAGCAGTTTTTCCAAACTCTGCCTGGTTGTGTTTGCTCATAAACGTACCCCAAAGCCTGGATGTGATTTTATTGTCTTGCACTTCCTGGCTCCAGGTCGGCTGCCTGTGTGCTGGGATCCTTCATGGAAGGAATGGTATCAGCTCGTCTGTTTACGAGGCTCGTACGTGCACTAACGACCGTCATGGGGAAGATCTGGGCACCACGACAGTACTAATAAATGGTCAGTAATAATAAAAATAAAGGAATAAACTATCAACAAATAGCAGCAGCAGGAGCTGGCAAGAGTCGAGAGACTTGAATGTTTTCTTTTCTTTGACTTTTTGTTAAAGTTAGTAAAAAATTTGTGTAGGAGGAATCTTTTCCAGGAGAAAATGGCTCTTTTTTTTTTTTTTTTTTTTTGCTTTTCCCAGGGCGAAAACTCAGCAAACAGAAACACAAATGCTCCTATACCACTATTGTCAAAAAGCAAAAACATTGGCACCCTGGAAAGTCGATTCACAGGTATGTTCATTTACTAAACAAATCATTCTGGGCAAATGCAAGCATTTAATGGGATTTTAAAGGTGGTCCTTTAAAAATGTTTAATAAAAATTATAAAAATGAAGAAACCTCAGAACTTAACGATTTTTATTTATTGTCACACAGACCCAGTTGCACAACTTCTGCTAAAAATTTGCAACCTCTTTCAATATATTGAATACGTAACCGTGTGTACATGTGTACAAATATATACAAATACCTACATGTCCTTGACTGTTTCATGGCCTTAAAAAATGTCATGAACCTCTCAGATGCCAAGATGCACTGCACTCATCCTGAAGCAAAGTCTCTAGAAAGACAGTTCCTGTCAAGTACTCACACTCAGGCTATCATGGGGTATATAGAGCCCAAAGGGGTTGTTATCTGTCAAAAGTTCATCTGTCTTGAAACAGAAATGACAAATGCCTTGCTACACTGAAACAAGAGCTGCTGTTTTTTCTCTCGCTTTTGCAAAGCGCCTCAGTTTGCAGCTTTTCTTGCAGCAGAGCCCTGTGAAAGCCACCCGTCAGCCAGGTTCTGCTCTGTGAGAGTGGTGCCTTTTCTCCTGAAGGACGGTAATAATTTATTCAGTGGCAATCGACCAGCTGAACCAGTCTTTTGGAAATGGACTTCACCCCATTTGAAAGCTTTCCCCACAGGCTATCATCAGCATATCTGTCTCAAAGCAGCCCTAGGTGACTACTTCATCTTATGTCTGAGCCTTGTTTGGAAGGGCTTCCCCAGAAGAATCCCACATAACCAATTTTCTGTTACCAGGCACACATTGTCAGAGATATTCCATTTTTTCTACCAAAGCACTCTTCCTAGTTTTATTCTTTCCTTATCTTTCATAAGTGTGTCCCTATGGGATAATTTAACTCTTTCTCAGAACTCTGGACACCAAAGAAAAATTTAGGAAATAGAAGCATTTTATGTTTGCAACTAGAGGATACAGACCAAGTCAGGAAAACCAAAACCCCAGCCAAAATTAAGAGTAGAATTCAGTCAAGCAAACTGCTTCCTAGTTGATCTTCTTTTCTTAGAGCACAAACACAGCAGATGTTCAAATGTGAGTGATCTCTGGGAATCCCTGTGGCTGAAGGCCTTTACTGCCATACATTTGTTTCTTTGTGCTGGGTACGTTACCTCCCTGGCTCCTTCACCACACGCCCCTTTAAAGGCTGTGCTTTTTCCCTCAGAACCTGTTTGCAGCACCTGTTTTCTGCACAGCTACAGTGAAATGACACATTTCACCCCTCAGCTGCACCTCTTGACTCTCGTCTTGTTTTGATCCTTGTAGAGGGCAAGGAGGCTGTGGTGAAAATATGATTGCAGCAGCCACTACTTAATAATCTGGGAGACAAGTGTCTGAAAAACTGATTTCAAAACCCACCTCCTCTTGGTTACCAACTATAAAATTACTAATAAAATATATTAAAATAATTATCCTTAACATAGTAGCCATGGATATCTGCAAGCTGAGATGAGCTAGGGCAACCCCTAAAGCTCGAGGGGTTTGGGTAACCCATAGGAAAAAAGTGTCAATGTGTGAGGGCTGGGATCCCCAGGTGCTGAGTTTTAGGAAAATCCCTCCTGTGTGTACAGACCAGCACCTCCTTAGCAGTCAGAAAGCAGCAGAAATGGTCTTTGCCTGGAGAAACCAGGTTGCCACATATTCTAAACATAAATTAAAAAAGGTTTTTGTAAGGCTAAACCCTCATTTTTGAGTAGTTAAAGCATAAGACTAAGGGATAGGATCTAATTATCATAATTATTATGTGAAGATACATGGCTTAGTTTCTTGTAACCATTTCTTCAAAAAGGAGCCTCTGAGACAATTTTCAAAGGACCTTTTAATAGTAAGTTGAGTAATTTAACAGGGGATCTGCTTATTTCAAAGACTTTGAATCCAAAAAGCTACCCTAAAAGAAAAGCCAATTTTCACAGCCACAATTATGCCACATGGGTCCTAGAGGAAACCAAGGGAAAAAGCAGCAGCACAGCATCAATGCAGCCCCCCCTTCCAGGGCAGACAAACTCACACAGTGTGAATCTGAGCTGATGTTTGCCACTTGGCTCCAGAATAATAATCTCAAGTTAAGGTTATTACACTATTTGCACATAACAAGAAAATACTTCAGGAAAGACTCTTAAAGCAAGTTATGAACACTGAGCTTCCAGGGAGCCCAGTGAAATTCCTGTTAAGGGTTTTGGAGATAATGAAGCAAGGTGCTGTAAGTTTAAATTACTCATTCATCATCACATAAGTTATCTAGCAGCAGAAGCTTAAAACCCAGAATCTTTTCTGATGCTTAGTAAGCCCGTAATAAATGTTATGAGATGACAGAGGGTTCCTGAGGCAGGGGCCAGGAGCTGATAAGGCAAGAGCTGCATTCCAGCCCCCTATCTTGTGTTTACTTCAATCTGACCACTGGGCAGCATTCTTTCTAGTGGAAGGAACAAAGTGCAAATCTCCTTCTTTCCTTCATTCTTAAGGGCCAGGTTCCATTTCTGGGCAGAACATGAAGGTTTACCTTATCAGGAGAAATTCCCATAAGCACAGCCAGACAAAGAGCTCAGCCATGTGCAACGTGCAGACATGTGTTGCAGTGAAAGGAAGAGCTGGTGGAAGGTGCACTACTCTGCAACATCTCAGGGATAGATGATACTGTAATGACAACAAAATCACATCTGAATGGTCTGGGAGCATTAATGAGTTGTAACAGAGCTCTCCAGTCGGGATAATGTGGTGACAGAGATTGCATGGTCTTCATAGCTCAGAGCACAGTTCAGCCTGTGCCAGGAAAACAATGCAAGTTTTAAACTCTCTAGAAAGTGCTTTCCATGTTGAAGTCACATGGTTTCCCACTTTTTTTTTTTTTTTTTTTTTTGAATGATGGAAGGGATGGCATCTTCTTCTGATAGCAGAAATAAGGCTTGGCCTTATGAGGAGTTGTTTTACTCCGAGCTGTCAGGAAATCTTAGCAAAAGCATTGGCACCTGGAAAGGTCTGAGGCAAAGGCCTTGCTGCTGTTAATGTGTTTGGACAGACAGTGCCAGCCCCTCGCAGACCAGGAGGTGCTGAGTGTCTCAGGACATCAGTTAGAGGACATGAAGGCTCTCACCAGCCCAGAGTCCTGGGATACACTCTGTGTGTGGTGGATCCAGCTGCTTTGGTTGATCTTACTGTGACCATAGTCTGCAAGAGCTTTTGTTCAGCTGGGAGGAAATTCTCCTACTAAAAGTTGTGTTCTGGCTCCTTTTCAGGACCAGCACTGGAAAAGCCCCTGCCTGCATCATACCATGCTGCAGAGTCACTTTACATCTGCCCATCCTCTACCTAAGCTCCCATATCAGTTACTGGGTCCCAGCCAGACAGAAATGATGTTTTGGTTTAATGAACATGGTAGTTTTTGGTACTCTTTGTGGATTTTTTTCAGTTTATCTTTATGAGAGGAAAGACCTAACTTTTCATCTGTATTTGAGTCTGCAGCTATGGGATTTGATTTCACCAGGAGTCTGTGGGCACATGCAACACTGACACATAATTAGGCACATTGGAAAGTGCAAATAACAGCAATTTTCCTTTCAGATTGTACAGTGGTATCTGTCAGGCTTTTCCAAATGTGGAGCCAAGGTGGGATGCTCTAAAAACAGCAACAACTGCATATTCCTAATACCCTTTGAAAAAGTCTACAATATCATCTCTTAAAAATCATCTGGAAAATCCACCTTAAAAAAGCCACACCAATGAAATGGTCTGCCAAGCTGCAGCTCCCTGATCCTTCCATTATAAAGAAATTTGCTTATGGTGCAATTTATGTAAACTCCATATTCCAGCAAAAATACATCAAGGGGTATCAGGTTACTAGAATCAGTCCTAAAGCAACTGTTTCCTAGAGGGAGAGGATAAAAAAAATAAAGCAGCAGCTTGCTTCACACTCAGTAAGTTGTTGTGACACAGGTCTCTCAGGAAAGTAAAAGGAACGTGAGAAATGATGGTGGGTTTTTAATTGGGGGCTTTTCTGTTTGTTTCCTTATGAAAGCCTAATGTGGTGACTAGAAGCAGAGGAAACACCCACTTTTCAAAACTGAACTGTTATCAGTTTTCCAACAAGGACAATGTTTCAGGTCAGCAGTCTACCTCCCACAACAAAACAATGACCGTAGTAATACCCTTCCTTCTTCAAGAAATTTATTGGAAAAAAACTTAGTTATATCTTAATCTTCAAATCCCCTTGTTTGAAGGTTTTGATGACCAAAATGTTTTGACCCTATGTTTGGGGTCAAAGAAGCTTCCTGAAAGAAGATCTAATACTACAACATCCCACTCACCACAGATAAACTTGTGTTCTGTCTTCCAGCAGAAACTCACTATTTCAAAGATATGATCTGACATAAAATTAAGAAAAGGTTTGCATCTTTTGCTGTACTGCTTAGGTTTTACTGTAAAGGAAGCAAATATTAGCAGAAGCTAATGCAGCTGCTACAGTGGGTTGGTGTGTTTGTTTTTCGGGGTTTTTTGTTAAGCTACATGAATGCATGAAACAGAACTAAACATGGTCAATTAGTGGGAGTCAAAATAGTTTCACTAAAATCCACACTCATATATTCATCATCTGAAAACACCAATTTTTATACAGGGAATTTTTCCTTACTTTCCCCACTTTTCTGGAGCAGAAACAGCAAGGTCAGATGAAAACTTGAGCCCAGAGAGTTCCTCATTTCAGAGATTAACCTGAGTACCAGAAGAGCACTGTTACACAAAGTGGAAGTGACCTACTTAAATGACTGTGACTCATTTCCCTCTTTCTTTAGGCTGGTAGTTAGCTGCCATGCCCCCATTCCCCTCAACAACACCCTCCCCCCCCCCCTCCCCGAGGAAGGGATGTTGTTTTGCTGAGCGTATGTATATAGCTTTAAATACAAAGAATTGGAAAATGTGCTCTGGAGACAAGGGTGAGCCCGAGGTATCTGGAGCTACAAAACTTCAGCTTCACAGGAGTCTCATTTCGGCAGAGAGTAATTCTGCAGTTACACAGATGGATATTATATTGTCTGCCAGGGTAAATCTAGGCAGGCATGTGCTTGTTTAGAACCTTTTAAAACATTAGATCTGCTGAAGATACTGGCTCATCTACTTTCTCAGCTGATGTGATCACCTGCTCCCATTACTTGACTTCTTGAGCAGTAAGAACAAGGTGATTCTGAAGAGGTGACACCCATATCAGGTATTTAATTTACATCCTGGCAACAGCAGTTAAATTTTTAGAGCTGGTGCTGCATTATGAGTTAGGATAAATGTGAGCAGGAACATGACGCTGAGCAGAAAACCTGAACAAGGCTGCAGCTTACTTGTGCTATCCAAACTTGCCCGTGACTTATTTTCCTCCTGCCACGAGATCCTAAACATGCCTTTTAGTTTCAGCATACTTCACTGTAATCCTCTCATGAATAGTCACCATGCATGCAGAGAAAGAGATTAAAAACCAAATGGCTGACTCACACCAATCTCAGGCCTGGCACACTGCAAACTCATTAAGGAATAGCTCTGCAAGCTTCCCACACGAATATTTGCCATGTGTGACTCTGCCCTGAGGGCACTTTCTGCCACTGTGACTTGCAGCTGGGTGCCCTGTTCTTCCCTCACAGCCAGATCTCCCACTCCCCCTTATAAACTCTCAGGAACCCACTATGCCCTTGGCCTGACCTCGTCTCTGTCTTGCCACCACAGCCACTGGTGGAACATCTCCTCTGCTGAGGTGTACAGCCACGGATCTGTTATTGCAGGCAGACCCGGGGGGGGGGCCTGGGTTCCCCTTTGCACAGCTGTCTGTGGTTCAGAGTGCGATGACCCAAATCTCTGTGCCATTTTCTACGCACACAGTCCTTTCAAATCAAAAGGAAAAGAAAGGTGTTTGTGTACTTCTCTCTCTTACCCATCTAGAGTCATTGCTTTAAATAGGTACTGAGAGACTCTTCAGCACTTTTCAGACTGAAAATAGGTAAGAGCCAAGATTGGGGGCTAGAGCAGCCTTATAACAACCAGTGGCAGTACAAACTGAACGAACTAAGAATTTAAAAACCTCTGTATGTCTCTTGAAGGCATTCACTAAAAAATGCCTGTGAGAAAAGTTACTTTCTTATGTTAAGAAACATAACACTTACCAGCTAATTTCCTCCATGCAATTTACCTTTATAGAAGTCAATGTTTGATATAAGATTGAAATATCTTACAGTATTTACAATATCACTCCAAAACCTCACAATACATGGTAAAATCATCTCTCCATTTCAATTTGTCTTTCTGCCAGTGCTTCATGCTTCTTCACCTTATCTCCAGCAACCCTTTTCTTTAATTAAATTCTGTCCTTCTCTGACAACCACAGCAACCTCCTCTATGTGTCAGTTCTTCCATCTATGCCCTGTGCAACTTTTAAGGTATTAAACATTAAAGCTAAACAAAAACAAAATATAAAGGAAATTAAATCTAAAAACAGAGACACTTCTGTTTACACGGTGCTCTTTCACCACATATATTCAGTGCCAAGTTGGTCTTAAAATATTCTTCCTTTGATGGTTTATGTCCTCTACCTCTTGCCAGATAGCTCCCCTCTTATCAGCCTCTTTCATTCTTCAGATGAGTTTTTAGATATCATATAAGAATCTAGTTAAAAAGCAATCAAATTAAAATACTTGAACACTGAGTAAAATGTGTAAGAGCCTATGAAGAAGGTGTAAGAACTCAGAGACTGGCAAAGTGGTAAGAAAAGCAGATACACAACCAAGCCTCAGTGATGGGCTTAGTGATGTTTTCAAAGTGATGGTTTCAAAGACCTTCTCAGAGGAGATTTTGTTGCAATACAGAAAATTCCTGAGCTGCTAAACTGAGTGAAAGCCTGAAAAAAGGACCTTTTCTGCCAGGACATAGCAGGCAAGAAGGAATTTGGTTTCCAAATGCTTTCATTTCTGTTTTGTCTTTCTCTAAGTTTCATCTGTTTTTCAAGCTATGGGATCTAGTTTCCATTAAAATAAAACTTGAGTTTGTATTTAAAAGCTCTTTTACAGTTTTGAGAACACCCAGCCTAAGAAAAAGGTTTACTCAGATCTGCCTCAACATTCTAGCCAGCTTGGTGTCCCATCATACCACCGTAGGTTGTGAAGAACACACCTATTTTTAGTGGAAAGTAAGAAGAAATAAGCAGTTCTAAATGCCACACTGTCAAAATGCCTTGCAACTCATGAGAGACCCCTGTGTCCTGCCTTTAAAGACCTGCGGTGTTTTTGCTTGGGGAAGAGACTCTTGCTTCCTCTAGTGAAACAGGGCACAGATTCTGTCTCAAAACTCTCAGAATAACCAAAATACAATACTGTACAAAGCACACATCAACCTTTTTGTCTGCATTCACTTGCATGACTCTCACTGATCTTTGCTATCCCATGAGGTTTGTATCTTGTATTACAGTGGGGAATCAGAGCAAGCAGCATAGGAAGAAGGTCATTGGAAGAATGAACAGATGAATCAAATGGCTTATTTAATCAGTTAAAGACAATGGGTATGGGTCTTAAAATCCTATTTTAGCACAGAAAGGCAAAATGATGACTCCTGTTGCCTGATACACTACACAATTCCTCAATTTGCAAACATGGCAAATTTATACTGGGCTCACCACTATCATATTTGACTATCAGAGACTTTTCTTTTTTACTTGGCAGCACCATATCTGGTTCAAAGAATGGCTGTGAGTCTTTCATTTGTTAACTGAAAATAATGTGCCTTTTTAATATACACCCACTATGGCACAACATAAACCTAAAACTCTTTCAAGGTTGGAAAGGACCTTTGGACTGCGCCACCCCTGCTGCACAAAGCAGGGGTAACTTTTAAGGTTATTAAAGCTTCATGTAGTTAAGTTTGGAAAACCTTGAAGGATGCATTTCATTCCAATCAGGAGTTCTCCTGACTGTTTGTACTCCTACTACAAAGGAGTACTTCAAACAAATGTGAAACTCCTTCATAGCGCTCTATGACAGCTTCCCATGCTACCCTAAAGAAGACAAAATCTGCTTTCCTAAAGACCAATATTTTCACTCTGACTTCCTTTCTTTCCTCTTGGGCTTAAATTTTATCATCTCATGGTCACAGTAATGTCAAGCTGTAATGTAAAAGCAGGTTGCCAGGTAAACAGTAGAACAGTCACAATATCAGCTTATTTTATAGTTTCAAGACAATCCTTTATAATGCAAATATCAAACTCATAAAAAACATTACCATGATGCAAAGTCAATCAGAGTAACTATTATATACCTTTGTATTATTTGCCAGTCCAGTTTTCTCCAGCAATAACATAGTTAACAACATTACAATGTATATTGCTGCATGATTTAAGTAATAACATGTCATTAAGATGAACAGCAAAAGTTCAGATCTTTGAAGATCTTGCTCCACCTGCCTGTGGACACCTTTGTATTGCTTATCTTTGGCTTGCACATTCACAACCATCCTTGCAGCCATTTGAGGGCCAGCAGGATGTTTGCAAAATGTTAAAGCCAGAGGGTAGAGCACAGTGTAGCATTCTCTGTGGGACAGATTTATCTGGAGATGCCTGTGAGCCAGGTCAAACTGCCCACACAGGATGTGTCCACGATTTATTCACTTCTCTTGGGTAATATACTCCCTTGCTCCTCCTTCATCTCTTATAGTTTTTCATAATTGCTTTAAGAGCCATTTGTCCAGATGGAACAACAGAAAAACTACACTTAGAACAGACATGACATTATCTCACTTATGAAAATAAACGCATGGACATGTGCTTATATATGTATGCACATTCAAGTTTAATTTAGTGATTCTTTTTTTTTTTTTTTTCCCCAATCCTGCCTTGTTGACATCCATAAAGATATTGCCATTAACAATAGTTTGGGAACTAGTGAGCATGAGTTTATGAATAGAACTGCGTTGCTGTGCTATTTTGTCAGTACTTCATTTTACATGCCATCCATAAAATCTCCAAACCAGAATCTGATTGACTGAATATGTTTCAGCTTTAGCTAATAATAACTATTCAGTTTTAGAGACACAGACCATTGCTGCTGAAGTGTGGTGCTGATAAGGAGTTTGAGGATATCAAGGTCTTGATTTGATCATAGCAGGAAGTTACAGCCAAAACACTTCTAATCTTTTCTTCAGTTTGACAAACAAGAAGTTTCTTTATTTGGGCAGCTAGGCAAAAAGCCATCTAGAATTTCAAGTTACTTCCCACATACCACACGTAAACCAAAATGCAAACATTATGAAATAGTAAATAAAAGCAGGAAAAATTCCCAATAGAATCCTGAAAAATATTGACAGCTCAGCCTTTCATGCTTCTTCTCAAAGTGTAAGAGAAGCAGTCTGTTAAGAAATAGGTCAGTAGACTGCCAGCTCTTTCTCTCTCTCTCTCTCTCTCTCTCTCGACTGGCTGAGATCTCAAAAGGTATTCAAAGCACCTGACTCTCATTTGAACAGCTCTGGGGGTCTGGGCTGTGGTTTCTTCTTTCAGGGTCATGTAGATCTCTTTAGAGTTCTTTTTACTTGGGCTCTCCTTCTCTTTTTTTATCAAGATCCATAATTTATTATTTGATTTAATTACTGTTATATTTATCCCAGAATACTTTGTGTTAGCTAGTGCAGAGCTCTACTGAATATACAGACACAGGCTTTCCTCCTTGCTTCATCCTTCAGTGTGACTGAGTGGTGCTCCTGAAGCCTTCCCAAGTCCCATGGTAACCATGGATGTATTGAAAGCTCCAACTTTAAAGAGGTGTCAGCTGCCCCCACACCCCACCTCTATCAATGCAATAATCATGATCTGTTTTTCTCCCAGCACCCCACAAAATGCTTCATCTATGGCTTCAGCTCTCATCCACTGCATTGCCCATAACTTTCAAATCTATTATTGTAACATGATCCTTTAAGCAATTGCTATAGCTTTTAAAACCAATTTATGCCACACTCAAAGGCCTCTAAACTCCTGTAATATTCAGATTGGTCCCTGCACATTAAACTGCAGTTGCTAACAAAGGTCTCAGAAAACTATCTGGTTACACTTTCAAGCTAGTGCAAAAACAGTGAAAAGAGAAAAGGAGAGAAGCACATTCAAACTACATTTACTGGTCTATCCTCCCAATTTGAAAAACTCCCTCTGTTCTAATTTAAAGACAAGCGGCTCCCCACACACTTGTGCAGTATAATGGCTGTTCAAAAGCTTTTTCTTATCATTACCCAGTGCAAAATGCTGATTTTGCACAGCAGTTATGAAAACAGAAAGTAGGAAGTTTTATTATGTATTTTAAATACACTTAATACACTACTGCAGTTGTTGTTGGACGAATTTAAAATATGAGGGAGGTACACTAACTCCATTCCCTAAGCCTTTAAATCTCACTTAATAGTTCAAGAGTTCAGAGGAACAAGGGCTTATGCAAAGCCCATCTGTCTGTCAGCCCTTTCCCCAGGTACCCTTGAATCTGGTGGTCGGTTTCAATCATATTTGACAGAGCAGCAGCTTCTTAAAATGAGTTTCACAGCAATCCATGTGGGTAGGAGAGAGAGGGAAAGAGAGGCACCCCAAGCCAGAGCACTTCCATTTAGCAAGGAAGAGGCAAGCAGAAGCCAGCTATTACCTGTGGCTTTGGTGGGCATGCAGCTCTAGCCTTGTCCTGGCACACACAGCCTCCTGCTCACCTGTCTGGTAAAAGTGCTAAATGGTGAGAATATGAGCAAATATTTGAGTTGAGGAGCAGGATAAAGTGAAATTATCACTGTAAGGGAAAATGCTGATGACATAGGATGAAGCAGAGGTTTAGAAGAACCAGAGAAGGAATCATTCTGGGGTCATAAGAAGCACCTGGGGATACTGTTATGGGGAAGCCTTAAGACTTTCTGCCGAGAAGAAAACAGGGTCATTTTGGTGAAGACTATAGGAAACAGGTATTGCAGCTATGTGGGAAACCACAGCTCTGTATTTATGCCTCTTGCAGATCAGTGTGGAGTGTACTAACACATATGGAGAGAGCTCTGGCCTTCACGAAATAATGAGTAGAAAAGATTCAGTCACTCACTCATGGCATTTCACTGTATTAGAAATAGGACTGGCTTTAAAACTAGACCTAAATATTTAATGACTGATAGATACATAAGGCTTGGTTTATACTACTTTTAACCACCCCAAAAGCCTGAGGTACAGTTCTCCACCCCATCACATTTCACTGTCCAGCTTAAACTATCCACATGGCCTACCAGCTACTGTGTGACAAGAAGGACTCTTGTCAGGCTCCCTCAACCTATTTTATTCTCTTATAAACCTAAATGCAGGACCCAGGGTCACGACCCCAGAGGGGCCAGCTGCTCCCTGAGGCAGGGGGATCGATCCAGGAGGCAATGGGAACCTAGACCTAGCAGGACCCAGCCTCCCCCAGCAGGGCCCAAAGGCAAGCAGGACAAACCTGGAGATGACAGCCAGAGCCAGCCAAGAGCCCAGATCACAAGGCAGTATCCCGGAGATGAAACAGGTCTTGAAACAGGTCTGAGGTCAAGCTGCAAACTCAGTCCATAGGTCAGGTTTAATGATGGCCAGGAATGTCGACAACCAGGCTGGACTAAGCCAGGATATCAATCTGCTGGTTGAGATTTGGATCAGTAAGGCCTATGGTGACAAAAAGTTGCAGCCACAGATGTGGATAAGAGAGCAGCAGTCCTCCATTACTGCTCAGCCAGGGCATTGCAACCCTGGGCTGGGCTGAAATGAGGCATCTTGGCCTGGTGGGTGTGGGTGGAAGCTCCAGCTGCGGCTGATCAGGGCTCATTACTGCACTCAGGGGCCCAGCATATGCAAACTTGATGGAGAAGATGGGACATGGCTCAAAAATGGTGGCACAGGGCATTTGAATCTATTCAGCAATTACAAATAACCAGTGACAATACCCCACAAACAACAAATACATACTTTATTCTGGCCCAGAGGCTTATGTGACTGGGCTGAAAACGTGCATTGAGGATGGCTTGCTGCAGGCTTGGGAGTTGCATTCTTCTGCTCACGCTGTTGTTGTCTTTCCATTTCCCCTGTGAAAACACACTGGAAAAAGCAGGGCTAATGTTTTGTTAGCTATAAGACTTCCTCAGACCTGAGTCTTACTTGAGAAAAGGCTTAAAAACCAAGACACTCACTTCAAAGAGCCAATGTGCTGAAAACACACACATGCAATACACACATGTGCCAAGGGGTTATTGAAATTGAATCTACAAATGTAGATCCTATCTGAGGCAAAGCAGACAAGGGTCTCTTCTTGGGACTTCTTTTCTACTGCAATTTATTTTGATGTCTACTGAAAGGATAAGAATTATATCAGTACTGTGAGAGTGATTATGCCAGCCTGTTGATGATGTGAAAGTGACCATGTTATAAATTTATTGCTTTCCTAGTGTAAGTTGCAGAAATGTGAGAAAATTCAGGCTTGAGCTGAATTGCTGATTCTGTTATTAAAAGTGCCATGTCTCCGTGTAAGCAAAATTCAGGGCTCAGCAGAGTGTTCACCATCTGCCTCCTGTGCAATACTCATAAATGTTGCAATCAATATAAAATTTGGGATGTGTGGGCAATGCTGGAAGGTAAAAATATTCTTTCTTTGCCAGATATATGTTAATTGGTTGTTTCATTTTGCACATATGGGACAGTAAAATGTATTTGTTTTCTTGCCAATAAAAGAACATTTTCCTAACTCCTTAGTCACAAGGTAACTACAAAAGGAGAAAGCTCTGATGTTTCCTGTTGGGTTTATGGTTTACATTACAATTCATACACAAATGCTTTTTGGCATCTAAATTCTGAGCTAGAAGTATTTTTAAAATTATGTCCTGAAATAGGAACTTCAGAACACTGTGTCGGCATCTGGCAGATATCTCAAGGGTGTCATGAACTATTACTACTTGAGGAACTTGGCAGGCAATCCATGAGCCTTGTGTACCTTACAAGTGTGTAGGAGTCCAGCTTAATCATTGAGCATCTGTATAGCTGGGCCCTGTAATGGGCATATGTCCACTCACCAATCTCAAAAACACGTGGTGGTATGTCTGGATTTCACAGGATACATCTGAGCCCCTGAGCAATGAAGGCTGCTCAAACACAAGTGACAGCAGCCCACTATTTTATAAAAGCAAGCATTTCCCCAGGACAAACCTTGAATCACTAATCAGTCTCACTGCTCAAAGAATTTGGCATGAGTGTTTCCATCCCCATGTGTTTTACAAAGTGCTGATACACGTGCTAAGGCTGAAAGCCCTTTATAAAGTGTTTGGGATCTCACGTACAAGAGTATTTCCTGGTAGGAGAGCACAGGAAGCATTTCTGGGGCCCTTGGTGAGGCACTGGTGAAGCCAAAGGGCCCCTGGTGGTGATCACCATTCTTGCTCCAGGACAGAAGAGGCACCTACTCCTGGTAAAAAGTGGCAGCATGGTGGGACTTTGCTCCAATCTAATTGACACTGCAGCTATGCTTCATGACTGATCAAAAGCAGTAGCAGCTGTGTTTGTAGAACAAAATTTGCCTGTAAAGCAGGTTTATATGTTTCTTCTTAGTGAGGCCTTCACAGAAGCCTTCAGGTGGGAGTTTTATAAGTGATGTCCTTCAGAACCCCCCAGTTTGAAAAGATGGTCTTTCTGGACAAACATTTGCTGCTTTCAGACAGCACCCATGTGCCATACGCTTCTGTATGGTTAATGGCAAGGCAAGACTTTTGCCATCTTTGAGGGTCTTCATGGAAAGAGTTGCATAAGTCTACACAAAAATGTTAATATTTTTTCATGGTTCCCTCATAATTCTGGCACAGAAACCACATAGCTCCAGCACAGAAAACAATGGCTTTGGCACTGCCTGAGCCAAGGAGCTAAGGGCTGGAAACTCAGGAGCCCCACTGGGGTGAGCAGCCGCACCAGAGACCCAGAAGGGGAGTCGAGGCAGATCACCAGTTTCAGCCGGGGTGTACATGCCATGGCAAAGCATAAGAGAGCTTTTCCCAAATGCCTCAGTGATATTTGATCCCTGTGCCTTCTGTTTTTTAACAGAGCATAGAAATCACCCAAATTGGGAAGGCTTTTGAAGAGAAGAGCAAAGGACAAAGTATAGACCATCAGACCCAGAGGTCAGCTCTCACAGAGCAGGAAAGGAGGACAAAACCAGAGTATTGGAAAGGCAGGGCCCGAGGTGAGAGGCGAGTGCTCCTCTCAGTCTTGTGTTCCTCAGACTTATTTAAGACAGCAGCTTTGCTGAAGCTGAGCACCTTATCTGACCCACTCTCTCCAACAGGCACCCTTGTCTGTCCGGGGCTGTCCAATTTTTGTGGTGGTTGAAATGAACCAGAGTGCTCCTGGTGTCTGTCTCTGGGCCTGAGCTTCTGGGACCAGGCAGGAGGACTTGTTCCCCGCAAGCCTTTGGCTCTGGCATTTATTGCTTCTTGACACAGAGTTTGAACAGTTGTAGAATGTGTCGCAAGACAAAACTTTTAACTCTGGCCTTTATTTAATTTGACACTGGGTGAGGCCTTTATTCTACATCTTTCTTTAGCAGATAGAAATGTGTTTGGTCTATATTAATTTTTTGTTCTGTACCAATGGTTGGCATTGATTGGTTTCATTTTATTCAGTATAAATGTTAAAATAAACAAACCAAGGTCCCAAGTGGTGGTCAGGGATTTTGCCAGACCATGGGAAGTAGTGGGCCCCAAGAGGCTCTGAAAACCACCCAGAGAAAGATCTGCACCAAACAGGGATAATAATCTGTTCCAGAAGCTAGAAAATATTTTCCAGGAGACTTGGCAATTGTGGCTTGAGATGGAGAAAGAGAGAAAGATGGATAGAGAGAAACTGCCCTTTTTCCAGGAAAAAATGGAGAAGTCTGAGAAAAGAAAAGCCCTGGCTATTGCAGGGTATTTAGCCACAGAGATTGCCTTTGCATCTCCAGAGAAGCAGAGACAATTCTTTGCCCACCTGGGGAGTTCAGACAGATAAAAGCTGGAGAAAGTCCTTGTTTACAAGAAAGATGAAAAATAAGGCATGTAGATAAGAATTTAAAAACTTAAACTAACCTATACCAGTCTCTAATGCACACAAAATGATGGCTAGGGAAGTCAGTAAATCATCTGGTCTGAATTTCCCGAAGCCAGAGCTTCAGTCCTTGGGATGGGCCATTAGGTTTGGACAGTCTTTCCCACTAGGAGCCAAATTACTTGTTTAACAGAAACTCATCATTTAGAAATGCCTGGAGATTTGATGTGATGATAGCTTGATATGAAGAACTGACCACTTTCTTTGGCAATTTGTTTTAATGCTTACTCTCATTGTTAAACATTTCTGATCATTTTCTCATTTGAAGGTGCCAGGCTTCCATTTCCAGCTATTGGCATTTGTTGCACATTTCTCTGCTAGATTAAGAGTTCCTCCATCCATGACATTTCCTGCCAGGAAACATTCTCTGTAATCAAATGAGTTCTCATTTTTGTAAGTCTGGATTAACTCAACAGACTCTGTTCTCCAAGTCTTTGCTATGGCCTTTTCCTCTAGATTCTGCACAGTGTTTTGGCTGTTTTCCACACCCATGCCAAATTTTCAGCAACCTCCTAAAACTGTGGGCATTGAAACAGTATCCCTAATACTGTACACAGATAAAAGCACATCACTGCTCAAACTGGATTGGGGTAGTAAACTCTTCTGTTTCTGTGATTTTTTTGGTAGCTGTCAGAAGCTGGCCTGGATTCCATTTACTAAGGAGGTCCCATTCTCTTAGGTGCTTTGTTGGTATCTCTTGCTCACATGCTTAAAGTCATACTGATCTTGATGACTTGGTTTCCAAGGTCAAATCATCAAGGACATTTGTGAAGTTTTTGTCTCTTTTTACAGCAGAGATCAGTTGTGCCCCTCTCACCTGCAGAGTTTCTTGCCGATGTGGCAAGATCGATGCTGCCTCGACCTTGCCTGTGAGCTGCAGCTGATGATTGTGTTGCTGTAGTGAAACCACATTTTAACTGCTTGTTGGTTCAGTCTGCTCATACCCCAGCAGCACTGAATAACCTGCTGCATACAGACAGCTGCCTGAGGGGAACCAGCAAGCATGCTTTTTGGAGGGGCTTCAAGCCCTGTGTTAATCCCTTTGGAACCAACCACACAGACATTGTGTACCACTAGTTTCTTGAAAGAATGCTATCTTGTAAACCAGTGTAGACTCCTAGTGACTGTGTTCCCATTTAATTTCATTAACAATTCATTTTTATGCTGCCTAGGATCCCTTGTCAGGCAGACCAAGCTGCAGTGCTGTCAAGTATGCTGGTGACCTACTGTGATGTTGGCTGAACACTCTGCATTGTTCTGGTGTCCTTCTGGTGTTTCAAGATTCACTGAAAATGAATATTTCTAGACCAGGATCTGTTCCTTCATCTTTGTAGGTCTCTTGACTGCAAGTTTTCTAGATCTGCTGATTTTCAAAAAAATTAATTCTTAGTCAGTGTATTTTAATATAGTCCTGCTTTATGAATAGAAAGGAGGCATTCATGCTCATTAACTTTCTGGCTTCCAAATACAGATAAGAATGGAATAAGTCTATCTTTTCTACCTTACCATTAATCATTTTATAGTTTTTATCTATCAAAGGGCCACTTACATCTTGTAGTATGCCTTGCATCCTTGCAAAGCAGTCATGCTGTTGCTTATGATACAAATATGGCTGCCCCACTCTTGTCTGTCTTCAGCTGCTTTTTACATCTTACATGTTACCAAAACTCCAAACCTTACTCTTTTATTAATGCATAGCTAATTTCACTCGAGTATTGCTTCTGACAGCTGGACAAAATTTTCAGAGAGACATTAAAATATTCATACAGTCTGAAGTTTTGGCATCTGGGTTATGCTCTAAAAGCATCAATGTTTTTCAGTAGAAAATTCAGGCTCTTTTGTGATGTGCTCTGCTTTTCACTACATTTTGAAAACCTAAATAAGAGCGAGTGTTGCAGCTGTGTGGATCACTGTAGATCAGCTTTTGGTCCAAGTTTGTTTTCTTTTAACTCAAGATTTCTTTCTTTAGTTTTACATGAACATGTATACATTTGTCTTAAAAATAATAATCATTATTCTTCTGACTATTTTTTCTCCCAATTCCTCTCCGTTCCAGGAAATGTTTTTTTATGAAAATATGCCTACGACTCATCAGCAGTGTCTTCCATTTGCCCTTACTGAGTATCATGCTGCTACAGGCAGGCTACTGTCAAGTTTCATCTAATGACTAATTATCTTTCTCTAGTATAAAGAAACCAAAAGATTTACCTCTTTGGACACAATACCCTTTTGTTAGAAATTCTTTTCAGACAAAGATTATCTTGTAAGGAAATCTTACCTCTTCAGAACTTTTTTTAAAATAAAGCAGTTAATCATATCTGCTCCTCCTCAGCCTTTCCAAAGTCTCCATCTGTGGCCTTCTGTTGGAAACAAGAGCAAAATGGGAGGAGGAGGGGTAGAGGCAGACAGATGGAGTAAGACTGACTGAGAGACAGACAGTGAACTTACCTTATGGACACTCTTCTCAACCCTAATCCATTACTTGTATTTATCCCAAGTCCTGTGTACTTGACACTCCATGTTATTAATAACTCAAAGCAGTATTGCTTAGACTATTTTCAGTGTTGACAGTATCTTCTTCAGTGCAAATCTCTGACACTGTTGCAATTAATAGTATTCTGATCATAACACCCCTCATTGCCCCGTGTGTAGGGTTTTTGGGTTTGTGTTCCCTGTAACAAAGTATTCTTACCAGAATGAAGAGTACTTAAAAAAAACCCAGTTGTTGTTTACTTGTGTCTGAGTTTTAAGCCTCTATTCTGGAGAGAAGAAGAAACAGAAAATGTAATGTAGTGCATTCAAATTTTTGTGTAAATAGATATAGCTGTCCCGTGATGCCTCCAGCTAAATAGATTCCTTAGTTGCTGTTGAAATGGAACATAAAATTGTCTCCTGTACCCAGCATATCAATATTTTTTCTATCATGGTGATGATAGTTAGGGAGTTGTTAAATTCAAAAACAGGAATGTAACTAGATAAATAAATCTATGGGATCCCAGCCCATAGAGAATTGGTATCCAGGTATTCAGCCAACTCAAACTGCAAATGTTTGTGTAAGAAAAGGATTTGTATTTCTTGTTCTGTGCCAGGCCCCTCAGTAATTATGTTCCAATACAAAACTCTTCATTCACCAATGCCGTGCACATGTGATGTAGAGCTCTTGCAAAACCCTTGAGCAGTCCTGAGCTCAGTAGCAAGCATAAGTTTGAGTTGTCCAATGCAGGTTTAACTGGAGCCAGAAGAAGCAGAAGTGGTTAGGTGTGAGGAAAGAGAAGGGAGACAGGAAAAAAGGTACAATTCAGGTGTGAGGCGGCTGAGAATAAAGAACTTATGTAAAAACAAAGCAGCAAATAATCTTAAATACCAGCACAAGGTCATCTCAAAGGGAGGGGACTGCATGCCACACAACTGCTGACTAACAATTCACACTGACACAGTCAGAGAACACTCAAACACAGCCAGACAACTCTCTGGTTGACAGGATTCCATAGAGGAGGAATCAAAGCCAGGAATCCCACTTGCAGATGTATGATTGCATTCTTCTCCCTGCCTCCTCCCCAGATCCTTAAGGCAGCAGGATGGGCAGGTGACACCAGAGTGCCATCTGAGGTGGTTGTTTTATTGCTGAAAAACTGAACAGTATTTTGAAGCAAAGATGTGGGTAGCCAAAATTGAAGGTACTGAGACTTGTCAGAGCCAATGAAACCCTGTTACAATGCCTTACGCCAAGTATTTTACACTTCCAAAGTAATCACAGAGCTCTGTCTGTAAACACACATAGAGTGTCTGCAGGGCCTTGTCGCAGGAGTGAGGAAGGAAGGGAAAGTCACTTACTGTGGGACCAACAGTGTTTGTTGTCTGGCAGATACAGTCTAAAACAAGCCTGGAATTGAGAAATTTATCTACTGTGCCTTTTTTGTTTGTTTTAAGAAGCATTTGCCAAAGAAGATGCCACATTACCAGGAAATGACTGTTTGTCTCGATACCATATTTTCTGCCGAGTTGTTCTGGAGAAGTGACTGGACTGAATGCCTAGCTTCATGAAAACAATCAAGATCAGGCCTCCTGATACAAGGGAGCTATTTTCCATAGACATAGGCTGCTTTAAAGAAATATTTAGGAAAGCGCAGTAAGTATAAGTGACTAGAAAGACTGGTGCCATGAATTTTTCTAACATACGTTGTAAAGCTTTTCTCAACAAAAGTCTCTTCATTGTATCTCAATGTAATGCCAATGTGGGAACAGCCAATTTCTCTCCTTTTTTCACATGAAGCTGCTCTCTGAGCTAGACCCCGAGCACAGGGTGGTCCTTGGAAGACCCCAATGAGAAGATCTCTTCACGCTGCATTGGGGGCAGGATTTGTTCCATTCAATAGCAGAGTAGGCACATTTTTGCTCAGTGTTTTAATTTGGCTGGTTCCTTGGATGAATGTAAACAATCACTGGCCAAGATAAGCATGGAAAGAAACCTGCTGATGGACATATGGATATACCTGGGCTGCCTATAAAGGGTGGCAGAGTGACTTGTTCACTTCCACCTTATGTGGGTGAGCTGACAAGTCCTGGCTGTGCTTGCACAGACAGTCCCACGCTGGGCATGTAGTCCTACACTGTGCTCCCTGTGGAGTGACTGCCTCACAGGCTCCACATCAGCTTCCTCTCCTGTGTGCTGCAGCTGTGAGCCTCCCTCTGCTCTCTCATGGGCCAAATCCAGCCATTCCTATGGGAACTACTGTCAAGCTACTATCCACATCCACAGGGAAGGAAAGACCTTGCACTATAATGGAGTAAGAAAGATATTTGTCTGCCCTTTAAGGATAAAATGCTGTCTCTTATTAGCAAAGTATTGGTAGAAAGACTGCATTCCAATCAAAGCAAGGCTCACTGCTTTGCAAAACATGAACTGCTTTTCTCTTGCTAACAATTTTCATAAGATCCATTTGGGACTATCTACCACATTTTCAGCAAGTTGCTAAAGAGGTACCAACCCACCACAGAGGCTAGTTCTGACAGTTTCCTTATTACAGCTCAGTCATCACATGGAAAAAACCTATTTTCAAGATTAATGTATTCATGATGTCCAAGGACCGAGAAGATTTAACTGGCATACACTAAGAATGAATATGGTTGTGTACTTTGTGTCTTTCACATCTGGATTGCAGTGAAAGAAGAGTCATTTGAGTTCTTTCCTGAGTTTCAGAATAACTTCAAGTAGAAGGAGATAGTTAGATTTGACCTGCTTCATCAGGAGTCAGCTGTTTCTGAAAATGTTTGGCTAGCTTGCTCCACTGACTTATTTGGCTCTCTATAAAAAAACGATCATTTACACATAAACTTGGCAAATGTCAATTGCTGCCATTCTAGTCTGGGAGGTTTTATTGCACTCCTGAGAACAAGAGTGGCAGTTGGGTGAATAAGGCCTTTTAAGTCCCACTGGCAGCACAGAAAGCACTAAATTTGCCCTGTAACAAAGAGCAGCAATTTTCATGATTCTTAGAGGCCGACTTGTCACTCGGTCTTGCAGGCATGTCCAAGAGGCCCTGCTGGATTGCTATTTCCAGATTCTGAGAAAACAGCTTTGAGGTAACAGCAAGTGCTGGCTGGTATGGAACATTAGTCAGGGGCATGTGGTGGGAGCAGTGTAGGTTGGGCAGGTAGAGCAGGCCACGTGAGCTGCAGATTCCAGAGGCATGGAGGTGCAGACACTGAAACATGAGTGACAAAAAGGCATACTACCCATGCTGAGAGAGACACTCACCTCCCTCTGCTCAGTAGAGAGATCAGCTGCATAAGACCGTAGGCTGGTATCAGTCTGTCTCTTCTGCTAATTTCTGAGCTAAACACAGAGCTGGCAGGAAAATTGAGTCCCTGGAACAATGGAGGGAAAGACTTCACTGGGCTTCAGAAGCTGGCTTTCAATCATTATGCACAGTGAGATTTCTTCCTGATACAAATTTAACAACTCAGAGAACGTAAAGCAAAGGAGCAGATGAAATATAGATAATTTCCGAGATTAGCTGGAAGTGAAACTTGAGCAGTGGTGTCTGTAGGAGAGGAAGCAGCCTCCTGTAGCAGCTCCTGCCGTTGGGTAGCATTTGGAGGGCTCCAGTTCAATCCCTGCTCTGTCACACCAGGGCTTACTGGTATGCCCGAGATGTCAGTGAAGAGCTCACAGGCCAGATCCCAGCCCTAGGACTGCTTCTAACTCCCAGCAGTTTCTTGTTATTGATGGAAGGAAAGGGAATAGGAGCCAGAGCAGCAATGCAAGACGTGACTCTGAGAATGAGGAAACCATTCCCACAACAATGGTAGAAAAATACTTTTGATGCCAGCATAAACTGTAAAAACAAAAATTTTCTTGGGGCACAAATTTGTTAGTCCTCTAGCATGAATATGTTACATTAAAATAAAACGATAAGAAATTTCTGACTGCATTGCTTGAGATGGCACATGGTGAAAGGGGGAAGGCAAGAGAGGTAATGTTAATAAATCATTGTCCTGTCCAGTGGGCTTCCATTATTCATAGAGAAGGGCAATTACGAAGGCATACCACTGTCCCGCTTCCAAAGTTTTACATTCCTGTTTGATATCTGATCTAGCAAACAGTGTTAGGAGGTATCCAAGCAGCATGCACAGCACTTTAAATGATTAAGGGAGCAAAGTGCTTGGACACATTGGCATTCTAGGCCATAGCTCTCTGGCAATTAAAGACATACATACATATGTGTCTCCTTAGGTATTTATTGATATAACCCAAACTTGTTTTCACTGAGAAGGGAAAACCACATTCCAGGCCCAGTGTTATAGGTCTGAAGTCTGAGGCTGCTGTATCCTTGAAACAGGTAGGCTTATGCTGCTGAAATCAGAAGCTGCCTCCACTTCTTTCATTTCTAAAGTGTTGATGGTGCTCCCACTGGACTCCAGCTCTCCACATGTAGGGAAAGGTCACTGAAGTATTGGCAAGATCGAGTGGACAGTTCAGACAGTCACCTCCTCACCCTCCACAAATAACAGGCTGGTTGGCTCCAAGTCCAGGACTCTAATCCTACAGGACACATTCCAGCCTAGAGATACTTTGTGCCCAATTCAATGAGTGTAATGCCTACCCCTGAAAATAAACCGCAAAGCTACAAGCTTACTTCAGCACAAAATTTCAAGTACTTCAATTTCTGCATTAGCATGCATCCCCTCCTCTTTCCCAGGATCTTTGGAGGGCTAACCATGAATTAAGAAACAAAAATATTGTATGTGATTTTATGTTTGCCCATCATAACCTTGTTGATGCTTTCTGCAATGGTTCCAGCAACCTCTGATAAATTGGAGAGTGCTGTGCCATGGGTCAGAGCATTAACACTTAGCTGGGATGCTGCTCATGGATCTTGGGTATGAGCTTGGCATCCTACCTTGACTGAAGCCCAGCTACAAAACAGGGATATAAAGAGTGATCTGACTCACTCAAATGTGCATTTTTGTGTGTGTGTGTGATGCAAAACACAGCACCTACACTGGAGTTAACATCTTCAGTGTTGTACACCAGCAAGTGAGAAAGGAGTTAGATGGACTTATTGAGATAAATTTTTATAAATATGTACTGGACACAGAGCCCAACTGACTGTAGAGCCCAGTATGAACTGGGAGCTGAAACATCACATTGGCTTGCCTGACCTTTAGACTTACATTTTTATTTATGGTTTGAATCACCTTCTCCTCTCCCGAGTATGGTCAGGAATTAATCACTTGAAAGAAGAGGACACTCAGAGTAGCTCTAGCAGTGACTGGGTAAGGATAAAAGCCAGGCAAGCTTTGCAGGGAGAGGTACTTACTGTCTGTAATTTCCTTCTGGTTTTGAACGTTTCAACTTTCCATGTCACTTCTGGGTCACTTACCAAACCTCTTGTGGGTTCAGAACTAATTTACAGAACAGAGAGAGAGAGAGAAAGAGCTTCCAGGAACCAGCATCTCCCTATTGCAGGTCAAATGCTCTATTGTTCATTTGGTCAGTAGCAGGGTCCTTCCCTTGGAGCTGTGCTCTGCAAGGGAACCTGGAGTGGAAACACAGTTGGCATAGGGGGCTTCAGCCTGCTAACTCCAAACTAGACAAAGCTGATAAATGCCTTTCATAGTACCTCACATGAGCTCGGGTTGTTAAACTCATAGGCTAAATGTTGCCATTGACTCTCTGACCAAGACATCCCTTTCATCCAGCTGCCACATCTTTCCTGTATTTTTTGAGGAGGACCCGTGGAAAGACCCACTGATCTACCTGGCCTGTATTGATTCCCCTTTGTCTGTCTGTTGCAGATATTCTCTTTCTCACTCTTAGCACAAGAAAGCACAGGGCTGGCCCTGCTCTGAGAGACAAGGTCTGGTCCATATCAGCAAAAACCAAGGGTAGAGATCAGTGGAAGTGGATGCAATAGAGCCTTCATCTCCTTGGCATTCACAGCCAGTGGTGAGTTGTCAGTGTGAGCTGGAACTTTTGGCTGAGCTCTCACGGAGAAGTACTGACATGCAGCACCTGAATGGAAATTCCAGAGACAAAGTTGTGGGTGCAGTATCTGATATCCAAATAGGACATGCAGTTTAACTCAAAGCAACCTCAAAATATGGACTGTCTAGGTCAGGCCTTTATGTTCACTAGACACATTCATCACGTGCACGCATCCATCCACACACTGCTAATAAAACAGAATTAGTTGTCATACAAAACACTAATTGAAGAAGAGCCCTTTCATTATTCTTAGGGTCATAAAAAACTCCCTGAAATTCTTAGTTGTGGCTGACCAATTGTTCAAGATCAGTTACTCTGTCATTGGTTATTTATTTCTCTCTTGTATAATGGTACTACTGTGTCCACTGTGAGGTGCACAGTGCAATCAGTAGATGAAGATCTCTTCTATGCTGCTGTAAATTGCAGATATTCTGTGCTTTAGAGCTCAGGGCATACTGCTGAGCCTTGTCCACTGAAACCCCTACCCCTAACACAACTGCCGTATTTTAACAGAAGGCAAACCATTTTGAGTTATTGTCACTCTTTCATGCCTGAGGAAAAGGTGCTGGTTTATACCTCATTTTCTCCAAACAGCTTGTTCTGAAAACAAGCCTGAGCACTTCTGTTTTAACCACTGCTGACCTCCGAACCCCACAGTATTCACCCAATGGATATTTGGAATGCCTCAATGAAATATACCTAGGAGGAATGCAGGTATGAGAATTTTATTCCAGGATGCAGATTATTAAAGTGTTTTATCTAGCTGACAGTGGCAATTTGGTTTTCACCACTCAAACTCTTTGCCTCAGAAGAACAAATACATAAATTGAATTTTGGCAATGTGCACCAAAGCCCCATTCCAGAAGATGCTTATTAGCTGTCCTACCAGCCAAAGAGCAGAAAGAGGCTTTTCAGAGAAGTTGCATCCTGTCCTCTTGAGCAATCCTTGAGTCATTATCTCAAGATCTCACATTTAAAATACTGTAATAAATGAAGTTATTCACCAGGAAATGGGCAGCCTTCTGATATCTCTGACAGTGTTCTCAGGGGGGCAGGCTCAGCCAGTCTCAGATTTGAATATAGGAACCCTTTTCTTTTTATACAGCTCTAATTAATCCATTGTGACAGTGAAGATCTGTCTGGACTGCCTATACTTTCCTGGGGGTATAGGCTCAATATTTTCCTCACAGCAGTGAAGAATTCTCTGATAAATATTTGGACAGTCATCTCTCTACCATCCTGGAGACTGGACTCCCTTAATCCAATGTTACCTTGGTTTTCTGGTAAAGTGTCACCATCTTTTTTGCCAACCAGAGTTTTCCAGGCATGCATGAAAGTTCCACTACCAGGCACCAACATCCCAGATGGGCACACTTCAAATTGTTCTTGATGTCTTTTGGAAGAAAGCATGACAAGGAAGATCAGCAGGAGCTGACATTCTGGCTCCTGGAATGTGCAGCTTAGGACAAGGAACTACTTTGTGTCTTCTATCCAACAAGGCAGGAAGAGCCTTTTCTGAAGGGAGGGTTATGGGATCACTTCAGTGAGGCCAGAATTTTACCCTTCTGCTTCTGGAAGCACCCTGTGAAAGAAGCAGCAGCTGAAGAAATGGCCAGGTGAGAGACAAGGCTGCTCCACTACTGCCCCTACACCAGGGTTAGCAGTGGGCTGAAGCCACAATGGGAGCTGCCAGCCTGCTGCAACATTTTCAGCTGAGGAGATCTCTTCCTCAAGTCTTGCTCAGTGAGCTCCATGTTTCCACATTGGGTGAAGAAGTCTTCATATTTTCCTAGCAGTAATTTTCATAAGGAAAGGACTTCATGGAAAAATCATATGTAATTGACTGATGCTACCAACACCTGTCATCCCTATTTAGTTCTTTTTTAGCATCTCTTTACATGATGCTTAAATTGCACAATCTCTCTTCTACACTACTCTTCCTGCAAGCTAAACTTTGCCCAGAAATTTCACACATTACATGTAGAAATAACCAGATAACTCTCCAGTAGAAAGGGCGAGCTTTTCTTAGAACTTTTCCAAGCCTCTTTTTGATGGCTTGGAAAGTTCTCTCTGACCTTAACATCCAGGGGGATGCCAGCATGTTATGAAGAGAGAGGGGAGTTTGCTGCCCATGGGCACACTCCAATGCATGAAGCATAGCCAGGCCTCTGACCACTGCAGCTCCTCACAGTGAATGACAGCTCTACCAGCTTGGGGATATGTTGAATTCCTCTGTACTGAACAATTACATCCCACCAGCTGGGAATGACTGACCCCCTGAGCCCTATGTGCAGGACAGCATTGTTTTCCTGCAAGGGTCAACACTACTTCTTTTTCTCAAACCAAATTCCAAATCTTGACTCCTAGCTTACACTAATTTATAGTGACCTAAATAGCAGGACTCACAAGACTGTTACTTTTAAATGTCAATGAAACAACCTGTACTTGAGCTACAGTGATATTAACATTTTATTAATGCTATATGAATGAGATCAACGCAATGCAAGCAAGTAATTAGCCTCCTTCTTCCTGATAAAGCAGCATTAACATGTTCTTGTTAGGTGCTTGTTAAAGATGAGACTTAAAAAAACCTCCATAGCTACTCAGATCATCTGCCTCAGTACATCTGAGCTATGTGATTCCCCTTCCCTAGTCCCGACAACACAATCTCCTTTGCTTG
This sequence comes from Thryothorus ludovicianus, assembly GCA_013397245.1. Taxonomy (NCBI): domain Eukaryota; kingdom Metazoa; phylum Chordata; class Aves; order Passeriformes; family Certhiidae; genus Thryothorus; species Thryothorus ludovicianus. The sequence goes on from VZTB01001452.1 coordinate 50,057, forward strand.
TTACCCTCACTTTGTAGCTGTTGGATATCAACTACAGAAACTATACCAGCTTCTTCAAAGTAGGTTTTGTTGGTAGCTTGTCACAATTCAGTGGTGACATGAAACTCAGTTTCATTCCTGAATTGTGGGGCAAGTTAAAATGCTACGTGATATTTAAGGAGCCTTTGTTCTTTAACTCAAATCTCTTTGCCATTGTATTTTGGCAGCTTTTTTAGATACCAGCACAAAAGGATGGCTTCTGTGGGAGTCCTAAGGTCCTGCTGCTTGTTTCTGCTGTGCCATGGCAGAAGATACTGTTGGCTCTTGCCCTGCCCAGGTGAACCCGACACTTGCTGGTAGCTTTGGCTTTCTAGCTGCTGCATGCTTCTGTGCCTTCTTTCCATAGTTCTTTCCATTCCATTTCCCCCTGTGCTTCTGGCCCATATTCAGACTGTCTTATGTTGCCTATATGCAAGACCACTTTTTAAGCAGAATCCAGGTGACCCAGGTCCCCAGCTCCCTCTAAGATCTATAGAGAGGCTGTTATGACAGCCCTACATCTCTTGTAACAGTTCTTTCTCTATCCCACCTTCAAAGACCAAACAATCCAGCTTAACTCTCTCTTTCTTGCAGCCCCCTATCTCTACCTCAGACACATGGTGCTATTTCCATGCTGCTCCCCAGCTCATGGCCTCTGAAGGACTGGCAGAGCAAGGCAGAAGCAGCAGGGCATGGCAGGGTGTGGTCCTCCCCAGAAAATAGAAGCTGATCCCAAGGGCACCCCTTCTAGATGGATTAGATGGCAAGGAAGGAAAAAAAATCCCATTAAGACCTGCACCCTACAGAGACAGGTCCTTCCTTCTGACATCTCTGCAGGCCTGGAGACAGGCTCCCAACATAGAGAAGCTGGAGATAGAGGCTAATGGAAGAGGAGAACCAAAGCCCTTTCCCCCTGTTCCGTTTATCCCAGAGGCCACGAAATACATGCCTTTTAAAGACAGATATTCCACTAATACAAATTAATGTAGACCCCACACTTGATCCTTCTGGTAAATGCAGTGTATTGTCTCAGCTTCTACTTCAGTAGGACTCTCTGAGGTCTCAGATGCTGGCAAGCTGCTTTTAGCACTCAGTGCCATTGCTGCATGGTGGGTGAGAGGAGTGGCTGCTTTACCCAGATCCTACCTCACTACAGGATTTCCATTTACATGACAGGAAAACTACAAACATACCAAAATACCTTTCAGCACAAATTCCTTTTGTTATCAGGCAACCGTATTTGCCAAAATGTCCGAGCAAGAGACAATCACTGCCACAGCTTGGGTGTTGCCTCTGGAATTTGGAAGGATGAAATCACCACATATCCCACCACCCCACTCAGTTTGAGACATTTCTCAGTAGGCTCACATGATGTGGTTGCCTCCAATTAGAAGGGACTGGGATCGGTGATTCAGGAGGTCACTTCCAGTCCTGTGGCCCTTAAATAGCATGGAAAGACTTAGTCTGAGCCTGCCAGTAGAAAGCAACAGTAATAGTAAAAAATGGCTCAGGGCCTGGAAGTGTGTGACTAGGGCAGGAGAGGAGAGATTCTAGTCCAAGCTGCTGCTTAACTCAAATCACAAGTTCTGGTGGATCTTCAATGCCATTGTCCTTTATGACCAGAGGAAGTTTGTCCCCTGGGATCAATGGCTCTTCCCAGCCTCTGCAAGGCCCTGTGATCTCTGTGTATATTGACTCATGCTGGCTACTGGCAGTCAGTCTGGGCCAGCAGCAGCACACAGACTGACAGAGTGACTCAGTGCCATTAGAAGTGGCCAGAATCCAGAGTTGTATCAGTTGCTCTCCTAGGTCAGGATGGATGTACTTGTGATGTGTGCAATTTTCTCTTTCCTGCACTCTGATTCTGTCCTTGGAACATCTCCTTGTAGGATGCAATAGGCACCATTGCATCTTCTGCCCAGCCCTCTGCAGGCCAGTTAGATTCTCAGGAGTATGATTCCATATTGCAGTTAATTGGAAAGGCTGCTTTAGGAACCTTTGCTTCTTCAAAACAAACACAAAAGCCAAGCAGTCTAATTGACTACCACAAAATAAGGCCCTTCCCTTCTTTCCCACATGCATAGCCAATATTAAATAAATCCTCTTGTCCAAACAGGGACAGATCCCTCTTCACCTTGGGCACGTGGAGCCTTGAAGGAACTTTCTTACACAGGATATTAGACCATGCAGAAGCATGTTTATATGGATGTGTTTATATTCACACGTAATTATGTAGTGAGGCATTTTATGGTCTTGTCCTCTCTCTGTCTCCAACAAAGACTGCCTTCAATGTCTCAGTGATGTGCCAATATTTCTATCCCCCTCTATTGTGAAAGCAACTGTGTGATGTCTGACAGCAGTATTTCCTCTCTGTTATAAGGCAGCACCAACAACTGATTTTAATTTCCTTATAGAAGAAATCCACATTTGTGCTCCCCAAAGAAAAAAAAAAGGTTGTATAAAATGTGTTTCCCAAGGAGTAATTTCTGGGCATAATATGATGCCAGCCTTGAGTCCTGATGCTGAAAATTGTTGCTCTGTAAGTTATTTCTGCAAGTTCTTCCTTTAGCCTGCAGCTGAGAGTGCACGTACTAATAACTCAGCACAATAATACATGTGGTAAGATATTCAGTAATATTCAGCTTTACCCATGCATTCCTTCTCCTCTGTTTTTGTACAGCGTTCCCCTTCTTCTTACAGTTAAGCCTGGACATATTTTTCTATTTTAAATTTTCCAATGATTTGTACAAGAGAGTATTAAATTGCTAAAGGGCATATTAAGTATTACTGCTCTGCTAAACTTGAATGAAGTTTAAGTCTGGAACGCATTTAATAAATCTGCAGCCCGATAAGGAAACTTTCTTCACTGAATCTGACATTCCTTTGCACTAATCACCTTTGTGAAAGGACTGCCCCTAATTCTTTTATTCTTTCAACTTTCTCACCCCAGAACGAAAACCAGCTGCAGGCTTCCCCTTCTCTTGGCACCATATAATTTAAAACCCTTTCCGCAGCCTTCAGAGGAAGGTGTGCAGGAGCTGGACGCTGTAGAGGCTGCAGATCTGTCCACATGGCCTTGCTGGAGCACCCCTTGCTAACATTTTTCCAGGTTTTTTTTAGTTGGAAAATGAGCACATAGCACAGTCAGCTCTGAGGAGGGCTTGTGGTATGTGAAATCTCCACCAAGAAAAGACCTACAGCAGTGAATGCAGGGGAGGAGACCAAACCAGGCCATCCAAAATTGCCTGGAAAAGCTTGAAATTTAATATGAAATATTTTTTTTTAACCCATTTTTTAAAAATTGCTTTTACACTGGAAGGCACACAGGTCAGCTCCAGGGTGATTTGCTTCCTTAATTTGACCCACAGGGGGAGTGGCCATTGGATTAGGCTCCATGAGGAAAGAGTTCGTGAAATGTAAGACCATTATAGTGGCAATATATGGTGACAAATCAGTTTTTATGGATGACAAGTCTTCTAGATGGCTTTACTTTGCATTTCAATTTCTTCTGGTAGCATATCCCTTCACTGCATCAGTCCTTCTCACTTGCTGCACCTTTTTGCCTCACAGAGCTGTTCTGACCTGTCTGCTGCATGCCACACTTATGTTTAGCATATTAAATGAATTAAGTCAGGAAGATTATGAAACTCACTTCAACAGAGATTTCAACCCTTGTGAGAAGCCTGCATAAACTCTCAGACCTGTTGATAAAAGAGAAAACCTCCAGGTCTCTATGATGAAAGTTTCAGCTTTCTCATATCATATGTTATAGTCAACACTTCTTGCCCCTGATAGCTGCTTGCACAGCCCTGGACTGACTCTTGAGCCTCACGTGGAGGAAAAGGCTGACAATGGCAGAGCATGTACACAGCTACACTGTACCTGCTGCTGTGCTCCTAGAACTGCTCCTAACAACTGCTCATCTACCTGACAGCCTGCCCACCTATGTGCCACTGTACCAGGCACCACCTGCACACTCAGGCTCACACCCAGGAGGAGCTGAGGAACAAGAGAGGAGGGTTAACAGGCAGAGGAGATGATGGAGTGTCTGCCAGGTATCAGGAAGATGGGACACCACCTTTTATCCAGGAGAGAAGGACCGATGGCAAAGGCAAAATAGTAGCTACAGGATTGATGGTTGAGTCCTGGAGCCTAGTGAGAGGAAACTGTGTGTCCTTCTCCTTTAAAGTGAATGTACAGTAAAGGGTACCCATGCCGTGTGCCAGACTGGCAGGACAGAAAAGGAAAGCTGGACTGTGTGAAGAGGGCAAGTACTGTATTGACAGCGGGAGCACAAGGCTCCTCATGCTTTTCTGATGACACATTTCAGCCCAGATCAAGCTCTTTAGGAGTGAGCTGCCTCATGTGTCACAACCCTCAAATCCTTGGCCTCTGCACTGAGACTACCAACGAGAATGCCAGCTATGATGGTGGGTTTATTTTCACTGGACTGAATGGACTTCCCTCTCATTCCACAGAGAGCACGAGACAGCTGTAAGTTAGCAACAGCTTTTCCTTGGAGAGGGGCCCGAGGCATAAGATTTAAACCACCTAATCTCCCTCTGTGCCCATGTCCCAGAATCTATGTTCTGTCAGGACAAAAATAGCGAACAAGGAACCACAGCAAGTTTACCTAATGAAAACTGCACATACCTCTTGAGGTGCTGCTGGAAGAGAGGCAATAGGAAAGGGGGAAAATACAGAGGAAGGCTCCTGCCTCAAGTGAAGGAAGAGATCCAGGTTACCACTCCTGAAATGAGCACTTGGTATGTCATGTGCTTTTAAATGTGCCCAGCAAAGCTGGGATTATGATAGTGAATGATCTCTCAAGAGAGTGATAAGGTTTAGGTTATTCATATTTTTTGGGCTTTGATGTCACCAGAAGAAAGGTACCATTTGTGTGGCAGTTTAATTTGTCCTTCCCGCTGCCAAAAGTCAATGAGAATATGGTTTTGCAGGTTTGATGTTTGCTCATAAAATGTTGTTACAACCTCTAGCTCAAAAGCTACTTTTCACAGCCTCTGTTTCTTTGGTTGGCTTTTGAAAGCATGCTGTATATTATCACTTCAGTATTCAGCAATACACTTCCTCCCTCTTGCTCTTTCCCTCCAGCGCGCCTGGCCTTTGCCCAGATCTCAAGACGTGGCCACTCCCTGGTTTTCATTTTCTATTATCCCGCCACATCTCGCACCACCTCCCGCCCGGAATCCCCTGCATTCCTCGGTGCCCGAGTGCTCGCTGCCAGCCAGAATCCCCCCCGTCCGGCTGCCCGGCTCTCTCGGCCGTTCCCCTCCGCTCNGGAGCCGCTCCCGGCGCTGCTCCACCTGCCTGAGCCAGGCCGGGGCCGGGCGGGGATGGCCGTGGCCAAAGCTCCCTCTAGTGCCCGCCCGGCTCCGGGCAGGGGCCAAGCCCGCCGGAATCGCTCCAAGGCGCGGTGGGCACCGCGTCTGGAGAATTTCGGCTCTTTCCTCCATGGCAGGCATTCCGGGGAAAGAACAGAGTCCACCCCAAAAGCGCGGGGGGAAAGGAATCCCTCCACCTCTTGCACAGAGAATCATTTGTTCGCTTTCCCCTGCTTCTCATTATAAAAGCTATTTTTCCCAAAACAGGATGTTGGGCCAGGGGAGGTAATATAAACAGATGCATTCTTTGAAAGCTTGCGGTGCATTTTTGCGGAGCACAGGCTCTGCATTGGAAATGCAGAGACCCACGAGGTATGGGAACAAGGGACCACAGCACCAGGAGGAAAAACCCTTCCTCTGACAAAAGTGAGTCATCCCAGAGCCTCCCTTGACTTTAGTACTTTTTGTCGAGAGGCAGTGGGCACAAAGTCAAGATTGAGAGGAGAAGAAAAACTTTAAACAAAGCTGGTATTGGTAGCTTGCTAGAAAAAAAGTTTGAAACCGTATTATAGGCAGTCTTACCTCCTTTTTAAAAATGTGCAACATTAGTTAATTTATACCAGCACTGACCTTTGATAACCAGAACAAAAAGCGACAAACAAATTCTATCTCTGCTTATTTCCCCTCAGACTGGCTCCAGCACCCAAAAGCCAGTGGTTGCCAGGGTTATTTAACAGTTTCACCTGGATCCATCACTTCATCTGGGCACAGGTTGAATCTTTTCCCCATTGTTCTATGCTCCTGTCTTTTATCAGGTGTAGGCTTTTCACGAAGTGTGCCCTCATCATCAGGGGCAGGGGAAGTGGAGCCAGAGAGGCTGTGATTGGCTATTTGCCAGCTCCCTTATGGATACCAAGCTGTGTGGAGAATGCCCAAAATATGTATGTGTTCCTCAGCTCCTCTTGTACAGGGTTCTGCTCCTTACACTGCACCCTGTCCATCACCTCTGCTTTGGTTTCTCTGCTCTGGTCTCTAACATCTCTTGAATCTTCTAGAAGCAAAACCCTTCCCTTTCTTTTTCTCCCCCTGCAGAGTTCCAGAGGGCTGTAGTGTTCTGAAGCTATGCACATACACTCTCTTTGTCCCTGTATAGTGGACACACCAAACACATAGCACTGGAGTGCTATGGTGGGACCTTGCCATTGCTGCATGTGCCAGCCTGGTTTTGCTCCCCTTGGTTGTTTCAGTTTGTGATTCCCTTCATGGTGGCACTTTCAGGGAGGCTCCACCAGCCCTGAACAAAATCACCATTTAGACTGCAGTCTCCAAGGCTGCAGTCCCTGCAGCTAATGCAGTGCTTGCCCAAGAATGAGCTACCAAGTACCGGTGCAAGGTTCTGGGCTTGTCCACACCATTTCCCTGCCAAATATCCTCTTGAGCAGTGCAAATGGGAATGATGAGTAAGGGAGTCATACCTTTTGACTCACTGGACTAAAGCAAACTACTTTTGGACGGACAGGCTGGAAAAAACAATGGATACTTAGGTTTGGTTTGGCTTGGTAATTTTTTCTGTTTTATCTGAACTGAAATGACTGGCATGCACCAGAGAGGAAGGAAGAAGGGGAAGGCTGGCCATTCCCAGGCACTGAGCACTGCAGTCCAGGCCTCCTCAGCAAGAGGCTCCCACAGTATAACCTGCACTCATCCCCTTCCTGCATAAGGCTTCCTCTGCATGCAAAGCACCTTTTTTACAGAATCTACTGCTTCAATTGAACATCACCGTGAGACAAACACGTTATTAGCATTACTATTTGTAATTACTGTCACAATTTTATCTTAAATATTGCCAGTAAGAGGAGTCTTCAAGGATATGACATGTCACTGCTGGTTTCATAGTACATAAGGGCTGGCCAAAACCTGAAGGGCTATTGTGAAAAATGCAGGGATTACCTGTCCTGTTTCAAAGTACTTGTCTTAGCTCATTATCTGGTAGTAAAGCAAGGAAGTTTTTCCCATGGAAAATATCCCCAGGGAAGTTCTCAGGACTTCCTTTTTGTTTCCGGAGGAAGACAAATTAGAGCAAAGTCCCAAAGTGGTTTAGAGAGCTACATTCTTCCAATGGTGCCCATGGTCTCTGCTGAGCCTGGGACTGAAGGAGAAAGAGGGAGGTGGAGGGCGAAGCACTGCGGGCATTGAGCAGTTGCACCTCAGCTGGACTGTGAGGGGTCTGGGGCACTTTGCACAGACCCTGGTGGGAGGCAGAGGAGCACAACTCCTCCCTGCAGAGACTGTGTGTAAAGAAGGCCAACAGTGCAAACGTTTGGGTTTGCATAGTCTGGCTCCGCCGCAGCTATTGTGATCCCTGTTATTCAGGAATTCTACAAAACCGTACCAATTCTCATAAAAGTTTTGCAGAGTAGATAAATACTACACTCCAGTGTTGGCGGTGAGGGGAAAAGGAAAGCTTTAAGCAATTAGTCTGGGCCACACAGCGATTGGGCAGCAGGCCGGGCCGCTGCGCACGGCTCCCGAGGCGTCCTCATCCGCCGCCTGCCACAGCACCGGCACGGCCCCATGGCCTGGGCAGCTCTGCGAGGGGGCCAGGGAGGGGGCACTGCGGGACCACATCCATCGGTTAAGGGAAAAAAGGGTCTGATCTTCTTTATGTTGGAAGGAGCAGCAGCTTTTGGAAAAGATGCTGACCTGCAGCTAGATGCACTTTCCCTAGATTGCCCCAGTAATCTTTGCTATCTACTTTGCCCTCTTCTATTTTGTAGAGAAGTAAGAACCTCTTTGGTCAGAGCTGTTCTTGGCCAAGGTTTTTCCAATGCCTCTGCTCCCTTTCCTGTGGTGAAAACAGAGAAATGGGCTGGGTCTCATCTCACCTTCCTTGCTTGGAGCTGGCTGCCGTAGCGCTCTACCTACAAGAGATGAAAATGCTTTAGGCCCTTTGGGTTGACCAGTCCGTGTCCATAAGGATTCAGAGTAAGTCTGAGAAGAAGTCCCAGTCCTGGGGCAAAAAGAGGACATTATATTTTCTTTCTGAGAAGTAAAAAGCTTTTTTAACTCAGAAGATATTGCTTTGGAAAATCAGAGCTGATTGCACTAATTCCATCTCTTTTCCCCCATTTTGGAGTGATAAAGCATGCATGATGCTGCTTGACACTGATATTTATAAGACAAAGTAGAGGTCAAATTTGCTGAATGCTTTCCAAATTCCAGTGAGGTTTATCACAAAGAGACCCATGCACAGACCCAAGTGGCGTGACTGTTAAGGGCTGGATTGTGGAGTCACTAGAAAGCTCAGTTTGCAGACAGTGCTGATGGGCCAAAGCATGTTCTTTGGGGCAAAACCTGATGAAAAGCTACAACTATGCAGAGAGACTCCAAGGAGTTTTCATGGCTAAGTTTCTGACATGAAACTCCATTGTGAGGAGCTGGGTTTTCATGCTTCAAGGAGCAGCACTGTCCTCTACCAGCACCATCCTGCCTAGGTCTGATGAGAAAGCTTGGAACTCAGCCCATATGGAGCAGGCAGGAGGCTGCTGCTTTCCCTCTCCTGCACCCTGACATCTCCCCTGGATCTCTGCAGCCTCTGTGGAAGAGAAGCACTGCTGGATTTTCTTTGCCAACTTCCTGTCCAAAGAAGTGCGGGGAAAAAAGTTTCCTTTCCACAGCAAGTGCTGACAGGACTAGCAGAAACTTGTCCAAGGAGATTGGCAGAAGAGGCCACCAGCATGCCATGAGTGAGAAACAGGCTCTATTTCCCCCACCCCACTCAGACAGCAGCCCCCAGGGCTGCTGCTGACACTGAGTGTCCCTGCTCACATCGGAGGACTGACACTATGGAGGCTCCTTTGCATCCAGATGGGCTTACTGCATTTCAGTCTCCAGGCCCAAAGCCAGAGGGGATGGATTTGGTATTGCTAAGCCTCAGCTATTTCAACAGAGAGAAGCCAGCACCTGTCCTAACACAGAACAAACACTAGATCTGGAGCACGAGTGAAGCTGACACCTGCAAGGTGGGCTCAAAATCAAGAGCCTTCCCTCACTATTAAAGTTCAGAGCAAGGCTCAGAAGCTCATACATCTCCATGGACACTTGGAACAGAGGATTATGCCCACATCTGTGCAATCTTCCTTAAGATGGTCCCCAGAAGATATAGACAAAAGCTTTAAGGATGTGTGCTGCCCAGGTGAGGGAAGGACAGGGAAGAGACAAGAAGAAAGCACCAGATCTCTCAGGGAGAGGCACATGCTCCTGCCTGATAAGTAGAAGGTGTCAGAAGTTTGGGTCTAGGAGTACATCAGACAAAACTGACTACATGGTGAGCTGTGTGAGGACTCTTTTCACTCCTTGGTGGTTGCTGAACAGCAAGGCATTGCTTCTCTTTCTGGGTTTCTAAGCACTGTGGAAAACCAAATGAAAACACAACTTAGACCACATACATGAACACAGGTCTGATGACTTTTCAGGTAGGCTACAAGTGCAGGAGAAAATGTTACCATATTCTTGTGAATGGCTAAATTTACAAGATGTGACTTCAGCCACCCATCAATCTGCTTATCTCCTCTTAACTGCTACAGAAATACCATTCCCAAACACAAAGCCATCTTACAACCATACTATTTCTGCAGGTGTTTAGTATGCAACTGAGCAGATAAAACTTGGAATTAATCTTTGTCCCAAAAGGAAATAAATGGTCTGCAGAAGGACTCATCATTCACATTTAGGCAGTTAACTGAAAGGTTTTTCCCAGTTTTAAGGAAAAAACTCCAAGTAAAATTTTCCACAGTAGTTGTTTCACCTTCTAAAATCTAGGGACAATCTTACAGCAGAAAAGAAAGTTCAAGGATTAAGACACTTGGCTAAATTATCATCAGTTCTTTTTCACAACCTTTCGGTGTGACATTTGGAATATCACTTATGCACTCACTGTATCCATTCCCAATATATGAAATGGGGATAACAGCACTTCTTTACCTCCACTGTGGATCAAAAGGATAAGCATATGAATCATTTTCCAAGATGCTTAGACAATATGGCTAGTGAAGAATTACCCCACACAGCAAACATAGCTGTGTGGGAAACACAGCAAATATAGCCAAATACAAACAAATGGAGAAAGTGAAAATGGAAAAGGCTCACAGCTCTTCTATGAAAACACAAGTGCCTCACTGCTGCTTCTTCTAGCTCGTTTATCCAGCACGATCTTGAGAATCTTGTCTAGTCAGAGACTAACAACTGCAGCTGACTTCCCGTCCCTGAGCTTCCCACCACACAGACTAGATACGAAGCTTCAAGAAGAGAAATCCCTGTGTGCTGTGGGAAACCACAGCCTGGACTGTCATTTGTTGGACTTTTGTGTCTGATACGAATTGTAACCACCTCCTTTTCTTTCCTGCACCTAACCTGGAGATGATCATTGTGTTCAACAATTGGCTTTTGCTACTTGACAATGGTCCCACGCCCCTTGAGGTTATCCAAAGTCCCCAGTAGTAAACTGGAGAACCACAGGAATACTTTCCCCTGTGGCACAGTAACTAAATATTACTCTGCCTGTTAGCAGCAACACTGTGCCAAGGATTTGTTTCACTGTGCCGGTCACTTGCACTTGGAAAGAGGTTTGCTGAAGGATCAGATCCATGTCTCTGATGAGCTCCTGCACATCAGATACAGGAATAGACTGTGTGCTTATGCTCTGCCAAGTTTGTGAGGTGAAGTGGCAATTTGAAAGCATAGGGAAAAAGCAAAAAAATCCAGTACTGTCCTGCTAACAGTACAAATCACAAATTTGAAGCAGCATTTGATTTTGAAGTGTGGTTTCAAGTTTTCCAGATAAAACAAAGCCACAGAGTGAGCAGCTTGTATGTTACTGCTGCTGGCTGCTCTATATCATCCTTGCATTTAAACCAATAATCTTAATTCTGAAGACCATCATCTCCATGTATTCCTGCTAATCTCTACTTTTCCCAGCATCAATTGCCCTGCAGTATGAATCTTTAGCTTGTTTTTTTGCCCACTGTATCCAAAGAAGGGAACAGAGAGATGACAGAAGTGTGCATAAAGCACTCCCCAATGTGTCTGCCTGACAAAAGGATTATTACCTTACCCTTCCAGCCACAATCAGTTAAACACAAAACCAACTCACATTCCTCTTTTACACACTCAGAAAAGGAAATCCACGTGTTTATATTCAAAATCTGCATGTAAATAAACCAGAGGTCAAATCTTGCCATCTTATGGTGTCTGCAAGGCCAAATTGGTATTTGCAGAAAACTTTCCCCTTCCCCCATTCCACTGCCCCCACAACAACCTTACTGCAGGCTCTTCCAAGATGACAGGGTGAGCCATTGGTGCCCAGACACAACCATTACAGTGTGCTGGTGCTCTCATTACACACACACACTGATTTTCTGAAGCTTACAACTGAGATTTGACGTTCCTGCATGCTGCAGCTTGTCATACAATGCCATTCCCAGACAAACCAAAGAAAACTTACAACAGTTTCTCAGCTGTGAAACATCAGGAATTGATTTATGCTGGTTGCAATTTAAATTTCAACATTCAAACTAAAATACCTTCCCATCCACTTTAAATATTCTGCAGTGAAGTCTTTTTACCCTCCAGTGGCCATTTCTCACGGAGTTGCCTGCCAGCACCTTCCTGCCACACCTGTGGCTACTTAAGCAGAGCCCAACTTTGCAAGCCCTACCTTGGGACAGATCCTGCAAAAGTGGCTCTGGTGATTCCATTGCCAGTAGACAGACACTTCCAAGGCTCAGTAACAGCCCTGTTTTTCCCATGGAATCTCTGTGTGGAGGTCTATACGCAGCAACACTCAGTTCTTTACTCTGGTCTTGGCTCATGCAAGCAGAATGATCAACAGTGTTTTGTGTTAGTTGAACTCCTTGCAAAAAAGGCTGAGTCCTTAAAAATAAAACAGAAGGAATGCTGTGGTACTCTATTATAATATTTTAGCTCTCAAAAATGTTGCTGTGTTGTTTTAGGCTAATGTTCTAACATCACAGATGTTCCCTTTCTTAAAACGGAGGGAAAGATCAGAGCACCATTACTCTTAGGTGGGAATTACAGGTCTTTAATTTTTTTAAAGAATGTAGAATTTTATTCTTTGGCAGACAATGCTTTTTCATTTGATAAGAGGATAAAAGCTGGCATGCAATATAGTTTCCTTTGCTAGTCAAAAAACATACCTGTATATTCATTTTTGTTGGACCAAATACTGAAAGGAGGAAAGATTGCACGGCTTGAATTCACAGATGTGCTCTCCAACAGTTAAAATTTGTGGCTTTGCTTGTGTGTTTATGATACAATGTATCATTCTACATCTTAACACTCAAATGATTCATCAAAAATACAACGACAAAAGAATTGCAAAGAAACTGGAATGCTTTAAATACACCATGAGGTTCATATACTTTCAGTTCTGCCAAGCTACTTCTCTACATAGAAGTAGAGAACACTTGAGATACTTGGACTTAGCCCTGCATTGCCAACAAAATTAATGTAGAAGAGAAGTAAATAGAACAGAAACAAAAAATGACACAATTTGTCATTGTCACTTGAAACTTAGGACTAGAATTTATTTTCTTTCCAGAATGCTGCATTTTAACAACAGTTGATTCTTTCTTTAGTGTGAAAGCACTGATACCTCACTAACATTGTAACACCACTGACTACTGAAGCTTTTATGCCTGGCCTTCAAATATCATATCTAGTAAAAATGCAGTGCATGGTGACTAAGCTGTTTCTCTCCTGGATAAAACTTTTACTTAGCAGCCATGGAACACTGGACAATGTAATTCAATGTACTGACCACACATCTCACGTGAGTAAAACAATTTGGACTTCAGCTCACACCTCCGGATAGTTTGGGAGATGGAATAACCCAGGAGCAACCTGCTCCAGTCTCACTGCTCAAGTATGACTTTCAGAGGGTGCCCTTAGGCCATATCCAACCTCTTCTGTTGGGCTCAACTCCAACATCCTACCCACAGCCACTGTTTCCAGGCAGGAACACTACTGTAAGCAAGAGGACTATGGCGCCAGGAAGGAATGTGCAAGTTTTATTTTTAAACATCGTTGGATTGAAAAATAAAGAATCATATGGCTTATTGATATTTCAGGAGATAGTAGTGAATAAGTTAAAGAAGATTTCATTCCAAAACATACGTTGCTTCATTTATAGCTAAGCTAATGTAGACATATATTTTCTTATTTTTGTAAGTGTTGAATTGTCACCTTTTCCCTCCCCGCAAAGATCTCCAGGTCTATGCATTGGCATTTTCTACAAAGCTGTTGTGGACTACAGGCTTATAAACAGTGATTTTTTTTTGAATAAGAAATATTCATCAGACCCAAATATAATTATTTAAATCAACTTTTTCCTGAGCAACTTAGAATTTGGAATGTGCTGAAAAGTTTCAATAAATAAGTCAAAGAATTGCCAGCTTATAACGTACCTTTTAAAAGTTAAGCAAATATATTTAATGACAGAGAAATAGGCCATAGGACCAGAAATATTAGATGCTATGTGCCAGATAAATTTAAGAATTACCATTTGAGAAGGAGAGGCCAGGTTGATTGTTACAAAAATACAACAATATTAAAACCTAGCAAGTAAATCACTAAGCAGCTTCTGTATTTAGATTATAAGTAGTGATGGCTGAAGATACCATTAAATAAACAAACAAATAGAAACAGACTTTACTGTAAGTGGCAGTGAACTCTCAGGAAGGGTGAACGTGTTAAGTGACTATAACTCTGTTAAAACATTGGCAGAAAAAGGATTCAAACAGAATTTCATAAACATGAGAATACCAGTTCTTTCCAAAATATAACAACTCCACAGTGTGTAAACTAATCATTACTCTTTCAATGTAATTTCATAGAAACCACTTAAAATATACAATGCAGCAGATTCATATTTTTGCTAATATGTTAGTTACTATCTGTGCCATTTTCAGCATTCTTTAATGTGATACCTCACAGTAGTGCATTGCTATCACCAACCTGGGATGTTAATAATGTGGACTGAATCTTCTTTCTAGTATTTTCTGTAAGTTAGCATCTTGTCTTAACTCTCCTTTATTTTCATTCTCTGTGTATAGGTAAAGACTGAGAGGTGAAGAAGATCAACCATAATTTCTACTGGCTCTCAGCAGGATCATGGAAGAGAGAACCCTTGGGAAGCCCATTTGAGCTGATTCCAAGTTTATATGCTTCATCCATCACAAAATAACTTTTGCTTGATATAGCAAACCAAAGCATGACCTTGCAGATGGCAGCGTGGAATAGGAACCAAAAATTTTCTGGTAGATGTTTGAGAAATGATGTGAGCTAGACAGAGGTGGATTGTCCTCATCCTGGCAAGCAGCTGCAACATCTTGTACCTGCTTCTTCCCGTGCTCTAGGGACAGGAATTTATTGCTCTTATTAGTCCAGCTTTCTCTGGCAACAACGGTGTGCAAGAGGCCAAGTCCTCATCAAGGCCCCAAACTCCCCCCAGTTCTGCTGAGTAGCAGAAGGCCAAAGAGCTCTGCCCAGGGCTGCCTGTGGGTCTGCCACTTCTGCACCACCAGGGCTGGCATGCTGCCCAGCAGCTAGCACACCCACACATCACAGGAAATCCCACTCCAGGGATTCCTGAATAACACAGCACCTCACATATTGGTGCTGCTTCTCTTTCCTCTCCCAGCTTCCACTGACCCCTTTTCTAGTGTTGGCAGATAATATTTGTAGTGATTGACAAGGGCAACTTTCACAGTGAGTCTCTTAATAACCTATCACTGAATCAGCTTTGGCTTCAGAGAGCGCGTCTTCTTGCACTTGTTTGATGATTCTGAAATATTTCAACTAGAGAATCTGTGTATATTCATATTGTTAATTTTCCTTCTAGCCACACTAAAAGCAAGAGTCTGGTGTTTGTGCTCGTGGGGAAGCTGCACTCAGATTCAGATATGAACAATTAAATTCTGCAGATGCAGAAATACAGGTCGTGCTAAACAGGAGTTCCAGATCACCTGAGCTTTTTAGTGAGTAGCATTTTCTGTATCTCTTTGGATTTGTGACTCAAAAGAATAATAAAAATCTAAAAATACCATTCTTGAACACAAACTCCATATGTTATACATTTTCCTTTAAAGTCCAATAGAAACATACTCAACTGCTGAAATAAAGCTCTGCCTGGCACTTTTAATTTGCCATTCTCTGACCTGGTAACTTTTCCCACTCTATGAACTAGAAGATTTTACAAAAATACCTTGTTCCTGTACCTTGCCTTACACTCACTAGCACTGATTTGGCAGAACAGCAGCCTCGCTTCTGCGGTACAGGTAATTCAAGAGCTGTTACCCAGCCTCTTTCTGAGCCTGCTATCCTTGGATCTGAAGACAAAGCAAGGGCTCTGACCACACAACTGGGACACCAGTGTGCTTTGGACAGAAGGAGGCATTCTTCCCAAACGGTCACTGCCTGTACTTCACTTGCTGGTAGTTCATGCCACAGTGTTATGCCATCAAGACTTGTTTCTGATCAAAGAGAGAGAGGAGAATCTGTAAGATTTACTTTTCAAGAATGCCTAATCTATTCTTTTGTATTTTGCAGTTCACAAAGGACTACTTTGTATTCCAAAAGTTATTTTGTGACAGATGGTAAGTACTTCTCTCTTGAACTACGCTATAGCAAGGGTGCTATAGAGCCAACACTGTATAATGAATCAAACCTGCAAAATCAGGTATCTCCCAATGGCTCCAGCACGTGGAAATGGTCTCTTCTGTTTCATTTCAAATCCGCTGCGCATTAACTCAGTTCCTTAAGGAATTACTTTTAATAATAATTAAAAAAAATCTTAAGAAAGCTGGAGGGGTCACCAGAAGATAAAGAGTATCTCTTCCATCCATCACCTTTTATAGATATCCTCTAGCCACTTTTCATCATCCTCTTCCTCATCATTTATTGGTTCTTCTGTTTCCAGGGGAGAAGGAATGAAGAACTCAGGTCTGGGGCTTGGTTTCCTGATATGAGACTTCAGTCCAAACTTGCGCTTTAGCAGGTGGAATTGTTCTTTGACGTAGTAATAAAACTCATACTCGTATCTCATGCGTTGGTAGAGGATCTGTATTGCTTCTGGAGAAGGGACGGTCTTTTTCACTGTCACAGTCAGATTGCCAAGTTTCCTATGTTCTGTAAAGAAAGAAAAACAAGCAACATGGTGGGTGCTGATTAGTGAGACCAGATGTAAACTTTTTTATTTAAACATTAAGGCATGGCCCTACTACATTACTGATACAAATCAGTTCAAGCTGTCTCTAACAAGGGATTTATTTTTAACAAGGTATGAAAAAATACAGATGTTTGAAGTCAGACTTGCATGTTTAAATATGGCTAGTTCATACTTGTTTTGTCTGCAGTCACCAATGATCTTAGTTGTCAATGGTTATCTGAAAATGCAAACCATGTCATGTGAACTCTGAGCATGAGCTACAGGTAGAGAAACCCACAATCTTGCCTAGCTTTGGAAATGTGATGTCAGGCACACCACCGAGCTAAACTAATCAATTATTTCCTATGTGGCATATGGTGAGCTGTCTCAGTTGTGTTTTGTTGTAGTTCAAATCTAAACAGATACTTGTCAACCTGAATCCATCTCAGGGTAGTACCAAAGGATTGCTGGCATCACCACGTGACACCTTAGGCTCAACTGTGCCTGTTAACTTTCTTGTCCTGTTATACCTGTTAATTGAACTAGACTCATCTTCCTGTCATGCTCTGGAATATTTCACCTTTTTGTTCACCTGACAACTTTTGCTTCAGAAAACTGCAATATAAACCTTCTATTGTTGATAAATAATTAGAGTTACTTACAAACATACTGAATTGTCTCTTTGCCTTTTTTCTCAATAGATGAGTCTATCCCTGGAGAAGAATGTATTCGAATGAAGCAAACTCTGAAGGCAATAATTTTGCTCTTTTCTAGATGGCAAGAGGCTGCCAGAGCATCCTAAATATTTTCATCCTAAGTATCTAACATGGGAACCTAATTCTTATTGTAACAGCAGTTCTTCAAGTCAGAAGTCAAAAGGGTCACACCATGAAGGAAGGCAAAGAAAAGGCTTACATGGAGGAAGTAGACAACAAAGAACATTCCATGTTTCCAACTGGGTTCCAGTGGCAGCAACCACCCTCACTTCCAGGAGTCCTTGAATCAAAATGTGATTTTACCAGGGGTAGAATTTTGTTCATGAGAGCAGAACAAATGGAAGTACTCTGAAGCACCTGTCAGCAAAGCTTAACATATGCTTAACATCTCTACAGAGAAACAGGTTTTCACAATTGCTTACACATAAAGCTAAGGGATGCAACACTGGTTCCTAGCAGGAAAAGTAAGTTATTCTCGGGATCCCACAAGCTATATGTTTATCCAAGAGAAATAATCAAGAATAGTTTTTTAGAGAAGAGAGGAACTTTAAACAAAGACAAATGCTTTTATCCTAAGAGGTAATAAAACATGAGGTCCATCTAGCAAGTACAACAGCAATGACCTTTAGACTAAAAGTTGTTACAAGAGTTTAAATCCTGAAAAGATGGGCAGAGCACAGCACTGAATATGAACTGTTTTCTCTAAATTTTAAAAGATTATTATTCATACAGCTTAAGGTATCCACACTTGTAAAAAAATTGATTTTCAGTTGGTGGACACGTTTTCCTCCTTGAGAGTAAAGGAATTAAAGAAAAACAATTCAGAACATTTTAATAATACTACATGAGACAACTGCTGCTGGGGTGGACATTCTCTTATTCACTGAATTTTACAATGTCACACCCATCTGGTGCAGAAGAAAAAAGTTATATCTGAAATAGTTTTAATTATCAACTGTGGCACAGTAATTTGAAATGTAGGAGGAACGATACAAAGATACAAATATGTTGACTAGCTTACCTAGTGCGACACTGCTCTAAATTACAAAAAAAATATTTCAAGCATTAATTCTATTTTGTATCTATACTTCTAATTCCTTCTCTAAAGGAAGAATGGTTTTTATTAGTTGGTAACTATTAAAACATACTACTGTGTAATTAAATGGAACTTTTACACCAAACTTAGTAGTTCTTTACACTGAAATCTGTCGCTACTTATATTCATAAATAATCAAACAATTGAATACAGAGTTCTCTGTTCCTTAATTGCAGTGATGTATGGTGAAATATGATCTATATTTACTGACTATCAATTTGCTTAGTTTTGCTTAGTTTTATTTAGATAGCAGTGAAATTTTAAAAAATATACAAAAAAATCAGAAAGAAAGATGCAATTTTCAATATACTATTTAGCTAAGAAAAAGTGTAGAGAAAGGATCAGGAAATGCTTGCATTTCATACAGACACTGACAAAGAAAACAGGACCTGTAGTTAGTGAGTAGTATGAACTATTTTTGGTGAAAATATCTGAGTTCCCCAAGAGTTTCTTCTCTTCTCCACCACCTTCACCCATAGAGCAGAACAGACTAACAAATATCTCATCTTGCTAAATTTTCAGTCAAGTTGTTCAAGTTACCTTCCAACTGCCATTGATGTGTATGTGATGACTACATTCCAGGAAGGCCACTGCACTCAGTCTGTCCTTGGGTGAGAAAACTTTCTTATGCTTATTGAGCACTTCCTCTTTATTGTGCTTAGCTGACAGCTCCTGCCAGCTTTGCAGTCTGGTTTTCTTTACAAATTCAGCAGCAAATATACACTAGTAAATACTGCATTTATTAGCTTAAGACTTTATACTGTCTGCCAACTTTGTTTTTATTTTACGTAAGTTATTTCTGCTACAGAAAACTCCATTTAGCTCACTGGAAAAAGCTCTTTACTTATACGGTCCCTCCAGGACTGTAAGTGGGGAAAGCCACTTTCACAGCTCCAGCTCCCTTCAGTGGCTGCTCCTCCCAGCAGAGAGGCACTTGTGCTTAGCCCAGGAGCGCTGCCAACGGTGAGAAGGTGAAAAGCACCAGACTGTTTTCTTTGGGGGCAGTCTGTGGGGCAGGAGCGGCCAAAGGCAATGTCCAGCTGGTGTGCCAGGCAGGGGGCAGCCCGGCGCTCCGTGCCACCCTCGCAGCACAATACACTCCTCCTCTCAAGTTTGCTGTTGCAGTGGCACAGGGGTTACAGGATGTGTGCAGATCTCTGCTCTGTGCACACACCTATGACTGCAGAAGTGCACATCCAAACAGACAGAAACACCCACACTCTGGAAGGCTGCAGGGGCTGTGTAAATTTTCTGGCTCCTGTTTGTTTGCCTTGCAGCACAATCATTGGAACTGCAGAGCACAAAGAGCTGTGAGGTGTGGGTTGTTGGATGGCGTGAGTTGGGCCTGTGCCTGGCTGCAGGCTCAGCCTTTTGATAAAACAAGTGAACTCTGCCATTTTTTGTACTTGAACTTTATTTAGACTGTGTTTTCATCTTAAATACTCTTAAAAGGCTCTCTAGAACAAATATGGATGAAATCACAAAACTGTCCCTAAAAGTCACCTCAACCACCTCTTCTCATCATAGAGACAAAATGGAAAATGAGGTAGATCTGGCTTAGAGCCAAAATACCAATCTGCATACGCTACATAAACCCCGCTGCCCCACCAAATGACCCCACTTTATGACCTTTGAGACAGCTAACCAGATGGAGAGCAACAAACTATACCATTTACTTCTTAGGGTTATTTTTTTATAAATGTGTTTGCTTTGGCATTATATTAAATTACTAGAAGAATGTACTATACAGTAATGCAACCTCCCAGTGCAGGCTGCTCATACCTTGAATTCAGACTAAACTGGTATGCAGATAGAAATGAAAAAAAATAAATTCCTTTGGGTTACCAGTTGAGGAGTGTTTACTGTTACTTTCCACACTCTCACTTTTTTTTTTTTTTTAACTAAGAAATGGACATTACTCACAGCAGCAATCCAAACCATAGGGAAAAGTGAGTATTATAACTTGTGGCTCCAAAAACCCTGAATTGCCATATTTAGACAAAATGATCCCAAAGGCATTCTCCACCTCAGAAGAAAATTTCAGAATGACATCCTCTCCAGTGTCCTGCTGTTTGGGGGGGGGACCACTCAGAGGCTGCTCCTGGATGAAGTCACAGGGAGTGAGTGTCCCTGGGGAGCCCTTGAGGAGGGGTGGGCCAGGCTGGAGCAGCACAGGGTGGCTGCAGCCCAGCAGAACCATGGGCTTGCCGAGCTCATGCCCGCGGCAGGCGATTGCCACGCCGAGCTGCGCTGCTCAGCAGCTGAGCGAACACCACGGCTGTCACAGACACAGCAAACTCATTTCCTGCAACTCTGCTGGGAGGCCCCACATCTCAATTGTATGCAGCTGAGTTACAGCACTTCTCCAGAGTCTTAAATGGAAATAAACTTATGTCACTGCGGTTACACGTGACGTACAAAGGGGCGAGGGTCTCTGCTTGATCTGCCTCTCATTGCTGTGGTGCCAACCAGGGCTCGGATGGCTACGCTAGAAATGATATTCCCCAGAATGTTCAACTGCAGCTTAGCAGAAAATTTTCTGGCAGAACTGATTTACTTTACAAACTTGAACTTTTTAGCCTGGCTCTTGAAGGATATCTGGAAAAGGACAGTCCAGGGAGAATAGATAAGACACTGATGTACTGAGCTCGGCTGTCTTTCCAATGGCCACAGGGCTACTGCTGCTCAGGAGTCTCAGCCCAGGGCAGGTCCTTGGATCTGGAGGAGGGATGGGGTGCTGCAACCACAATCTGTGACTGAGCACCTTACTTTCATTCGTTAATGAAAAGTAGGGATGGTGGAGAAAATCTAATAGAGACACTGATCAGGCAGAAATATATTAAAAATCAAAACTGATGGAAAAGTGAAGTAGCAATTTGTCCCATAGTATCTACCAACTTTATCTGTAATACCATGAATCCCACTTACCAACCTCTTTACCATTAGTTTACTCTCCTGTCAGTTATTCACACCAACAAAATATGATGCAAGTTTTAACAACATGTAGATACAGACCCTCACATGCATACTAAGGACAGTCATGCCAGGCTCACAGCTATGCTTGTTTTGTTTCAGCACTTCTGTCCCAAATTATTGTGGTACTTTCCTAACACAGAACAACTCCTAACTCCAGGGGATTAGGAGAACTCTCACACACTGGCACACAGCCATTTCCCATCTCCTAAAGGTCAGGTATGATCTCTCTGAAAGAGCAGCTCTTCAGAGGTCACAGAAACTCCCAGAACTTCAGAGATTTGCAACCCTAGGAGATGGAACATCCTATTATTTATCATCAGGGATCTTGGGAGAAAATACACCAGACTGTAATTAGCCCTGACACTGTAAAATGATGGCTATCAGTGACAGAGATGGAACTAGGTAAGACAGCAATGTTCCTTCATCTTTCTTAGCACTACAATGAATAAAGAAACTGAAGGAAATAGTCTCCCTGTTAACCTTATATAGTTTCATTGTTTATATTAACATAGTCAAAATGCAGGAAGCTCTGATAATAGTACGGTGGAACAGAAAAATGGAGGGATGCCAAAAAAGAGATTAGCCAGGAAGAGTTCGAAGAGATAATCTAAAAGACGCGTAATCAAACAACTACTAATGTTCAAGGAGTCATGACATAAAAACACAATAAGGAAGAAAGGTGAAGAAAAAAATAAATTAAAACTTAGTGATAAGTGATAAATATAAGGAGTTCCTTGGGCTGATAAGGCCATAAATAAAGATCTTCCTACACTATGTAAGTAACATATATTTGGAAAATATTGCAGAGGTCAGCACTGCACTGGTCTGGCTGTCAGTGCAACAGCGATATGAATTCAACAGTGCTCTTACATACTACTTGAGCTGTGAAAGGCATTACATCACTTTGATGAAACGCTTGCCATACAACACACTCAGCAATGCAAGTGCATAACTTTCTCCAGCTACCACTCTCTGAAGTCTCTTCTCCAACCAGTAAGCATTATAACGAAATATCTAAAATCTCCTCCTGGAAATGTCACAGTGCTATGCCTTTGCTCCTACCAGTTCAGAGCTGTGGATCCAAAAACATGGATTCCCAGCTGCATGGAACACTTCAGCCAGCCCTCCTGTACCACACACTGCCCTGATGCTGTGCTCAGCTTGGAAATGTGCTGTATCTCACACAAGATCAGATAACAAATCTCAGAAGGATCTTCTAAGAGACTCCTTTATTTAGTGCATTTTAATGTTGCATTCCCAGCTCAGGTAGGCTAACAAAGAAGAAAAAGAAAAGTTGAAAAATAATCCACACTGGCAGAATGAACAGGCAGATTCTTAGGAGAATGTGGTCAGGTACTCTTTTAGCCATTAAGCAACTTTTTAGTTGAACTAGACAGAGTTGGAGGTGCCAAAACCAAAGTCATCTGCAGAGGAAATGCCAGGATTGTCTAGTTTGAGTTGCCAAAACAACTGCTATGGTTGCAACTTGTATGCTGTGATTTCTAATGTATCCTTTATGGCTGTTTAAGAGTTATTGAATGAATCCAGTCAAATCTGGATCTGACAAAACCACAATTTAAAAATAGGTTCCTACAGATGGCTTGTGAAGAGTGCTGCACAGTAGGTTATGCAGATACTAATATTGTCACATTTTTGCAGACAGAAGAGAGTTGCAGTGACTTAGACAAATTTCAGCAGTGTTTGCAAGCAGGAAAAGCTTCACCACAGCTATGTAATACAGAAAATCTGCAGAGATACAGCCCAGGACTTGAGAATCTAGAGCGGGCATCTTGCCTTTGTGCTTCGAGTCATGGTAGGCTGCTATCTGTGATTTTTGTCCACAAAAAGGAAATGATGAAGAGGCATGCTGTGCAAGCTAAGATGTCCAAGTGGGTTGGAGAGAGGTGGAGGTATCTTTATTTCCATATATAGTATTGGTAAGTGAAACACTGGCATATAGCATCCAGTTTTGTAACCACATCCTAAATCAGAAAGAGTATGAAAACAGCCTCAGAATGAACATTGGGATTGAAAGAGACACTTTGGAGAAAGATGATAAATTTGTTCTGGTCAGCTTACAAAAAAAAAGACGATTGAGAGGTGACTTGTTTACATCATCTGCATATTTTTGTGGTGAGAAAACTATGGGAACTGAAGGGTTGGAAGCAGGAACTAGACAAACGTGGACTGGAAGTACAGCACTGCTTTCTTGAAATGGTGAAGGTGATTATTTGTTAGTACAAAACAAACAGTTGATTTGCTATCACTTGATAATTTTGCATCAATGATGGATAACTTAATGAACTCCAGATATTGATCTTTATGCAGAAGAGAGACTGTGTGGCCTGTAGCACACAGGAAGCCAAGCTCAATGACCCAATAATCAATTTAAGCCTTTCATAGATCCAAATTTCAAATGCCTTGCTGGTGTTAGCTTCCATGTCAGAAGCACCACATTCAAAAGCCTTTTTGTCACTGCATTTCAGATACCTCAGTGTGAATGTCTTTTTTTGAAGATGTCTGAACACCCAATTTGCTGTTGTTCACTGCTTGACTGTTCAAACCTAGTGGTCACCACCCTGTAGTATCAGGCCTTGCAGGAATAGGAAATAATCTGATTTTTTTTTTAAAATGTTGAGACTATGGTGTTAAAAATTGTTAATTCTAAATGCAGCGTCTTAGACTCTTAGCCTCTTAGACTTACGCTGAAGTCTTCCAAGAGCATACATATGACTGCTTATTTCTTCATGTAACTACTGAAATGAAAAATGAATGCAAAAATACTAACTAGGATGCAAGTAGTGTTCAGTAATAAAACTTATGCACTGCCAAGATAAAATCATGACAGGAGACACAGTACTGGGAAGATGCAAGTCACTGTATGAAAGCTGCTATTAAAATTGGGGAAAAAAAGGTGCTATTAGTTCTTTTCTCCCTAGTGAGAAAGTGTCCAGTCCCAAGAAGATTTTCTCCCAACCATGTCTGCACACTGAAAGCCTCAATATGGTTTTATTTCTTATTATTTCAAGTTACAGGCGGTCAAGAGAAAATTGTCTCTTTTGCCCTTAGGCTCTTTTGTGTATAATGAGTGACTGAAGGCAGCCAGGGGCCAAGGCACTGCTGAAGAAGGAAGAATGCTACCAGAGCAGAAACAACACACTGTTCCTTTCAAGTTCACCCCCTCCTGGCCCACAGCCAGACTGCCTTGGCCAGCTGCCAGGAGATCAGGACAAAGGCTTCCTCCTCTGGCCAAAACCGAGGAAAAGGGTCTGTTGTTTAACACAGGCAGGCTTGTTTCAGCAAGAGAAAAAAATAAAAAGAAGGGGAATTATATTAACTAGAAGCCCTGGGAGAGGAGAGTAATCTCAGAGTGTGGCTAATGCAATTCTCACCCTGTGCTTTTCCTGGAGAGGGAACATCTTGATTTTCTACTGTTCAGGTTAGAAGGCAAAGTACAATGTCCCAACAGGGCTAAGCTTGTCTTTGCATCCCCTGAGGTCACTCTGAACCAGGAACAAGAGTTCATCTTTCCTCCTTCCAGGAAGCTCCAGGCAACCCACTCTGCCCCCCATGCCCGCACTCATAGGTTCACATGAAGGGCAAGTGTCCTCACCCACAAAAAGACAGTAATTCCTATGCACCTGGCAGACCTCCAAGAGTCTGGCAGATAGACAAGCCAAACATTTAGTTATCTCAGGACTTCACAGTGACCAACGCTCCTGCTGGATTTCCACAAATGCGCTAAACCCAAGTCAAGGTGAATTCATGCCTGGGCTTTTCACTGCCTCTATTACAGAGCCTGCCGTACTGTCTGCAATGAGGAAACCAGGACACTTGGAATTTACTGTGATTTGAGAATTTGTGTCTCTCCAGGAAATTGTGGAGGCAGATGCTGTTGCAGAAGTTACAGAGATACACTGGCTCATGCCAACCTCAGCACTTATTTAGCAGTGCAGCCACAGGTGAGGGATGGGGGCTTGGAAAAGGCAGAAGAAATTCCCTAGGTCTGGTGTGACCTGCTTGATCCTGAGCACCAAAGCTCTCCTTCAGAGGCTGCATCACAGGATGTAGTGTCCTACGCTACACGCATGACAGCTTTTGGAAGCACTCCTCAATTCAAGGAAACACATTATTTTCATCTGTTTGGGTTAACATAAATGAAAAAAGAATATTTTTAGGTGCTTAGAAGCTGTTCAAACACCATCAAGACTTACACATGCATGTACTTGTTCTGTATTCCAAGCAATACATTTTCTTCCAGAAAGGGTATGAAAATAGCATTTCTGACATACTTATGAGACTAAGATCTTGAAGATAAAGACTTCCCTACGCACTCCATGCCTTTGTACCAGCCAGTAGCCAAGACAGCTGCCTCTGTAGTAACTCTCACCTGTCTTCAGTGACTGACACAATCAGCTCCAGCACACCTTTACAATTCTTGCTTGTGCATCAGCACCCAGAACAATCCACTGAGGGAACAGGCCTAGCTCAATGATCTTTTTTAATTCAACTCCCATTTAACATTAATGAAGAGACAGGGAAGAGATACATGGGCACATCCTTCTGCCGTCTATCACCCTGTTTACAGGAAGTATATTCTCAGTAGCCTTAACTCTATTGCTTGTTAAAGGACTTAGCTGAACACTCTGAAAGCACACATGAATCAGAATGAGAGACTTATGGGGTATGGAAAGCTATTGCTCCTGCACTCAATCCTGTAAATTGTCTTATGTCTGCAGTATTTCAACCCGTACTTTCATGCCAGTGTTAGAGAGACTGGCTAGTATCAACATTTCCAGGATAGTCTACACATTATTTTAATGACAATACTAGACCTGACAAAATGACTACTGTGCTTCAAAGTTATACTGCACAAATCTTTCCCTTGTGATTAACAAAACAGGAGATAAAATGATCTGCTGTCTTTTTCCATTTCAGTATTTATGGGTACTCGTAAATGTTAGCACCTCTGAATAAGAATAAAACGAGACAGAAACCAGGAAGGATGTGGCAGCAATTAGGAAAAGCTCTACAAGAGAAATCAATTTTGGGAGGGAACGAGGTTACTAAAAAGGAACACTATGTGTGCAACAACCTAGGCTTTTTTTGAAGAACATTGCAATTTTCTACAATGCAATCTTCAGGACTGGTGGAATAAAGACATTCACCATTACTCACAAGACATACAATGTTAGAAGTTCTATCAAGATAAAGAGAGAAACCTGTTGAGGCAGGTTGGCTACAGTGGGCAGACAAGCACCCATGTGGCCATTTGCTCTCTCTCACTGCTCCCACAGTGGGAGGATGGAGAGAGCAGGAAGAACAAAAGCAAGAAAACTTGTGGGTAGAGATAACAACAGTTTAATCAGGAGGAGGCAGGCAGGGAGGGAGGGAATGATGCAAATGACATCCCTTCCCCATTCGCCAGTCAGTGTATAAGCAATGGCCATCCTAAAAACTGAACATTCCTGCTCCTTCCTCCACCTCTACTTTTATTGATTACTGAACATGTTGTTATATGATATGAACTCTCTCTTTGATCAGTCTGGGCCAGTTGTCCTGGCTGTGTCCTCTCCCAAACTCTTGCCCATCCCCAGCCTTCTGACCAAAGGGCAAAGTGACAAGAAGAGAAGTCATTGATGCTGTGTGAGTTCTATAAGCAAATATAACTTATCTGATACCATAACACAACACAGAGAATATCATTAAGGACCAAAAGTCAACTTTTCAGTGACCAATTTCAACACCTATTCCTCTAACAAATCTGAGCCTGAATTTAAAAAATTCTATTCAATTTGCTAAGCTTACTAGAAGAATTTTTTTTCAATACAGAATATTTTAATGAAGTTTTCATCATGTGGAAAACATGATGAAAAAGTTATCTGAGAGAATAGTACACTCAGGGTTTCCATAGTAAGAAAAACAATGAAAAAATAAGCAGTCAAGCCAATTT
Organism: Thryothorus ludovicianus; assembly: GCA_013397245.1. Lineage (NCBI taxonomy): Eukaryota > Metazoa > Chordata > Aves > Passeriformes > Certhiidae > Thryothorus > Thryothorus ludovicianus. The sequence goes on from VZTB01001452.1 coordinate 77,382, forward strand.
TAGAAAGGCCTGTCAAAAAAAACAAAAAATTCACCTCTGGGAGCCTCAGTGTGCATTTGTGTAGAAGGGACATTGACCATGCTGATGTGTGTATGCACTAACACATAACAACAGGGCTCTGAGGCACATTTTTTCACACAGGCTCAGTGCTCAGTGGGTGACCAGTACACACAATCAGGTTTTGTTTTAGATTCATATAATCATTAAGGTTGGAAAAGACCTCCAAGTTCACCGAGTTCAACCTTTGACTGAACACTCCATGTCAACTAAATCATAGCACTAAGTGCCACATTCAGGCTCTCTCCTTGAGCCCTACCACTCCCCTGCGAAGTTTCTTCCAATGCTCAAACATCCTTTCAGTGAAGAAAATTTTCCTGATGTCCAACCTGAACAGTCCCTGGTGCAACTTAAGGCCATTTCCTCTTGTCCAGCCGCTGGCTCCCAGGCAGAAGAGACTGACCTGGCTACAGCATCCTTCCAGGTAGTTGTAGAGAGTGATTAGGTCTCCCCCGAGCCTCCTTTTCTCTAGCTTAAACTAGCCCAGCTCCCTCAACTGCTCTTCATATGCCTTACCCTCTAAATCTTTCACCAGCTCTGTTGCTCTCCTCTGGACACCCTCCAGCCCCTCTATGTCCTTCTTGCATAGAGGGGCCCAGAAGTGGACACAGCACCCGAGGTGTGGCCTCACCAGTACCAAGTACAGGGGGACGGTCACTGCCCTGCTCCTGCTGCCCACGCTGTGTCTGACACAGGCCAGGATGCCACTGCCCTTCCTGGCCACCTGGGCACACACTGGCTCATGTTAAGTTGGCTGTTGACAGCACTCTCACATCCTTCTCTGCTGGGTCACTTTCCAGCCAAAAAAATCTATTGGGGAGGTTGTCCTCTGCCACCAAGAGTGAAGCTTTGGGAGGGACACACATGAAGCTATTGAAGGAGGAAAGGAACACCCGGCCTAACCAGCCGGATCAACCCTGGAAGTCAATGGGGGGACAGATGCTGCAGCTAGATTGTCTTCACATCCAGTCCTAGTGCTGAGTATGCAGGTCCTAGAACCCAATTCAATGCCTGGATGGGGCCAAGTTCACCAGTAAACCCACAGGTGCTGGGAGTACGAAATTGTGACTGTGAGCTCTTTAAAAACACATTCCTCACAGGCTACTCTAGTATGTCCAGTGACTGTGGTCATCAGCTTCTAAATAAACAAAGTAACCTGGGCACATCACGTTCAGCTGAAACTTCATCCATCTGCTTGCTATAGTGGCTGACAGCACTTCTGGCACATTCCCAGAGCATTTAATTTTATTAAGTACACTTACTGAAGAAACAAAAACCCTTAAACGGAGCAAATATAGAGTCCTCATAAATATAACTAGTTTTTTTCATTTTGTTTGAGTAACAGTGGGAAATGAAAAACTGCAAGGCTAAAGGAAGTGAAGGGACTATTTATGTAGCATGGGAAAAATTAAACTGAGATTCAACACTTTAAAGTGGCTGACATCTGTTTATCAAAATATTTTTGTTGTATCTTTTTGTCTTTTCCCGCTAAGATTCAGAAATGGGGATGCAGTGCTAGATTCAACCTTTGATTTTAGCAGCAATCTGGGCAAGTTTTGCCACTATTTCAAAATCTAAATATTGGTCTGGCAGTGCCAATTGCTAATAAAATATACTAATGTATCATGTGCCATTTCTTCACTAAATTACCCACACATGTGTATACAGTATGAAAAGATGTGTGGGACTAGGAGTTTTTCCCTTTTTGCACATGAGACACAAAGTGGCTGTGTGCTTAACTTTTTATTACTTTTGAAGGAGTGGGATGCACACCAAGATTTGGTCTGAAAGGGTAACTGAAGCAGTCTGTGAACTGAGCAAGTGAAATTAAGCAGGAACTCAAACCATTGCTTTCTACAAGTAGCTTGCAAAAACATGCACCAAAGAAAGTAATTTTCAACGAGTCAAAGCAGAACCTTCAGCTAAGTGGCAAGTCTGCCCTTAAAATAGGCTAAATAAGGTGTTCTGTAAATGCACAAAGTATTGGGGCATGCCAGGGATCCAATACCATATTCCACCAGAAGCAGGCAGTGCCAAGTAAATTCTGAAATTTAATATACAGACAGATATGCTTTGCAGTTTCACTGCTCTTCTGCTAGTAAAAGATGAACTGGGCTGATATCTTTGGTAAGCTGTTTGCTCAAGTGTAAGACAACAGACTGAGTTTTCTTGCTATCAACCACTTCCACTGGGCATGTATGCACCAAACAGGCAAAGGCATACAAGACACAATTTGTTCGTGTGATTTTCAACTAATAAGAGCTAGAAACAGCTGACTATAAGAAGGGTCTACTGTCCTCCAAGAGCTGTTCTTGGTACATCTGGATGAATATATATGTGCATCAGGATGTGTGTATATGTATGCCCACCATAAAAATGTGTTTCTTTCAAGGGCTTAGACTAAGAGCACTCATCTCATCCTTTTCATTATGCTGACTGGAAATAATAATTTGCCATTTGCAAACAAAACAAAACAATCTTAACACAAGAAATCTGTTTCATCGCACTTAGAAAGACTCCAGGCTTAGCAGCTCACCTGGTCATTACAGAAAATCAATTAATTGGCTTTGCACGCAAAGTCATGAGCTAGACTAAATACCAAAATTCCAGAAAGAACATGAACTCTTCAAAATGCTATTTGGTATCCAGGATTCCCAGCTGATGTCCTGACTAATAGCTTTCAATTGCCATCACAGACACTCAAAATTTACCACTACGTTTACCACTTACTGAATTAAATTAAGAATGGAAGTAGATAGGATAAGAACCTAGAGTGGAAGAAAGCCCACACCTGACACATCCACAAAATCCTGAAATAATAACCCTAAGGAAGATGTGGAAAGCATGTGATACTTCTGTGGTGAAACCAGAGAAACACTAGTCCCTGTGAACCAGGATTCAGTGCAGAAAAACAGACTGAGGACTTGTCGAATGCTGAAACATCAGCTGTGGACAGTGAGTGGCCAGAGACACATCGAATCCAAAAATGTGCTGATCCAAAGATCTTGGGAGAGAACATGTAGGAAGCAACTGGTGAAATTATCTCGCTGCCAAATACCTGAGCAGGGTGGTTCAACCATCATCCCTTACCCCAGTTGGTCCTGCCATGCTTAACCCCCTTCAAGATCCCTTCATAGTTTTACTGTCCAAAATTCTTTCCCTGGTTCCCTGTCTTCTGCAGTTCATTCACTCTCTAGCAGTTGCTTTGGTCTCAATGCAGGGGTTTCTTGAGAGTTTACTAGAACAGATCTTCCTCTTCATTCACCTCCTTTGCTCTTGGTAAGGGAGTCCTGGGCTTCTGCTGTGTTTCCATGCCCCACGAGGAACTAAGGCCATAGACTTTGTACCTGGAATCACTGCAGATAACTACAGTGGGGTGCTAAAAAATCCCCAAGTGAAGCCCACAAAAACCCCCCAAACAATTCCACCAAAACTTAAATCAAATAGCACTCGATGATGCAAAGATCTGTCTATTGGATAGGTAAAGAAAGCACTAAGAAGGATGATAGAGACTTTGATTTTGTATGCATACTTCATCCTTGCTTCTACAAACACTACTGCATGTCAACTCCTAACCAGCACTCCTCTCTACCATACTGTGTACCAGTACACAGCACGAGGCAGGAGTACTCCTGCTGATGAACTCCAGACAGCCACTCAGGGCTCCAAACAACCTCCAGAGAGAGAAACAGCCATTTACCTCTCTTCACTGACCATGCAGAGAGTGCAGTTTCCCCAGCACATGATCTAAGCACTGACATTAAATAATGTCCGTACCCAGTGAAGTAAGGCAGGTTTGTCAGCTGCCTGAAGACCCTTCAAGGATGAGTCATGGCTACTGTGAGATGGGCAGAGCACTCATGGAACAGTAGAGAGTGAAAGGAAACTTAAAAGATAATAATAAGATTTCAAAACCCAGAAAATATTTAGTGGTATTTTGGATAAAACAGAGTTTTCAGTGAATATTTTCATTCAATGTTTTAAATAAATTTGCTTTGGCTACGCTGTCACTTCTGTCATGTCTAATTTCCACTAGTTTTTGGAAGATGTATATTATATATCAGTCACCCATTAATTCCACAGTCTCATTTTATGTAACAGAAAAATCATGTGTTCATTCCCAAGCAGTAAACCTCCAAACTTGGTAACATCCTAAAAGCCACAGGAGCACAGCTCTGCAAAGCACTGTGGGCTCTGGCTGACTGTGCACACCCGTGGCTCCCTGCATGCACCAAACTCTGCTGCAGCAACATCTGTGTGCTCCCTGTCTTCCCCCCACACAGGCCCAACACAACCACTGGGCTCTCCCAGTAACTTGTGCTGCACTTCTTTCTTGTGAGAAAGAAGCAAAACCTGAAAGAGCCCACCTCTTCTGTTCCCTTTTGTTTTGCTAGATCCAACAGTACTCTTTATCAATCTCCTTTTCCCCCTTCCACTCCACAAATATCAAGAAATCAAATAATGTAGCTGATGGCTTGGAAATTAATCTAAGCAGTCAAGAAGCAGGAGAAGCAGAGACAAGACAAGCACCGAGTTTTTGTTCTAAGCCCTACATTTGCATGCTCTGCTACACAGAAGATGTGAAACCCATGATGACTTACAGGTAAACATGTACCCCAAGAACAGCCATACATACACAGCAACACAACTTCACAATCCTTTCAAAATCCAGTGGAAAGGAACAAAATGGAAGAAGACAAATCTCATTCAAAATTTGCATTACATAATTAGACTCATACTGCAAGAGGCACGACAATAAGCTATATTATCATTAATCTGACAGGACAAAAGAAATTAATTTTTTTTCTTATGCTGGATATATAGAGTTGAATAATTTCATAATTACAGGGAAGCCATCTCAAGAAATATAGCCATGAGGAAAGCAAACTGATTGTGAAGAGAGTACTTCAGGGCCTGGGAACAGAGCAGGAGCGTTTGCGTGGGCAGACAACAGATGCTGCTCCAGACTTTCAGCAAACAGCACAGCAGGGAGGGATGGGTAAATGCTGGTATTTACCTGCTGTTTTAACTTAAGCAGTTGGAGGAAGATAACAATTTAAGACAACGCCTCCTGGATAGCTTTTGTATTTCTCCTGAGTCTCCAATTATTGTATTTTTCTCCCTCTTCAATATCCTCATTTCCCCTGAGTATGCACTGACCAACAACTTGCATTCCCTAGATATCCTCCCACTAGCTATCTGGAAAGAAATTTATGCTAGAGGACATAACACTCTTCTAACATGTAGATGCCTTAAAACCACAAGTCATCTTCAGAAAGCAAATTGCACAGAGATGCAAAAAGAGGTCCTCCAAGACCCATTTTGAAGGCAAGTGAATTCAGCCAACTCACAAACATCAGCAGTAATTTCAATTCAGTAAGCATGTTTGGCATTCTCAAAACCTTTGCCCAAACCACACAACCTCTTTGCACGTGCAGTTCTTCTAAAAATATTTTTTCTTGGTCCGTTTTTGTGCTCACTTTTTGCCCTCGGCCTATATGATAAAAATCTTCTGGGTGAGCCCTGGAGAGCTGAGCAGACCAAACACTAATTCTCATATGGAATTTATTTAGAGGGGGAGAAAAAAAATCCCTTAAGTTGAGTACTTACGTTATTTTGAACTGGTTTTATATTTTATGCGTACATAGCGGGGCTGGAATTTCAGGGCTGGCTTTTGTTTGCATTCAACATGAAACATTTGTTATATGAGCTGCTGCTACTGCTACCAAAACAGCTGCTGCTCACTGCTAGAAAACCAGAGGCCAACTCAACAGTTTCTTTCTTCCTCTGGTAAGTCTAGCTAGAAAATGAGGCCTGGGGTGTCTGCAGAAAATTACCTTTCTTTGGCTTCGCTGTCATCCTTGCCACTTTTTGCTTACCCAGAATGCAAACTTGAAAGAGAAGGGATAAATCAGAACAAGAGCAGGCTCATCCTGATGCGCCTGAATCACCTACCACTAAACACAAATCAGAACTACAGCTGCACGATCTCCCTGCTTTCCAGCTCAGCCAGCACCTCAAATGTGAATGCCTTTCCTTCAGCTGCTCTTGCAATTCAGCTGGGATTTAACCCTTCTATCCTGTACCATCATTTTCTGCCATTTGGAAAAACTGAGGCATGACTTGATCTAGCTTCACATAAAATTTCTTCTGTAGCAGACTGCTGCCCTGTACAGAGGAAAATACCCACCCATCTGACAATTTGTGCACTTTCCTACCAAGCTCCACGCGGATCAGGACCCAGAGCATCTGTGGACTGGAGCTCTGAGTGCTGAGGACAGACCTTCTCAACTGCACACAAGCTGAATTTTAATGCTTGGCTTTGTTATGATTAGTAAACCACTTCAGTGCTGTTTTTTATGCTTTCTGGTAACATCATATCAGCTTTGACCTCTCTTACCTCAGTCATACCTTTATAAGAGAACATTTATCCCAGGCTGGATACAGTCCCTGCAAGACTTCCTTGATTTTTTAAAGTAAGGGAGCCCTACCAAACAATGAATGCCTACCTCTGTCACGAGCTTTATCCTGCAGGAGAACATTCTTTCTCCTATCCTGAAAACCAGTTAAAGAGCTTTCGGACAGGGATCTTGCTGAAAATCACACCTCTACCATCTCATATCCCTATGCTTGCTGAGTCCTTAAAGGAAGCAGTTGCTTTTTCAGGTTTTACAAATGCCATACTGAGTTTTCCCAATTGTCTACTAATCACATCCTCTATTATAGTTCCTCCCAGTATGTCAATTTGATTCTTTCATCTGTTGGTGCCTAGGTGACAAATGCAGCCCTCTAAACGCTTGGGAGTGATCTTAACTATTCTTCCAAAATAGCTGCTTATTGAACCAGGGGAGACAGAGTTGGCAATTTCACTTTCAAAGAAAGCTTTGGTGAACACTAGCTCTCACAGCAGCATCCCTAACACTGCCAAGGAGTAAAGACAGCTGTGGAGTAAAACATGCCACACCCTAAGACTCAGTTGTATTATAGATGGCATCTGCATGTAACTGAGAAGATATTCAAATGAAATGCAAATAGTACAGCTCAAAAGTAAGATTTAAAAGTGCAGTAACAATTGTGCAAATGTTGGAGACAGACATAGACAGAAAACTGAAGAGAAGATAGTAACAAAAGAGCACAGTGGGAATGCAGCATGGGAATGGAAGGGGAGGAAACTGGGAAGATGAGGCTAGAGAGAAACAGAGGGGAGGATGCTCTTTCATGCCACATTTGAAAATTTGTGATTCTACTCCAAGAACAGAGAAAAAGAAGAAAAATGGAATCTTCATAGTTATATTTAGTAAAATTTTCTTTTCTTGCTATAGCTTATTGGAGAGCAAGTTTTCAAGAGTAGCAGATCAAAAAGGCTGGGAAATTCCAACAAGGAAAGGAAGCAGGGAACACAACTCCAAGAAAGACTCTTGGAAGTACAAGGGGTCAGCTCTCTAGCACAATAAACTGCCTTCAGGGCAGGTAAAGCAAAGGGGCTCACAGGAAGGAGCCCAGGCATAGTGTGAGGCTGTGTTCAGGTGAGGAGTGATTGCTGGGAGACATACTAGCTGAGAGCTACACTTCTAACATATTTACTTCATTTTAATTCTTACAGTTTTGTCATCTAGTGCTGACCTTTGCACTTTGCTGAAATTCACGTTACACATTCTCTCCCTTCTTTTCTATTAGTAGCAATGGTGTCCTTAAGATGATTTTAGAGCACAATACACTGTGTCCTCTGGGAGAAAGTGGTCTCTTTAGAGATGTCTCTTCCCTGGGACTGTCTCCCTGCACTTCTCCCAGCTGCCCACTGTCTCTCTCTCCCTGACTCTCTTCTCAGCCACCTAGTCCTGATGTGGTTGGAAAAAACCCTTTTGGTGTTAGCTTTAATGCCTTTGGCAAGTTGCATGCCAGAAAGTGCCTTGCTATAATTTCACACCTAACTTGTCAGAATTCATGCTGTCTCATGTCTTCCTAATTTTAATTATTGTGACATTTTAATTACTATAGCAGCTAATTTGCATCACTGTAAAAACCTGATATTAAATTGCAACATTTAAGTGAAAATCTAAGTAATTCCTAAGGGATGGCTCCTTGTCTCTACTGTACAAAAATGACAGGTAAAATTGTTTTAACAACTAAATTTCTTTTCTATAGCTACCTTACATTTAATGTTTTTCAAAACATTTCTGAGCCATCAAAGATACTGGCTCATGGTACTTGCATTGCTCTTGCAAGATGCCTTGGGGAGTAAGAATAATCAATTTATCCTGCAGCCCATTCTACCACTGATACAGTGATTTAGTCTGAGAAAAAAGAACAATAACTTTATTTGAAGACTGAAAATAAGATTACGCTCCTAAAAGCTAAGTGAATAGTCAGCTCTGTGATGTTTCATATTGCTCCTGTGTCTTCAACTTCACATATGCTTTGTTTTCAGTTAAGAGGTGTTTCTCCCCAAACACTAGCCCTGAAAACATACTGTGAGACACAATGATAATAGGGATAAATTCTCAGTTGTCTTGGTCCCATTATTAATAAAAGTTTTTTATATTCCAGCCTCAGCCACCTTGTGCAGCTTGCTTGTTTCCATGTAGGTGAGATGAAGACCTGTTCACCTGGGAACAGGAGCAGGCCTATTAACTGGGATTTAATGGCTCCTTCTGTATGCCTTCTGTTGCCTGGACAGAGGTCAAAGTTGTCAAAGAAACAATCTGCATAATCTGTAACCACTGTAATTTTTGTTTAAATGCTATTTTTAAAGCAGAAGCAGTAATCAAGGTTTAGCTGAAATGTTACTGATTAAAATAGCATTATGATTTTATTTACTGAGTTACTCAAGAAGGAATGAACTGTCATTGCAGGCTTTAACTGCCTGTCATTAAAATGTTTGTGGTATATTGTCATCAGTAACCCTGGATTATTTATGAGCTATCACTAATGCTGTATCCAATGCAGATTTCCTTCTGTGCTGGAGCTTTAACAAAACTGGTTATCCATGGGTTTTCCATTTTGTGATACTAGGAACAGAAAATATTCAAAAGATGCATCAGGGAACCAACCTCAGATGAGCAGCAGGAGCACACTTATATACCATAACATCTTTAGTGATTGATATGCTCATTAGATAAACATGACTATTGCTTGGAAGATATCAGCACCAAGCCTTCGAAATGACATACATAAAAAATACCACACATGAATTCTTGATGTGTGAGATGTAAGGGCTCAGGATTTAGAACATAAATAAGTTTTGTTTTTACTGCGACACAGTATGAAATTACATCTTTGTGGGTTTAATCCAAAACCAGACAGCCCATCGATAAATCTGATCAAAGGAAACTGAAGGCAAGTGAAATGAAAAGGTGTGAGGAAATGTAAATTCTGTAGGCTGCAGTCTTGGAATTGCACTAAAAGACGAAGATAATGAAACTGTTAGCGATAGAGAGGCTCAGATGAGCACGCAAAAAAGTAGGATTTGTTTGGCTTCAGGTAAAGACTCTGCCATTTGACAGGAAAGAGAAATATGAAGAAGGTGGAGGAGAAGAATAGGAAAAAGGTAGAAGATTGCAGAGCACAAACTCGGAATAGGAATGTATAGGAATGTATATATAGGAATGTATTATACCTCACAGAAAGATTAAGTAATTCTATGAAACATACTCAGCCTTTCTCTACAATACATTGCAGTTTATCAGAGATAAGTCTGTGACCTCACGTGTCCCGAAACTTTACTAGAAGAGGAACATTAGATCTAGGTTTTTCAAACAATGATTTAAAAGAACATGGACTTCACCTTCCACTACAACTGATTCTGAGGAGAGCCTTTACAAATTCAACTCCCATGAAAATCCAAGCCTAAAATAAGGATTTAAAAATCAGTAATTACTGTAATTAGTAAGAAGATTGACTATATCCTACTTTGCCATAATCAATGGCAAAATCTGGAAGGCAGCCAACATCCTTGAATGCCAGAAGTGCTGGGAAGGGGAACTATTATGGTTCAGCAGTAGCCTCATTCCTCATTCTCCAGTCCATGAGCCATGCCCACAATCCTGGCCTGCCAACAGGAAGTATGTAAACTTCTCACCTGATCTACATGGTTGTGCTGGTGCTGCTGTATGTACCAAGTCAAGCACTGCTCTTGACTCCAGGAGAAAGCAGAGCCATGGCAATGTGACTGGCAAAAGGACATGTAAACCCCACTTCCCTGCATTGTAGGCTCAGGGAGCACATTCACCCAGACTGAGCAGCAAAGTTGTGTCAGACTGTCAGCTGCCTCACTTTCCATCTCAAAATGCCATTCATTTGGGGCACAAGATATATTGATAGGCAACTGCTCTGCTGTGTAACTATGCACATATGAGCCAACTCAATCCAACAAGCACATGTTAGCAAGGAAGAGTAAATAGGTAGGACTTGAGCCTGGATGTACAGATAGGACTTGAGCCTGGATGTACAGATAGTCTGGATGTACACAAGCTCCATGTAGGTTGGAAAGTCAGACCAAACTTGCTTGCCACATCTTTACTCCTGATCACATTTTAGCAATGAGACTGATGCTATCTTGGATAAATCTTTTGGTGCCACAGTTATGGTTTTCATGCCACACACCTATTGTCTGCAGTGGTTTCACCTTCCTCAGCAGAACAACAACTACAGCTGCTATAAGCTGTCAAGCTTTGCTTCAGAACTCACTACTGAGAAGTTTTGCTTCTGAGACAAAACTTCCAAAGACCTAGTGGCTCTTCCAAAAAATTGAGTAATGAGAAAGCCCAGAAGTCCTCAAAGTCTTCTACAGCTCCTATTCTTAAAACTGCTTAGCTTATTCACAGTAATATTTCAAACCTCTGGCAGACAAAACAACATACTTTTCTTTTATAGGGCTGAAAAAGAAAGGCTACTTTCACTGACTATCCTTATCACTCGTTGGTGTATCCACTAACTTCAAGGCATCCCGGATCAGGCAGTCTGGTTTTGTCCCTGCTCTCCAAACTTTGTATTTTCATGGCTGAAGAGCTAGATAATCTATCTACAGCTTTTGACAGTACCTTCAGTTTTATAAATAAACCAAGGAACACATTAGTTGTGCAGAATGTCCTAGATGCTATCGACCTAATAAAAAAGAAACGTCCTCAGGGATGCGCACTGTGACTCCTCCTCTTTCCCTGCCCGCCTCGCACACAGAGAACGGGGCATTCGTTTTACAGGAAACAAAAGTGCAATTAGACACTTCTCCTAGATCTTCAGCTGCATGTTTTAGCAACCACATTGTTTTAGAGCGTTCCTCTACGCCATATGGAAAGCTGACACCCCAAAGGGGTAGAGGAACGCTCTAAAACGATCGGTCTGCTCACAGTTTCTCTTTTCGGAGCGGTGAGTCCCATGCAGGGGCAGAGCGGGCGGCTCGCCCCACCTGCTGGACAGCGCCACTCGCAGCGCCCCGACCCCAGGGCTACTCGGGCACCTGCCTCCCCAAACCCAGCCCCGTGCCTTACCTACACGAGAAAGTTAAGAGTTTTCCGCTTCTGTCGAAAATTTTCATAGTCAGCGACTCCTGTTCAAAGTACTACTTAGGGAAAACACAAAGCTCTTCCAGAGTGCAAGGCAGAAGAAAAGATAGCACATTCAGAGCTGCCAAAGCTTTTAAACATTTGAATGGGTTTGAAATTTTAGAAGTGATGCAAAAAAACCTACAGAAACCCCTACCCAAAACCAACTTGAACAAAAAAAAACCCACTGCAAAACCCTCTCACTATTTAAAGTGAACGAATCCATTTTGATTTTATTCTCTCATCAAGAGTGCAGGTGTTTGTAGAAGAGTGAAGGTATTCCCTTTCCATTTACCAGTCACAACCCTCTCCAGAAAGTACAGCTCACAAGAAGCCAGCAAACTAAGAAGCCTCATATAATTTGTCCCAATTTCTTTTTTCCTTTCACTCTGTACAGGACAAAGGCAGATCTGATATAACACGACAAGATGATCACTATTTAAAGACACTGCACAAAATGCACTGCCTCCTCCCACCAGAGTCCTATGATTATTTTTTACTGAAAGTTTTTGCTCTTGCAGGTAGTGCCTGTAAACATATTCACTAAAATTTCTCAGAGAGGAAAAGCTCCTGGTTCCTGAACTTTTCCAGGTGCATAGCATCTGAGCCATCTGAAGGCATGTCCCACCTTCAGTGATAGCCTGGCACAGGAGTGATCTTCAGCACAGTACAAAGTCTGCTGATCTTGATTTCATTCTTTTCCTAACTCCAAATTTCATCCTGTTCCTAACTCAAAAAATGTTCTGCTTCTCAGGACCTCAGCTCTGCAATAAAAACAAATGGCAGCATCTCTTCCCTTACTGGGTTTAAAGAAAAGGGGAAACTTATGAGTAGAAAATGTCAAGACAGTATCATTAACATTCATGAACATAGTGGATTTAAAAAATGAGAGGTTTTAAATTATCTGAGATAATATTACTACTACAGTTTAAAACATTTCCTGTAAATGCAGTTCTTATCAGAATCAAATTTTCACTTAAAAAAAAATTGCAATTTACCTAAACAATGTATTTTCTTTCAGGTGACAGTGTAAGTTATTTCATTGCACTCAATAAAATTCAGTCTAAAAAGCTTAGTCAGTCTTCTTGCTGTAGAGTAAGACATATACATTCTCCATGCTAAATGCACCTTTCAGGAAACAAAGGGTTTTTTCTGGTGTTGGGAAGAAGTGTTTTTATAAGGCTTCTGGTGCCAAAGAAAATTTATGAACTCCTGCAGAGAGGTATAAGGATATGGCTCATTTCTGAGGTGATAAAAAACCCCAACATTTTATTGCCTATTGTTTTACACTGGATGCTGTTAACTTTTACCCCACGCCACAGAAGTTGACAAGACAGAAGAAAACTCTGTTTTGCTGAGTACAGTACATATTTTTTGCCTCTTAAAACCACCAGAGATATGAAGGCCACATGTGCCCATTTCAAAAGAAACTGTGTAAGTATTCTCTGTGTTCTGACAACTAGTCAGGTTACAGAAGTGAGCTATTGCCAGCAAAAGCAAACAGGACTGACCAGTTCTTTATTTCCTTTAGCTCCTGAGAGAGAGAGATTTTACATGTCAAGTTCTGTTATAAGTACTTAAGGCCTTTCAAAGAGTTAAAGAATACTTTCAAATTTTGTGATAAATATAATCTAAGGCTCTGCAATTGGATCCTATCTGCTTCAATGCTGCTGAAAAAAGACAAAATTTTGAGCAAATATTACTGTATTTGCAAAGAAACATATTTAACACAAAAAAACTCCTTAAAATTTATTGTATTCACCTATTCATTGATATATTGATTTCACAATCTGTCCACTGCCCCCATTCCTGCTCTTTTAATCTCTTGTCAAAGCCAGTTTTGGCTGTTAAGATAAGTTTGTAACTTTGTACAAGATAGGCAACAAAAAAGAGTCCTTTTGCAATTCTTGACTTGGTATTAACATTAAGATAATGCTTAATTTCAAGAAGAGAGTGGAGACATAGGAAAAACAGGAAGTTCATAGCTTTAAAGTACTGCACAAGATAAAACCAGATCGGTTCCAACGAAAACTTTACCAACACAGAGGTTTCACGTTTTGTTACATGTCACAAGTCAAAATATTTGGCATATGGAATAGCTGAATACAACCTTTTTGTTAATGCAATGAAGGAAGTTATCCTCCTAGTGTCCTCTGACATGAAAATTTTCTGTCATGCTGAACTGCCAAGATTTTTTAATATTTTAGCTTTCTTCACAGTTTCCTTCTGCCAGTTTATATCAGGCAAATCACTAGCATCAACAAGAAAAGCACTCAATTCATACTGCTTAAAGCAGTTACCTGTGTCAACAGGTATACAGACAGACAATAGATCTTTGATGAAACTGTCGCACTATCTTATCTGATCATAGAGCCACAGTTTTAATAATCTTCAGAACAACAGCAGAAACATATTTTTGAAGGTAAAACAACTACTGGCTTTGTTTTCTCCTTAAGAGAACACTGAGCAAGAGTTTTTTGATATTATAGTGCTTCAGATGAGAAATTTTACTACAGACACAAAAGGAACAGAACTTTGAATATGGCCTGCGCAGTTCAAAGGAACAGAAATGAGAAAAAGTTTATAGATTTTCTGATTTCTTTATTATCAACCTATACTTAAGGTTTCCAATACTAAGAAGTTTGCTCAGATGGGAGCTACAGTGATCTGGTGACAATCCAAAGCACCTGTAACAAGCGAGGAGAGTCCCAACTTCAGGAAGAAGGGGCTTAACCCAAAACTCCTGCAGACATATCTTATATGCATATATATATGTGATTGATTTTATAGGTTTAATAACATCAGGCATTTTGCTTCCTACAGCAGGAAGGTGCTTTTAGTACAGTTTAGATTATGATGCTGGTGGGACAGCAATCACGTGTTTCCTACTATGATTTCTAATCTCTGCAATCTACTAAAGCAACACTGGATCAAAGTTGTCTTTCTTCATCTACGTTTTGCTTTAAGGCAGCTCTACAAATCCAGTTTCTGAATTGCCTCTAATCCAGAACTGCTTGTTGCAGTGGATTCTGGTGCAGATATTCACAGACCTGGAAGTGAATCACCTTTCTGTACACGTCCTTCACTGTGTTTTCCTCATCTTGTTATATTCAGCTGACAAAAGATAAGTTCTAGAAAGAATTTCCTTCTTTATGTGGAAAGAGGAAAGATTGCCACAAGAGAATCTCAAGTGGAGCAGCAGGTCAGCAGACAACACTGTAAACTGCACAGATTTAACCTGCAAGTGATAGTTGCAATGAAAGGACAGTTTTGGCCCAAGTTATTTGCTGCTTTGTGGGACCACCACGCAGCTGGCAGAATAACATGCCTTCTTCCAAGCACTTCTTGATGCAACAGCAGAGGGTGTTGCAGATCAGGTCTAAGATGCTCCGAGGAGAACAATGTAGGATTTCTTACACACTGCTTGAATATTTTTTATTTTTCTGGCTGATTCTGTTAAGGTTTTTTGTTTTTTTGGTAAGCACTAGCACCAACTCAGAAATAACCAGAAAATAATTAAGATAGAAAAAACCCCCTCAAACATATGCATGTATGAAAAGAGGAGGAGAGAGTTAACACATGAAAACTGTTTTCTTACTAATATTCCCAGTCAGTAAGTGAATGGGAAAGATAAAATAAAATAAAATCCACTGAGAGAATACTGACGGAAAGTGTTGAATCTTTAGAGAAGACACAAGACTCATCTTTCATATGAAATCCCAGAGGAAATCACTGTCCTGTAACAGGTGAACAAATTTCCTCCAGATATTGGAATATACACAGAGAGGAGAAAGATTAACCAGCACTTAATGATTCTGGCAGATCGCTTATTTTCCACCTGACAATTTCTAGGACACCCCAACGAAAATCAGAACTCTGTCTGTGCTGCTTATTAGTTTCACTTCTTGTAAGGAACAGCTGAAGAAGTCATATAATCTCAAAGAAAACTCTCATGGCAGAGACAGCATATCTTTCTATTGATCTCCCTGCTTTCTTTTTATCTAACATCCCAATGGGGAAACCTTCAAATTGTGCAAACCTTCAGGATGACTGCCACATACTACAAGCATAGGTATTTTTATTTTTTAATTCATAAATATAAGAGATATACCTGATTCCAAACTAAGCATTGCTCTTATGTCAGTGCAATACTCTCCTTATGTGTGTTACTAAGCAAAATTGTTCTATGGCTGGACATGGCACCACAAAGTTACACTCCCACCTTCCAAGGAGCTGCATTAAATTAACTGCCTGATTGCAAGCAGACAATGACTCTCTTCAAGCATATTCAGAGAAAGATTCAGAGAAAGAATGCCATACTTTCCCTAGTACCTGTGTCACAGCTAAATACAGAATATACAAAGATGCATGCTGGAAGAAGGGTTTGGTGGACAGTCATGCATAAATCCCATTTATGGACAGAAATATGGATTTCTCATAATTTCTCCAGAACGACTGACTACTGTAATAGCTGTGCTCAGTCAGAAGCCAGCCATCAGCTGCATGCATTACAAACTAAATTCAATCTTTGTTCCATGAGCTTTGAATATACAGTTTGGTACAAAACACACACAATAATGGCTGTAGGCATTTCACACTGACACAAATGCAACCGAGTCACAAAGGAAGAAGCAAAGTTTTACCCATGGGCCAGTCAAATGTAAGCAAGAAATCAGTTCTGCTGGAATGACATGCACAGCCCTCCAGAAGCATCATATTTATTTTTAGGCAGAGAACACAAGACCGCCTTTTACAGAAGTCAGCAATAAATAAGTGTTGGAGGGATGGATTGATGCAGAGAACCCTTTCAGATTGACCACGGGGTGCAAATTAAGGATTAGACTGAGTGCTCTCCATTTTCATTTCTCTACTCCAGACTCCTAATTCTTTTTCCTCAGCATGCTTTGTAATGAAAGTGCTGTAAATGCACATTGTTATTTGTATTCTACCTAAACTCAGCTCAACTGAAGGTTCATTTAATTTCAACTTATAGTCGAGGCTGAGGGAAAATAAATAACCTGGTCCCGGAGAATCTCCAAGGTGTCCAGCTCCCCAAACCATTTCTTGAAGGTTTATCTAAGTACATATTGCTGACACTATTTTGACAATATTTCAACAGTATTATTTGAGAACTGAGTATGACACAATTAGAAGAAGAAGCCACTCCAGTGGAAAATGAGAAGCTTTCTGGCATGAGGAAAGACCACTGAGCAACAAGTGCTTGCAAGGAAAGAAAACTACACAGTTACATTAAAGTGGAATATGTGATCTTCCCCTATCACCAAATCTGCTCCCTAAAAGGGAGATAAACTTCTTCATTAACTAAACAAGAAAGAAACACATACCCTTCAGCAGCCATGGAGATTTAACTGAAGTTTCTGTAAGAATAGCTTTTTAATGGAAAAAGTTACCTGGATTTTTGTAGATGCTAAGCACATCCTTGAAATAATGAGGTAAGAATCTTTCTAATAAAAGCAGCACATCCTCCAACTCCTCCAGAATGCCCACAAGCAGAAAATTTTCATTAACGTTCAGCTTTGCTCTTTCAAGGGCCCATTCACCAGGCTCCCTGTATGAAATTGATGGGGAAAGACGGAGTAGGAAAAAAGAAAAGTTTAAAAATGCATTTACTTCTCAAATTCAAGCCAAGAACACAAGTGAATACAAAAAAATTCAGTGCCATATTTAGAAAAAAACAAGACCCCCCTCCAAACCCGAGTAGCTTACTCAGCTTTTCCACACAACATCTAAAACTGGATTGGCATGTAAAAACAGGATCACACTAAAAGGAGGCTAATCACTATGTGAAAGTACTCCATTCTGAAGATACCTTTTGCCAAGTTTTTTATAAGCTCAAACTTGTGAACTTTGGTATTTAAACTTGGAAGCACAACCTCTCTGACGGGAAGAATGACTGCCCTTGGTGCTGGAAGGTGCTGAGGGGGGTGGTGTCCCTGAACTACATCAGAAGAACTGTTGCGACCAACCACTGCCTGCTGTAACTCAGCAAATCCTACACAGGACACTACCATTTTCCACCTTGTCCTTCATTCTAACTTTCACCAAAGTCTCCAGGAGCTTCCCTTTCCCTGTCATTATTGCTGGTTGCCCGGCAGCTTTGCTACAGGATTTGCATTTTTTTTTTCTGTGACTGATACTGGTTTTGAACAGCAGTTTAGGGTTCTTCTATCCTTCCTCCCAGTGGGAGAAGCTGGCAGGACTTCACTACATCTTTATGCATCTCTGTTTCCCAAAAGCACAATGTAGTAAGACAACCATATGAATCCTAAATCCTTTACAATAATTCATATTACTTATGTTCTGGGAGCAACAGCCATCATTCATACTGACACGGGATATAATACCAGTGTCCCAAGCTAAAGGAGTGGCTGGGAGTGGCTGTAAATCACACCTCTTCCTGACTTCATTAGGTTATTGTGGACCCTATGTGATAGTGAATTTAACATTTGTCTGAAGCTCTTTGCAAGTCATGTGGAAAAGCTCCCACTCCTACTAGAGCAGATTTGTAGCAGGTTTTTCATGCCCTGCTCTTCCAGAAAACGGATCATGCACAGAAGGTGGTGAAGTGTCCTAACAAACATTAAGAGCCTCCTGTTTGTAGCTCCTTTTCAGACTAAGAAGTAGCAGAAGGAAGTGCAAGGGCATGACAGGAGTCCAGTCTACAACAAGGCACAGAACAGTACCATTCAATGTGCTGCTTGGGAACCTCACAGAGATATTCTGTGAAAGTATTCAGGCACGTGACTGCTGCCAATGGGATTATTGGCACATGCAAGTTAAATGTGCCATCATAAGCAATCACAAATAAGGCCAAAATATGTTAAAAAAAGAAATGTAATGAAAATTAAGTCATTAACCTGTTTTATAATGAAAATGAAGTCATTAATCTGTTTTGTTTCTTATACGTAACTTCACTTAAGCAAAAATAAAAAGGCAAGATTTTACAATATGGATACTTAGAAATTAAGACAGAAGAAATAACACACTTTCATTTGTTATTACTGCTACAAGAAGTACGGCTTTTGAAAGAAATTCTGGAATATGTGCAGTTGTTTCACTATGGAGAAGTCTGAATAATACAGAAACAGAATACCTTGAGGTTGAACAGAACTAATAAAGAACAATTGTTATCAACAATACAAGAGCATTTAAACAAATTACTTCTATATAATTACATAAAAAATTATTGTGGTATCAGTAATACAGCAATATTAAGAATGGCATACACAGATGTTACAAATGAGGTAGCTCAATTAAAGCAGTAGAAGGCTGCATTTTAAATAGTTTTAAGCATAAATACAGCTTCTTACATGAACACAGAAACCTATATTCCTCATATAGACTTTATACAAGCATCTGAACAAATCAAGAACATGTATTACAAAATTACAGTGCAGACAAAATGAGTAATCCAGAGAAAAAATCCACATAAATACACTCATATTTGATGAATTATTCATGCTATAAATCAAGAAAAAAGAATAGTGCTATATTTGCAGTGCCCTCCTTACTTCAAAATATACGCATGCAGTTACAACATATAGTGCTACATTCCTTATACCTTCATTTTTTTCTTGTACTTCAAATAATGTCACCCCTTTGTTACCAATTTCTGACAAAATGTTGGCAAGAGCTATTGCTCAGCAAATTGAAATAACTTGCAAATATTTACCTGCATCTTGGATGCTGTCCACAGAAATATGGTATGATGTAAAATAACCTGGGATTAGAACATTCAGGGTAGTTTTCAAGGATACATACATTAATGTCCTGTGGGGGAGGAAAAAAAACAAACCTGTATTTTTCTTTCTGTATTAGCAATTGTTTTCTTTATCTCATACTTTTCATAGTCATCTCAGGGTCAAAGAATTGCACTGAGGCTACAACTAATATCTTAAAAGTCACCTATTGGTCCATTTATCTAATTCTAAACATCAGCAGGCAAAAGAAATAAAGTTATTTGGTCCTAGAATGCACAAAGCAATTTTTTCCTCCTTGCTGCAAACCCAACAATTATTATACTGAGATTACTGTATGAGTCAAAGTGGGACATATTAATCAGCATTCATACTGAGTAACATTTAAAATATTCAGAAGATTATTTTCAGGCTCTTCTTTCTTCTAAATACACCCTGGAGGAAACCTGAAGTAGCCAGAATAAATAAAATTGAGGCAACAATTATTACCTGTCCCACTCCCTCCCTTTTCTTTTTCTAATTCTGCTGCATTCAATGACTGGAATGAACAAATGTAAGCTGTAATTTGTACGTCTCACTCAATATTAGAACATACATCACTTTTGGTTCCAATTCGGTAAACTCAGATTTTCAGAACTCAACTGTGCAAAGCCTATTTAGAAAAGGGGTTATTAGAAAGCATTTATCATTTTCATAAAATATCATTCATCTAATTAGAAGCTATTTATCATTTTTCAAAGACTAGGCACAGCTACTGAACCCTGAGGAACTGCATTCCATTTATAGTCTTATTTCAGCACATTACTAAACAGGTGGAATTGAATTCCATTACCCTTATCTAATCTAACAGAGCTTTACTCTGCAAGCAGACACACCCACTCCAGAGACATACAGGGCAAAATATGGGTAAGACAACAAAAGCAAGGATGGAAGGATCTCACCCTTGCAGAATCAGTCTTCATTGTTATTTAGATATGTGCTTTCACAATACTATAGGCACTATACACATTGATATCAAACCAAAAACTAAACAAATCCATATTTTATCAAGTAAATAAAATGTTATAGAAAACATTCCACAAGACAGATGTGCTTGGCAGCATGGAATACATGGACAACATGTACAGGGTACAGGCCTCCAGCCACAGTATATGAGGCCTCATCAGAGAAAAGCTCTTCCCAGAACTTCAGTCCTCTGACCTAACTTCATTAGATTCCAATTTGGGTCTGTAAGCCTTTTAAAGTACACTTCTGATTCCTACTCTGTCTCACAGTTATGTGAATCCAACTTTACAAGCACACCAGAAGACCCTGGGCTAGGAAATAAATCACATGGTGAGGAACTATTAAAGAAAACAACATAAAAATTGCCAACTGGGATACAAACAATCCATTCCCCCTGCTCCCCACAGTATATTCAGGGCTTGCCTTAAATACATACCAGAAGATTTATGGTCAAGACCTGAATTTTGACTTTAAAGGCTCTAAGATGAAGCTAACCAGCCCTCCATTCTTCATGCTATGATTACTAAGAAATCTTACTGTGGATGTACAGATTGCATAGGCAATGTGTCTCTCCTATCATCCAAACAGGGTTTTTTAGCATGAATTACAAATTGCACGTCTTTAAAGGCTTGTTGTACTTTTACTATAAACACCACCAGAGATGTTTTCAGTGATATATATTTTTGGCTTTCATAAGAACCTATAGACCTGCAATGAATTAATAAATTGCTTGGATTTAAAAAATCTGAAATATTGCTGTGACAATACTTTAGATTATGTCTTAGCTGGCTTGCACTTCATAAACAGATTAGATGGAAGGTAGGTAGAATACCTAAATAAGACTTAAAAATCTGTAGCAACAGCCAGCTAAGAAATTTATCTCTTTTCTCACTCTCGTACAAAGGTGAATGGACATTTGCTCTTAACAAAGAAACTTACCATTTCTTTGCAAGAATAATGAATATGGTGAGTCAGAAAATATTCCCTGAGATAAGCATCAATACCCAACACAAAAGTGTAATTGGGACCTTCTTGTAATTGTGATAATAGTATTTGATTCACATGGCTAGAGAAACATCTGTATAATAAAAGCAATGTAAATTCATGTGGAAAATCCTGCAGCTTTAACAAGTAAACAGCTGATACTAACTCAAAATGAGATTTTTAGTGTCCCATTTAGGGCAAACTGATGTAGGATTACTAAAACAACTAGACTGGCTCCAATCTAATCTTCCCCACTCCTTGCTGACAACTCAAGGTTTAAGATAAAGCCAGGTGAGCTTTCACACCAACCTACAATCTTCTGCCACACAAGGACACCACTTCACCTTCCTGCCATCAGGAGCACCAGGCTTTCCCCGCAGTAGGAGCACTGCCCCTTCCCTTTGGCTTTGTTTTCCACTCCTGCTGTGATCCGTGTTCCAGCTGCTGGAGTGGCCTCATGCACTTGCAGCACTCGTTCACTCCATGAAATGTGAAATCAGTTTTCAACCAAAAAGTGGGTGAAAGAAAGTTCAGCCTGAGGTGTGCTAGTCATTACAAAACTTAAACACACCTACAGGAAGATGCTTTTTGGTGCTAGTGGCACTCAGGAATTTGTTTTTTTTTCTGAGCATGGAAGGCCAAGGTGAAATGACATTATTCTAGGCACTCTTACTCTGCTATGCTAAGCAACGTTTAATTAAGCCACATGTCCCAGTAAGAACACGCTTTCTCAGCAGAACATAGATTTTTCAGGGCAGAAATTCTGTGTGACAAAAATTGCAAGGTGACAGATGACATACTTGCTCATTTAAATCACTGGAGGAGCCTTGTAAAAAAATTATTTTAACACAGTCTGGAAAGCTACAGAAGGAAACACACAGAGCTACTTTGATCATAACCTTTCACAATAAAGAAAGCTGCATTTTACTTTATTCCTTAGCTTCTGGCTACAATTCATATCACTCACATCCCACAGGGCTTGTGTCTTCAACAGGGCAGTGGGAGGCCTGGGAATCAGCCCTGTGGCTCCAAGTAACAAAACTGTCTTTCTTTTAAATAGTACTCTATTTTTTTACTCATGTAACAATTTTGCCTGAAAAGTTAAACTGGTAATTTCTGCTTGCTTCTTCTGCAAAATTGTCTTTGAAATAAAAAATCAGAACATGCCTTAATCCTTGAATCTGTCAATGAGTTAGACTACTGATCTATCAGAAATATATCAAAGGTGAACTATTAATATTTTTTTGAGATTAGTAATAAATTATTTCATTTGCCATAGTGAGCTCACATGTGCTATAAGAGGAAGTCAGCACCTGATTAAAAATATTTCACAGAATCATTGAATCATCAGGTTTGTAAGAGACCGTCAAGATCTAGTTCAACTGTTAACCCAGCACGACCACAAACATTCCCAAAGCATATCCCCAAAGTGCCACACCCAAGTGCCTCTTGAACACTAGCAGAGATGGTCACTCTATCATTTCCCTGGGCAAATTATTCCAATGTCTAACACCTCTTCCAGCAATTTTTTTTAAAAATATACATCTAATTGGAACCTCCTTGATGCAACTTAAGGACATTTCCAATCATCTTTCCATTTCCTCCTCATTAAAACTCTTTTCATGTAGTTGTAGACAGTGAAGGGCTACAAAATTCTTTTGGGAATTTTAATGCCGTCACAAAAAGAGCAAACTTTAACGTCTTCTTTTGTAGAACAATAAGCAATTTACTGAAGTTATTGTCTTATGACAAATACTGTACCATATACAGTACACAAGATTTGAGTAATTTTTTTTTTCCTCCTAATACAAAATCCTAAGAGTACTGACAGAAATAATAACTTTTTTTTATCCAGGAGAAGAAAAACCCAAACTAGGGGAAAAAATAAATCTTGGGTTTCAGAGCATTCTCTATTTTTCGATCGTTGGCATCTCAACCAAAAATTACAGAAATACCACATTCAGTCCTGGATGCATTACAATTATTAGTAGCCCTGACAATTGAAAATAAGGAATCATAATTCAAATACATACATGCCTTGCAAATAATTTCCAATCTATTTCCATCTATTCATCTATGGAAAGACACAAAAATATCCTTTCACAATCAAAACAAAAAATACACATTCTCTTTCTATGCTCTGCCCCTGTGAGATACCACACACAACTTCTGTGAAACCAGGAGACCTTGCTCACAGCCCAGGAACAGTGCATGCCCCTTCAGTCTGAAGGGTGAAGATGTGAAGGTGTGTCAGCAGCAACCTAAATTTCAAGTTTTCATTAAAAGAAACAAAATAAAATGATGTGGAAAACCAGTGACTGAGCCCAGTCTATGGTGACCTCTCCTGCTTACGAGGCTGTTCTTCATACACCCCTACAGCCAGCAGTGCAGTCTAGTCCTCACTGTTGCCAGCCAAGGAAAATTCTTCCACTCTCCTGAGAGCCACCAAGAACCCTCTTGCAGCTTGTGAAGTGTTTTCTCACACAGCTGGTGTTTGTAAAAAAGACAAACTGACCATTACATCCTGAGGACAACGTCGCATCATATGAACTAAAACGCAACCAGGCTAAAAAAACCCAACATAATTCCCCCACCTTGTCTGGCCCCAGTTAGGGAGCTCTGGGTGGACTTAGAGTGATTGGAAAGAAAATGTAAACATGATGTCTCAGAAGAGGGCTTGTGAGTACAAATACGACATGAAAGAAGGAAAAGCACAACTTCCTGCTTTGGAAGGCTGCAGAAAGACACTGGAAAGTCAAGGTATAGTTGGAATGAAGGTTTCCAAGTACAAATAGAACACAACTTACTAAATCTTATTTAGGAGCACAAATTATTTACACATTTTAATGAAACACAAGATACAATGCAACACATTTTTAACCCTAATTAGAGAGTTTTACTTCACCAGATGATATTTAATGTTTCCATTCAATCTCAGTCAAGTATTTGGATAACTAGAGCCAGACAACAGCAAGATGACTTCCTTCTTTCAAATACATTTGTTATTTGTTTGTGCATCCATGCCAACAGCACTGGCAGCAGATTACTGTGGAGTGGGCAGGTGCTGGGCATTGCTTCTGAGATCAGCATTGCCAACATAGACAAAGCCAAATGTTTCCCATCCTGTGCTGCTGTGGCACTGAGGCCCTCTGAGGTGGGCTCCCAGGTGGGCTGGACTGTGCCAAACTGTGTGGGATGATTGTCCTCTGGAGATGACAGCAAGCTGGACAAGTTTACTGGGACGCCAGTGGCAGGCTGCAGAGTGACCAGTGGGCATTTTGTGGAGAAGCTCCACAAGATGGCAGAGCAGATCCAGCTAACCCTAGAATGCAGCATTTCTGTCCCCTCATGTCCCCCCTGCACCAGCTGTGATTGCCCCTTCACTTCTGTGAGGTTCAGTGAGCTCAAAAGGCAATAGAAACCCTTTTCTGTTCCTCCTCCACTGCATTCTGCTCTTACATGTGGCTTGCTTACATTAATGCCAGCACAGCACTCCAGCTCCAGGGCGACACAGGCCACAGTGGGTGACATCAGCCACTACATTAATTTCTTCTGCAGCCTCACTTGGGAACCCACTCTCCATTGTATGGGGTCTTCCATGGACTGCAGATGGATCTCTGCTTCAATGTGGACCTCCACGGGCTGCAGGGTGACATGTGTGTCACCGAGGTCTGCACCATGGGCTGCAGGGGAATCTCAGCTCTGCTGCTGTAACACTCCCTCCTTCTGCATCGACCCTGGTGTCTGCAGAGCTGTTCCTCTCATTTACTGTCACTCCTCTCTTCTCCAGCTGCAACTGCTCCTGTGCAGTAATTTCTTTCCCTTCTTAAACAGATTATCCCAGAGGTGTTACCACCATACTGAAGGGCTCACCCTTGGCCAGCAGTGAACCCATCACAGAGCTCGCTGGTATTGGCTCCACTGGACATGGGGGAAGCTTCTGGCAGCTTCTCACAGAAGCCACTTCTGTAGCCCCTCTGCCCCCAGACCCCCACCACTGCTACCAAAAGCTTGCCATGCAAACTCAATACATTTTTGTAGAGGTTAATTCTGGGGTTTCTTTGAATTGACTTTCCAATTTCTTCTGGCAAAATGCATGTTTTTACTTTCCTCCCCCACCACCACTACATAAGTAAATAGGCTGTCAAGTTTAATTCCCACTTTTTTTTGCCTGGGCTAATTTGCCTGGACTCTTTTGCCTGGGCTAATTTGCCTGAGTTTTCAGCCAACAATTCATTAAGCTCTTCTTTCTGGCATCTTAACAAGTGAAGCAGCAGCTAACAAAACAGTATCTTCTGCTAACCATCTACAATTTCATTAAGTGCAGGCATCAGTTATTCATTCATATACAAATTTTTGCTGGCAAAAGTGATGAACTATGCCCACAATGCTACTATTTAGATGTGACAAACATGAAACACATTTGTACAGCACTATTTTCTAACTTAAAATTATGTACAACATCAAGAAATTTCATAGGTGGATATATTTCTCTCTCTTCTGTTATCAGAAATCATATTAGTAATTTGTCAAAGAGAAGTTTTACTGGTAAGTGTGGAATCCCTTCATAGCTGTAAGCAGACACCTTATCATATCCTTCTTTTGCATTGCTTGTGTATTTTTCACCTCAAACCATCTTAGTACGGGAAATATATTTAAAAAACAGAAAAATTGCCAAATACAGGGCGAGTGGTTGCCAGCTGGAAGCAGTGTGTAAGCATTAAATAACCATCCTGTTACAGAGGGCACAGATCCAGGGAAGACCAAAAATGAAGATCATTATACTGTAATCAAGAATGAATCCCACTGGCAACTAACAGCAGGGAGACAGTACATCGGCTAATTCTGTTTACTAACACTTCTTCATAAAAGAACCTGGAAAATTTGTCTGCTTGGAAGACAAGCTTTAATAAAATCAATTAGGGATGGCATATATTCAATTCTGTAAATGCCAAGCAGGAACAGTCACCACCCTAAGGACTTTTCAGCCCTTCCTAATAGAGTGCACGTGGACTCTAGCAAATTGATGCCTATGAGAAAAGCAACAAGTCAGAATGGTTTGGGCTCGAAGGGACCTTAAAATCACCTAGTTCCAAGGCCCCTGGCAAGGCATGGACACCTTCCACTAGGTCATGTCCATCCTAGTCTGGTCTCCCCAACACTTTCAGGGATGGAACATCCACAAATTCTGTGGCAACCTGTTCCAACAACCATCACAGTGAAGAATTTCTTCCTAATCTCTAAACCTGCCATCTTTCAGTTTAAAGCCATTGCCCCATGTCCTGTCATTACATTCTCTTTTTAAAAAGTTCCTCTCCAGCTTTCTTGTAGGGCCCCTTCAAGTACTGGAAGGCTGCTCTAAAGTCTCCACTTCACCAGGCTGAACAACTCCAATGCTCTCAGCTTGTTTTCTTAAGAGAGGTGCTCCAGCCCTCTGATCATCTTCATGGACATCCTCTGGACTTGCCTCAACAGATCCATGTCCTTCTTATGTTGAGAATAGACCTGGACTCAGCACTCCAGGTGGAGTCATTAAAGAAGAAGTCATAGAAGGTGGAGTCTCACTTCCCTTGACCTGCTGGCCACGCTGCTTTCGTTGCAGCACAGCATACTGCTGGCTTTCTGGGCTGTAGGTGCACATTTCTGGCTCATGTCTAGCCTCTGATCTACCAGCATTCCCAAATCCTGCTCCCTAGGACTGTTCTCCATCTGTTCAACACCCAGCCTGTACTGATACAGAGAGGTCTTGACTCAGGTGCAGGACCTTCTACTTGCCCTCACTGAACTACATCAAGTTCACAAGGGTTCACTTCTCAAGCTTGCCTCTGGATAGCCTCCCTTCCCTCCAGCACCCCATCCCTACCACACAGCTGAGTGTCATCAGCAAATGTGCTGAGGGTACGCTCGATCCCACTGTCAGTGTCACCAACAAAGATGTCAAACAGTGCCAGTCCCAATACTGACCCCAAGGAATGCCACTTGCCACTGGTCTCCTCTTGGACATCGAGCCACTGACAGCAGCTTGTTGAGAGTGACCATCCAGCCAATTCCTTAACAACCAACGAATCCATCCATCAAATCTACATCTCTCCAGTTTGGAGACAACAATGCTGTGTGGGACAGTGTCAAATGCTTTGCACAAGTCAACAGATACATCCAGCAATTTATGCTCACAAAAGACAGTTCCAGAGCACAAACGAAGAGAATTTCTTTGGCAACAGCCTCATCCTAGAGTCAACTGTGAGGCTGAAGCCAATGGGCTGAAAATGGACAGAGATGCCACTGGTGGATGAGGGTGTTCCTGGTTGGATGGTCTCACCACACCTGGCAATGCAGACCAACCTTGGCTGCTCTTGTCCCAGCAAGAATGGATGCTACAAAAGACTCAGGTTGCTGAGAAGTATTTTAGCCCAATCTTTGCTAAAGGAGAAGCAAGTTTATCTCTACCAAGTTACCACCTGTCCAATGTGATAAAAAAAAGGTTAATATCCACTCTATTCATAGCAATGCTTTACTGCTCCTACTGTGAGGAAACTTTTACTAGTATCTGATACAAAACCACCCTAATGCAATGCAGAAAACTGCTTTGTCTTGATCTCGATGAACTCAAGGAGTAGCTGCAGGACACATGCTTCATAGCACGTTTTTATTCACCTGAAGATTAATATTTCCCTACAATAATAAATTTTCAAGGCCATCTTCTGGACCCTCTTCAATTTTTCAGAAGTCCTAAAACAGAACAATTGTTAACTCAGGCTTTTTCAGTAAAACCAGAAAAGCCCCTGCCAGCACCTTAGTTAAGTTCTCACTGAACAAGGTAGTGTCATGAAGGGAATTAAGAAATCATTTCACATCTCTGGATCCTGGAACTCATACCTTGAAATGCTGTACCCCAGAAACCACCTGTGCTAAAACATTTAAAAAAAAAAAACCAAATTGGAGGAGATACAGAGGAAATCATCATGCAGCACTGTGGATCATCACCTCTTCAATACACTGGTCTTTTAATGTTAAAAGCATCAATGTTCAGCCAAGTATATTGTAATGCTAAGACTCTATTAACAGCAAGTCCTGCTCACAACTGAGCAGTAATATGCAGACCAGATTATTCAGAATGAAAAATCATACAATGAGAAAAGCCATAGGCTCATAGAATGATTTGGATTGGAAGGGAAGTTAAAGGGTGTCTAGTTCCAACCATCCTGCCATGGGCAGGGACACCTTCCCCTACACCAGGTTGTTCACATACAGAACAGGGCTCTCTAGAAAGAGCATAAGTCAGGAAAAACAGTCTTGAACTGAAGTGACAGTCACATGTTTTAGAAAAAATGGATAAAAAACCCAGAAGATTGCAGAACCTAGCTAGTATTAGACAACACTGTCACAAAGAACACAATCAGCAAGGGGAAGAGAACCAGCAACAGCAGAAAAGCCTCTCTATCTTGCAACAGGTCTTTAATCCAGTCATTAAAGATATGATTTTGTTCCCAGTACAAAAAAAAAAAAAAAAAAAAAGTAAAAAAAAAAAAGACAATAGGATGATTAAGGATAGGAAGCTAAAGACAGGAATAAACCAGCTGGTGTTCTTAGTGAAATGAGACACTGAGTAAGATTGCACAGCATCTGTGCTGAGACAAATCTCGAGAGTAACAAAGAAGGGTTAACAGCAAAGTAGCAGATTTTGCAGGGAATATTAATGGGAGCAGATAAGAAATTTGATCTCAAGGAGATCCAGAAGGAATATATTGTACTGAAGATATTCAGCATTAAAAACCATAGATCCTTACAACAGGATACTCTGGATGACAGGCATCTAACTGGATTTAAAAAGAAAACCTCAAATCACCAAAAGAATAACAACAACAATAATAAAACAGAAATATTTACAGAACTGAGGTCTATCACAGATGTGTCAACAATGTCTGTTGGTAGGCTGAAGGATGTCAGAACCTGGAAAGATACTCAAGGGGAAGCATCTTTTAGCCCTCAGTTTGTACTGGCTTCCCCAGGGATGGATGGTGCTCGTGTCTCAGGAAGGGCGTAATGCAGCAAGTTCACACCTCCACATGTGACAACATCATTTGCACAGCTACCAAGGAATTTAGATGTTTCAAAATATTGCATTTCCTACAATACAATAGAAAAGCCTATTCTAATAATGAGACATTTCTGTAGTTCACATTTTTATCCCATTTTCTTTCAAAGGTCAAACGTTCCCATTCCTTTAAAGCCTGACTGGATACACAGAAATTATACTCAGCAGATTTTAGCCCAAACCTCAAAAATGCTTATATTAACAGAAACACATTTAAGTCCTATGAATGCCTCAACATCTTGAAACTAGCATTACACATTGATTTAAGCAGAGGTCCACAAAAATAGTTTAAACAATATAAAAGTTTAAAAAATGCTTATTAGAACAAATGTCAGAGTTCTGTGTGCTAAATATATCATTGGAAAAAAAAAATCCATGAGCCAAAAGGAAATTAATTTCATTATCAATGAGCCTTAGATATTACTGCTTTCATACATCCCAACAGGACAGAGGCAAAACAAACAACAGCAATCATTCAGTTGGCCTCTTTTTAATACGACTTCATGTGACAAGATTTGGGGAGGAAAATGCTTACTATCTGCAATATAAATCTTCAAAATAAAAGAGTGAAGAGATGGAGAAGGAAAGATATGTCCCACAAATCAAAAAAAAATATTGCAGGTATTAGGAAAGAAATTAATTTTTTAAAATTAAGCTTCTCCTAATCTTCAGGTGTAGCAAAATTTTCACTGAAGAAAATAAGCACTTGCTAGCTAATGCATGTTTTATTTCAACATACTGCTCAGTTATAGCTTAGACTCTCTGCTGTCACTATCTGCTATCTGAATTCCACTGATGCAATTCCCTTTTGCTTAAGTTAAAGAGAGAGAAGCTGTATCCAACAGCTCCTGATATGTCCCTGAAATAATACAGTCACATCACGTACACTGTCAAAAAAGGAAAAGAGACCTGCTGCTGACCCCTGAAGTAAAAAAGAGAAAATATGTGATACATTATATAATACATGTTATAAATTTCTTTGGGTTTGACCACTTTTTAAGTCAGATGGTAAATCTCAAAAAAACACAGTACTGACTTTTAAGAAAAAAGTTCCTCATAGTACCAAGGTCTAAATGTCTTTCATGTTCCCTTGACCTATGATATTTGTAGTGGCACTTTAATACAAACCCGTTGAATGGTGAGAAAACAGCTAGACGTTTGAGTTGTGGACTAATTTTACCTTCTTATCAATTTTCTGCCTAGTGTTGACTGACTTGGAATCTCTCCCTTCATCTCTCAGGGCTGAAATGCAAAAGGAGTTGCAGAGCAGAGAAGAAAATCATAATGCATCAGCATGTGGCTTTCCTGCTGCTACAAGTGGAGATGGTTTTTGCTCTGCTGCCCCTATCTAATTGCCCTAGTTAAAATCTTCCCCTTGCTGAAGAGTTCTAATGCTTTTCTGGAAAATTACTAATATTTTGCATCATTCATAGCACTGCCATTCTGAGTAGCAGACACAAAATGAAATATTGATTCTACTTTTCAGTTTGACAAGACTATCACTGTACTGACAACACCAACTACTAAAAAGGTCTTAGAATTACAAGGTTCAGAAGCATAAATAATATTGCTATTTGCATTTTTTTTTTTTACTTTTCTAATCTTTAGTCATCTGTTGAAGTTCTTTCCTACAACTATGAAAAACAAAACCACACTTTCCTCCCTACACAGAAACCCAGAATCTCTCAATGCCTTCATCTCAGGTGCTATGGCTTCAAAAAGCTCAGCAAGCAACAAGATCAAGTATAAAATCACGAAGGTTAATAAATCTGTTAGGAAGAGAAAAAAAGTGTAAAATATGCTTTTTTCCCCCCTGTCTTTTTATCAAAGACCATCTCTTTGGATTACATTCTGAAGAAATTTTTAATTTTTTTTTCCTTCAGCCTCAGATGAATACTTCAGTTTTCTTTTTTCCTTTCAAAGAGAACAGAAAATTAATTTTGAAGAAAATAATAATCTCATTTAACAATCCATCTTCACCATGGAAAGTTTCCTATTTGCCACCAGTTAGTGGATTTTTCCCCAAGAAAAAGGAAATTACTCTTGACAAGCTCAGTTATGAATAGTGGCTGGCTTTGCTTGGATCAGAGTTCATAGGAAAAAGTTGTGTTCAAGGTAAGCTGAATAGACTGTGTTTCAGTAACTCACTGAGCAGTAGCCAGCTTTGCTGAAACAATGGCAGTCCGTTTTCCAGAGTCTAGAACAACAAACAATCAGCTTAACACTCTTTCTTGGGGTTTTTGGAGAGTTCGATTTTGATTTTATGTAAAGCAACTATATTTACAAGGGATAGAGGAGCTTTGAAAATTCCAGCGAACAAGGAAAAAAAAGAAAGCAATGCTTAGAATAATAGCCAGAAAAACCGAACACTGCTTTTACTTCAAAGGAAAATTTCACCACCTTGTTACACAGGGAACGTATTTTCTCAGCTGAAACAGCAGGTCTACTGCTTATCCTGAAAGATGGAGTTACCATCTCATTCCAGACATGCACCCACCACCCCTGTGATAACTCACAACCATGTAAAATCATCAGCAAATCATCATCACTGAGGGGCATATATTTTTGAAAAAGGTAATTCAACTTCAAATAGTCATCTTAAGGCAAAAATCAAAAACACATTTGAAACAGCTAATGCCTGTTTCTTGGGGCTTCTTTTTTCCATTTCTTTCTTTAAATAATGTGGAATTACAAGGAAGACAATAAAAAAATATTTCCTGGCAGCAGTACCCTTCCTTACTTGACTGATTATTAACAAAAAAATGGCCAAATACCCTGAATCCAAACTCAGTGACAACAAATACAGTTTTACAGTTTATCACACTCTGTTCCCTCACATTTTCTCCTGGCAATATTCTCTTACAAAGTTATGAAAAACTTCTTTTATTTTTCCTTTTGAATTTTATTAAAATCCATCACAAAAAGGCTGAAGGAATCAGCTTTCTGAAAGACTCCCTCTGACCATCAGTATCCCTCAGATGTCTGGGGTTATTTCTATTGGGTTTCCAGTTCATTAAGGTTCCAAGATGCCTTAGAGCATGTGGTCTGAATCCATCCTTCTTTCAGGGAACAGAAGCAATTAGCCCTTCCATTGCACTAAGCAGCAAAACTTGCCCACTCTTGAATGCAGTTGCTTATCTGTCTGGCAAAGAAGCCAATCTCTCACCTCATTGTCTGAAATCCATAATCCTTTCACATCTCTTCAGTTAAACAAAAGAAGGGAGGACACATAAAATTAGTCTGGAGCCTCTGTGCTAAAACTGTTACTCCAGCAGAAGCTACTAGTATGCTCAGAACCTCTCAAAACAATCCAGTCTTGCAAAAAAAGTCTCAAGGAAAAAGGAGAAGAGAGGAGAGGAGAACTGTAGCAATACCTTTTATGCCAAGAAGGAAAATCTGATTTCTGGAATACCTGACACCTGAAGAGCACTCTTGAGGGAAAACACAGCAGCCACTTGCTAGGCAGGGCCAAGCAATAAGAGAGAATATTACAATCCATCTGCCAACACAAACCTCTGGCATTTGGTTGTTTATGGAGAAACACAAACACCCATCTCTCCATCACAGGAGCCTATTGAAGCACACAAGGCAAAAATAGACAGACAGCCCCTGATTTTTAGTCAGACTATTCCCCAGTTCAGCTCTATTCTTTCTGTAATGAGAGAGTAACAAAGCCTAAATTTGCACCTCTGTCCTTCATCTTCACTGCTGTACTAAGGGTTCTTTCCTTGCTGGGTGGGCTGGCTGGGAAGAACCTGCCACCTCTCCAGTGGGACAAGCAGCCCAGTTTGTGTCCCACAGGATATTCAGGCACCTCACATGTATCCCTGGGCCACAGACATGAGCCTTGGTGCCAACCAGAAAGGAGCAGGCACACGGTATTCCAGAAGGCCCTGGGGTCCCAGTGAGCTGGGACCAGGATAAGGCACAGGATTTTACTCTGCAGGGTATAAGAAATAAACCTTAAAAACTTCAGAAAAACTAGAGTATGCCTGGGCACTGAAGTCCATTTTTTCCACAAAATGCCATCTCTGCTTCCATATGGTTTCAACATAAACTACTTCAGTTTTAAAAATACAGAATTCACAAGTGTGTCCCAGCAGTCCTGCAGCTGACAGAAGAGTCCACACCACCACCAAAAAAATTACACTACGGGAAAATATTTTGTTGTCAACAAACACCTAAGGCTGAGGACAGCTTTGGATGTTTGTATAAAGACATGTCTATTCCTCACCACGCCAGCCACGCACCATGGATGGGCAGTTCTCCTAATCCTACTGCCCTGTGCTCTCTTTGCCATCCACCACCTCAAAGCTTCAGCTTTGCTTTAGCTAGGAAGTTCTAGAGATCAGGATCTCTGCTTATTTCACTTTGCTGGCAGCTCTGACAGCCAGAAAATTTGGGTATAAATCACAAAAACGAAAGAGGAAGGAGAATGACAGGCAAGGAATAAAATGGGCTAATAAATTATTTTATTTTCATGAGTTGTCAGTTCCTGCAGGTTTTGACACCTACAGAGTGAAGTGAGTATCTGACTGCTTGAAATTACATTATCATGCTACAGCCTGAACACATTCAATATGCTGGCAGTAAGAGGAGGGCTGTCTCTCTCTGCCCTTCCTCTGTCAGGAGTAAAAGGTTCTGCAGTTTCCTTTCCCATCCTACTGCCAATAAAAGAGCTTTCATTTAAGGTGGTTAGAGCATAACACAACAAGGAAAAGAAAACAGACCTACTCCTAGCAAGGAGTACACTTGGGAGGTTTTACAGTATGGTTTACTAGGGACAGCTACCATGATTTCATTAGACAAGTCTTCAAAAACAATTGTTAATTAAACATAATTTCAAAAAGTCTGACTCCTACTCCAAAACACATGCACATACACATATATACATTATTACATCACATTTTTGACAGACTATTTGCTGGTCAATGCCCCATCTCTGTTATTTATGCCTTGTACAAACTAACATTAAAAGTAATTATTTTTAAATTTGTACTAACAGAAATTGAAGGAATTCTTTTTTCTGGATGATAAAACATTCTGGTTTTAAAAACCATTATATTCCAACTTAAACAAAATATCAATCAATAACTAGTTTTACTTTATGACTATTAAACACTGCTTTTGGGTTCATAATGCCCAAAATGCTAGATTGTGCACTGAAGATAACATTCATATCATGTACAGATCCTCTTGTTTTCATATGTCTGAAATAGTTATTTTTCAGCTAACTATCATTGTTAAGTCATCCCTTACTGGGAATCATGTAAGTGTTATCTGCTTAGATGCGTCTTCCTATTACTTTTACATTAACAAAGTACATGAGAACTGAAAATGGAAATACTCAACTCGAGAAATTATCAAACACCTGAAATTCATCCATGCTGAAACGTCAAAACAAAGAGACTTTGCATTTCTGAAAAGCAAGCACTGAAACAAATGTTTTATCCCACTGTTTTAAGGATTTTTACATATTTTTTTCTGGTATCTTTACCAGAATGTAAATATGCATTTAGATAGCACACAATGTAAAATTGTTCATACTTTAAATGCATTTGTATCTTAGCTTTTAACGGCAAACTTGAGAATCGTCTTGACAGTGTTAACAGCTAATAACTTCAGCATCAGTTTGGAACTTACAAAACTCAATTTGATTGACAGAGATGTAAGAAAACAAAGTCTTCTTAGCCACTATGGCATATACCCAAGAACACTCAACTATTTTAGAGTCAAGAAACAACACGTTCAACTGGAGATGTCTACAACTGTAAACTACCTTATGTAAATCACCTAGTAGCAGAATTCACTTGTAAGCATGTAATTATAAAGTGTGCTTTTGAGTCACCTGGAGCAGAAACCAATTTCAAAAAATCACTACTGGCTATGAGGAACATTTACCATACACACAAGACCTTTTTCTGGGTACCCTTGAGGCTTTAGATTTGTACGGATCAGATATTTTCTGATGAAGAAGTGTTGCTTTGGTAATTAACAGCCCTCAAGGGCTACATAGTTGCACTCTTTAAAACAGAATAGAATAGAATATTTCAGTTGGAAGGGACCTAGTCCAACTGCTTGACCTGTTCAGGGCTGACTGAAAGTTAAAGCCTGTCGTCAAGGGTGTTGTACAAATCGCTTTTAAATGGTGACATGCCTTGGGCATTGATCACCTCTCTAAGAAGCATCTTCAAGTGCTTGACCACTCCCTCTGTAAAGAAATGTTTCCTAAAATATTTCCTTTTTTAATACATCTAAACTTATTCACAACGATGACCAGCAAGGCCTTCCACAGCTTAATTACATGTTGTCCAAGCCATCGCATCTTTCTATTTTTTTATTGGATCCAGCAACTACCCATTCCAATTGTAAATTTCTATTGAACTTACACTCAAACAGCTCGAAAGCAATCATCCTTGAGATCACTTTTTCATGCCTCCTGAAAATCTGTCTTCTCATATTCTTTCCCTTGTTTACTTCTTCCTCATTTGAAGAACCCTATCCTTTGTCATTCCTCATAAGGAAATTATTTCATCATTGCTCCTACTAATTTTTGAGTGTTTTCCAGTTCTTTCAATCCTGTGATGGGAATGGGAGGTGTTCTAGGAGGAAATCTGGGAGGAAATACTCTGAGAGAGTAGGCCACAAGTGTCAAATGAAGGTAGTCAAGTGCAGACACAGTGGAGATTTAAATACAGTTAAGTTCTCTGTATTGCTCTCTATTGCTTTTGGCTTGCCTTTTTGGACTGCTACTGAGAATCAAGCAGGTGTCATGGTAGAACCACCCAATATACACAGAAGAGCTCACTCCTAACCCTGCAAGAGGCTTGTCAGAGTCCATCAGTCTCTAAGTGAAATTAGGATTATCCCCACAAACTGCTTTCCTGCCTTCACTGAAGGCAAGGCTGGCTTTTGTCCTTGGGCTGCACAAGAATGCTCTCTTCTGTTCTTGTTCCATGATCCAAAAATATATGTCCTGAAAATATAACACAGACATACCCTCTTCTCTTATGCAGTTTACATGGCCTTAAAAAGCTGGCATCAATATATTAGAGTCTTTGTTGTGTGGTTGGGATTTTCCACTCTACAAACGGGATCTTCCTATAGAGAAGTTAAAGAAAAGTACTTCCTCAGGCTACAACAACACATAAACCCCAAAAAACAGCACAAGAGAGAACATCAAGAGCTGTCCTGTATTCACACTTAGAAAGGCACAAAAAAACCCCTGGCAAAATCACCATAAAAACAAAGAGTCATAATTTTAAACTTAATACAGCAAGATCCTTTAATAAAAGATCATAAGTTATTAGGTATATAAATGTCTTAAAAAGCACTACTGAAACACAGTATATGGTAAGACCCTGGAATAATGTTACATTTAAATAAGATTGTGGGTACTTAGTGCTTGGATCTCTACTGCTACTTGATTTCTGGTTTCCTGTGCAGTTCCTCAAAATCTGCAACAGGCAGAAATTTTCAGACCACTATAACTCCGTAAGAAAAATACCCTCACCTTTTTACATTCTGAAGGAATATACTGTCTCCACAAAAAGGAGAATGGCAATACAGGATAGTACCATTAAAATAAAAAAACAGTATTAATCTTATGTTTTCTATGAATATAAGTATGTATTGTGAATTACATGTAACTTTTTAGCATTGCAATCTTAACCAACGCTATATTGCATGTTTACTATGCTCAATTGATTCAGACTACTGAATGAAAACAAATTAGGAAGGCACATTTTCTTGCTTTTGTATAAATGCATAATGCTGCAACGTTTGGAATGCAAACTCCACAGGGGAACATTAAAAAAAAAAATTGGTTTGTAAATTAAAGTCACTGAAAATTAAATGTCAACCATGAAAATATTTCCTTTAATATTATGTTTTTTAAGTTGTTTAATCAGTCCCTCCTCCAGCTGAGGTCTGAATTACCATAAACTTTGTGCTTCAATAAATTATTAATACAAAATGGGAGAATCTAAGGGGGAAAATGGTGCTTTAGAGCACACACAGAAGACGAAGAGCAGCAAAAATGGGCCAGAAATTTTGCTGTGAAGAGGTAATGCAGCAAAAGGGAACAGCTGGAGACTATTAAAAGCACTCATTAGAGAGAAGAAGCAGCAAACTGTTTTAATTGGGTCAGCTGACAGGTGGCTGCGCTTCAGCCGCAGGGACTGGTGCTACTGTGCGACCCCCAGAGCAGAGCTGCAGCTGCAAAGCTGCACTGCTGCACAGCCAGGGACCAACCAAACCACCTCAGCACCAGTGCATAACACCAGCAGGAAAACGACACTGGGCGCAGGGGGGTGGCAGGGAAAACACAGAGTGCACAAAATGTTTAGCCTCTAACTATGGCCCAGAACCCAGCAAGTGAAAAATGTTATTTTCCATTTATATATTTAACTCCCCAATATCTGGTATGGACTGTGCAGACAAAGGCAAACAATTTTAACCTCTTGCATGCCTCAGATTTCCAGTCTAAACAATGGTAACTGAGTTATCAGAGCCTCCCCAAAATTTCCCAGGTTCAATAAACAGACACTTGTAGCCTCCCTCGTGAGATCCTCAACAAGGAACTAAGTGTCTTGATCCCTCTGCTCCTTCACTGTACCAAATCTGTGGGCAGGCAACTCTCTCCCAGCCTTTTTTTAATAGAAAAACACGCTCACTAGAGTGACAGTCAGAAGATGAAGGCATGGGCTCCACACCATGCTCTCTCCTGGAAGCCACATCTCTGGCAACTGAAAAGATTATCTGAAGTCATGAAGGAGAAAGCTCAGTGATGACAACTGATGAAAACTACTGATGACAATTCATAATATAATTACCCACGGTATTAAGCAGATAAACACAGGAAATAAGACAGCCAGCTGCTGTCCAAAAACCAGTGTAATTGGCAAAAGAATATTTTTCATTGTAGACAGAAATTTGAGGATATAAATAATAAAACTAGTTAAATGTATTTAGTGAATGTTCTTTTATTAATGAAAATCACGGAAATTATAAAAGGAAATTCTCCAGATTTTGGACTAAAAAAAAAAATGTTCTGAATGGAGTTCACCCATTCAGCTTTTTCTATTATTTTGTTTGAAATTTATAAAGTAACCTAAACAACAGTAGTTTAAGTGTTTGACCATAAAAACGAACATTGCAAAAGGAATGCTTTTTTCTCTATTATAAGAAATTTGATGCAAAAGCTCCCTGACATCACTTGAATTTTACCTCCCTCCTTTGCAATACTCCTAATACACTTTTAACAATTATTTTAACATTTAATTTAAAAGACAAAATAACAGATGCTCCTTTGTGGGATCACTTGCATGAGTAATGTTTAACATAAATAAAGCTGAATATTGCTAGAATATTTTTAATTTTTGCTTAGAAAAGCATATTTATTTCCAGACATGAAGTTCAAAAACTATGCAAAGCCACCCTGAGATGCCATGCAAATATAAGTGCTAATTATAATGAAAATTTGAAACATCCTATAGGAAGGTGACAAGTTCTTATCTTACTTAATGATTTTTTTAAATACAAAAATTCTCACTTCTGATACATTACCTCAGAAATCTTTTACTGGAGTGAGCTAGAATCCATAGTATTCATGAGCCTAACAAAGATCAGAATCCCATGTAACCAGATTTTCTGCAATTCAGGCAACAACACACAGCCTGTGCTGCTTCACACACTCATTCAGCCTTAGCAGTCTTAGATCAAAGCTTTACCAAATATTAAGAAACAATGAAAACCTTATACATATCTTTTATTATATTTATTGTCTCAAACTGAAACTGTAATAAATACTAGATAATTACAACCAAGCTTTCTGAAAGGAACAGTTTTAATATAAAGCTTTAAAATATAAATAGTAGTCTCTCTTCACCAGGGGTGCTTCCTACCTTCTGCACTTCCAAGCCCTGAACTAAATCCCATATCATATAGTTTTTTCTTTTGTTTGGTACCTGCAGAACTCACAGCTGTACTGATAAGGGTTTGCTTGCTTTATTGAGACATATTTGATCTAAGAACTCTAGTTCAACCTGAAACACATTCACTACAATAAATTCAAATGAATTTTTGTCAATTTATCCCATCTTACAGGACCATAATGTAGGGTTGACAGTCACATCAGTGTGCTTGAGATTTGACTCAAGGTGCTCACCATTAATTACCTCTCTGCCATACTCCACACTACCACGCTGCCACTATTTATTTTGGGGAAGCTTGGAAGTGATTTCTTCAGGTGACTAACAATAACTCACTCCAGCAGTGAAAGTTCCAGGTCAGAGCAAGGAGCTGGTGGATCTGTGTAAAAAGTCTCACATTGCAGCAGCTGCCTCTGCTGTATCTGACTCATGAATAAAAGGCTTATTTTCTATCCTGACTTTCAAATAAATTTTGGTAAACACAGACATTTACCAAAATGTTTAGAACAATTTATCTGACTTCTGAATGAAAGGCTGTGTTTCCTGGAACAAAGTCAGAGCCTGAAGCTCTATTCAGAAACAATTTCAAATGATCAGTGAACAGTGAAAATTTTCCCTGTTTCTAACCTTTGCAACGTCAGTAGTTCAGATTTTCAATGTTAAAAAAGCAGCATGCAAGGTACTACAAGACTTTGAGATAGTTTGGTTTTTTTTCAACTCCTTTTTTACTTAAGGATCAGAATTGAGGGGAGGGAATGCTTCTACCACGGGCATCCCAACCTAGAGTTCATCAGACACAAAACCTAATCTTAAAATCTTTTCCTCTCTTAGGAGCCTGCTGTCTAGAGCAGCTGAGCTCCCACACCTTCACACTGCAGTTTGAGGGAATATGCATGCTGCCCTCAGCTTTTCAAGGGAGATAGCCAATGCTGGCAGCTGTTGATGAAGATGCCAGGATGGCCTGGAAAGGTTCCCAGTTGCCCATACCACCTTCCAAGAGATAGGCAGCCAACATCATGGTTGACAAACAGATACATATCCCATGTCTGCAAACCCATCTCTTCTGGTAAAACAGAAAAGTAATATTTACGGCTTCTACAGTCCATTTTGTAAGTCTATAACTGCTATCAACACAAGGCTTCTCAAGTACTCCAGCCATGAGCTCAGTGTCATGGATCAAACAGCAGTTATGCGTTTTCCTGGCTGTTCATCTGAGGCATGATGGAAGAGGAAAAGTAAAAGCTCATATCCTCCCACTGCTCAGGGTTAGGCACACCTCATCCCAAACAACTTAGGTTAAAGATTGTGATCAATGTTGAAAGTATTTAATATGCTAAATTTAAGTTTATCCTTAAATAGTCCCCTGTAAAGGAGTAATGTGTCATGGTGAGCTTTTGTCATGGGTTGCAGTGTAAAATATAATCATGGGTGTGTTATTCTATTACCATCCGTTAGAACTGGGATGGGGGGTAATGATGTGATCATCTGTTGATAAGCCAGATGATAAGAAACCAGCAAGAGCAGTTTCCTTATCTCTTCCATGACCCATCCTCCCTCCTGGGAAAGGTCTTCTGCTAATGGGCCATTGAGCCCACTGTTAAACTTCCATCATCCCAGTGGGAAATGCTCTATCCGGGGGTGGGGGGGAACCAAGCCCCNCCATTGCAAGTAGACTGCTGCCAACACCCTGACCAACAGGGTGTCAGGTTGTATTCTGATTCTGCCAGTGATTTTCTTTTTCCTTATTGCATGTATTTTGTTCCCCTTTTGTTTTATTTTCCCTTTTCCTAATAAATTGTATTTCTGACTTGGAGTATCTCACTGGTTTGGCTTTTCAAACCAGAACAGTTTTGCATTTAAAAGAATATTAGGGAAGAACGGCAAAAGTTATAAGACTTGCAATGAGGCCACCCCTCAGTCCTGTGCTAAAGTGGCATACTGGCTCATGCTCAGAGGTAAAACCAGCTGCTTACTTTCTTTACAGCTAGATCTGACAATTGATTTTGTAGATTTCTGAAGCTAGGATTCCAAAATACCCAATATCTGAATTTTAAGAAATATACCAGCTGATTTTCTTGCACCACTAAGGAAAAGATTAAAATGCAGGCATGCAATATAAGATGTGGTTGGATAGCTCAAGTGTTAAAAATGCTGAACATTCAGAATGAGTGGCTTTCGTGAAAATTAATTTCACTGGCAAATGGCCAATGTGTTA
This sequence comes from Thryothorus ludovicianus, assembly GCA_013397245.1. Taxonomy (NCBI): domain Eukaryota; kingdom Metazoa; phylum Chordata; class Aves; order Passeriformes; family Certhiidae; genus Thryothorus; species Thryothorus ludovicianus. Next base: position 118,928 of record VZTB01001452.1, read on the forward strand.
TGGTCACTCTCTTTCAGCAGTTCAAGTGACTGCCAAAAGTCTGCCAAGGAGGGGTCTGCCAAAGAAGGATGGAAAATAGTTTCCAAAAATACTTCCAGTATTCTAACATTGACTACCCAACAGAAAAAAAATCAAAATAAAAATGCAAAAATAGCTTTCATTAAGGATGCTAATGGTGTCCCAGATCAACAATCTGCCTTTTGAACAAAATTATTACTGACCTCAGTCAGCCACTATTTCTCATTGTAGCTTTTGTACTGATCTGTGATCTAATTATAGATATCAGCATATGCATATAAATAATTAACTTATTAAAAAACATGCCAATGCCAATGAAAATGCAAGGTAATTTCTATTAGTTTTTAAACCAAGATAACATTAATTCAATCTATTTGTTTCAGTTCTGCTTGAAGTAAAATTTAACTGGCTATATATATCATGTCTTAAGTCAGCACTGAAATAATATGAAATTTTACAGAGTCAGTCATAAGAGATGCTAATCACTGCATTTCAAATGAGAAGGTACTCAAAGTAAAGTACAGACTCTACTACTCACTTTTAACATTTCCAAAAAAGAAAATGTAGTAGTGTTACAAAGTTGTAGTAAAACCCCCACCCCTCAATAATTTCCTCACTCCTCTTATCCCATTCAGAGATGATGAAGCAGAAGTCCATGCACACACAACATGCAAAACCTTCCAGCTTTGCACACCAGGAGGTCAAGACCCACTCATTTGCCACAGAGATCTCTTTGGAATCTCTAGGTGCATAGCAAATATGAAACTATTCACAGTTTACACCAGTATAGGATATTGATGATATTATATTGTCATTAAATTTAAGGCTATTAGATAGTTACACTGATACCTCCCCCTTCAATTACTCATAAAGTACAAGCTTGTTGGTTCACAGGGCTCTGCACGACAAACAATAGAAGACAAAAGAAATTAAAACCTGGAAAAAACCCAGCCCTCCTTGGATTCATCTAACTTCAGCTAGGGCTGAAAGGTGCTACATGGCAGTTGTTCAGAGCTATGGTCTCTGTGGCTCATCACACATCTTGTACTGTACTCAAAACTCCTTTTCAAAACCTCTCAGAAACATCCTCTCCTTCTCCTCCAAAAGCCACAGACATATCTTGTTTTGACATTACGTCTGGCCATCTCATAGCAGACCATCAAGCTGCCCATCACTGCTGTTCCACTGAACTCTCTGCAGGTTCAAGTATGCCTGAAGGCTGAGTCCAATCAAACCGAATCTCCATTAGAAAGAGGGCAAGAAGTAATTCCATCATTCTGCCTTTTTTGAGAGGCGTCTGTGTATATAAAGAGATCAATATAAACCAAACTAACCACCTCCCTAGCTTCTGTGTTTCTTATTTAGTATTCATTCAACACCTACTGCCAGAGGACCTTGATATCCAACAAAAGCTGGGAGGTGTTATGACAGCTCAGCAGTCGTATAAATTTAAAACTTATTATGAATAGCTTATTCAGCATTATCGCCATCATCTTAACCCAAAAAAGACAAAAGGCAACGAAACCAAACTTGAGCTCCCTGAATTGTTCTGTTTCTCAATTTTCCTCTGAGGCTGCAGAGTTACAGACATAGTCTGAACCTAAAAATCTGTCTGAATATTCACAGTGAGGCAGAATTATTATATTACTATGCAGTGCAAATCCAAATCAGTGAAAGGATCATAATTCAATGGTGGCAATCTGGAACTTGCTGTCAGCTTATTCAAGATCAAACTGAATTCATTGGCAGCACTTTACACAGTAAAGCTGAGCAAACTAAGGCAAGAAAAGACTGGGGAAAAACACAAGATGGAAGATGCCTCAGTCTCCCACTTTTCACGCATCCAGTTTGAATAACTGCACTACATAACAATGATGGGAAATCGGTAATCAAAACATTTTATTTAAACATACCAGGTATCTTTCCTCCTGCCTCATGTTGGGGGTACGGATCATGTGATTCTGTTCTCCTCTCCAGTCTCCGAAACGTCGAAAAAAATAATTGGATAGGAATCGGTTGACAGGATCTCTAATAATATTGATGTACACGGGCTGGTCTCCCCCAAACCTGGTGGGAAGAAAAATGGGTGAATCTCATTACAAGGTTCCACACAGACATGTATCTGTTATCTCTCATCTGAATGCTTTAAAATTACTTCCGACAGAAATTCAGAGCTTTTACAAGGTAAGGAGTGAAACTGTGAATCTTACAACTGGTTTCTAAACCTTTGTAAGCTATATGCATATACAAACAGTTGAAAACCATTTTTTACACTGTATCAACAGTTTTGCCTCTTGTGTTCTCTCCTTGCTGTTTTCAGATGAAGAACCTTCTGCAGATGAATCAGAGAATGAGCATTTCTTCCTCTCAACACACTTCCTATCCGGGCAGTCATGTCAGAACAGGCACCACCCAACAGTAACTGCTGTAAGGCAGCCTTGGATCACCTCCGCCTGTACACTAAGTGCAGTAATGTGCAAAGGATTTTCAGCTTACTTTGAAAGCTTTTTTCCAAAAGCTTCCTCTGGATGAACTGACAGATATGCATGGTATTTCCAACTTTTCATTTGCTGGAACTTATGCAGAACCTCAACCCCCATCCCTAGCCTGCACCACTGGCTGGATTTGAGGTTATTTCATGGTTATGTAATACCTTATCCCTGTACTGCACTTCATGAACATGATTATTTTTAAAGTCAATATGAAAATCCTTGATTCAAGAAAGAAATTAGGTATCAATCTCAAGCACATGCAAGTCCAAGGAAAAGGAAAGGGTAACACCAGCTGTGACCAGGCTTGCACATAAACAAAATGTAGCATAGATATCTGCAATTTAGAGATGAGAAGATAAACTAGAGCAACTTCACCACCTTGACTTTACCCTCTTGTATGTCTCCTCCTGGTGCTAAGTGACAAACATTTTCAGTTCAGTAGCTGGGATAGCAAAGGAGGAAAGGAGGAAAAAGAAGCTTGTGAAGGTTTGTGACTACACTGTATTTACAGAATGTAAAAATACTGACTGCATATTTTAGATTAACACACAGCATCAGGAGAGCAGGCCTAACTGGAAGAAAAAAGGGGAAGTTGCTTACACTGTTCCATGGTCAAAATTTGAAAATGGACATTAATGGAACAGACTTACAGATTACAAATTTTATGAGACAAAGAATAAAACAAAATCCTCCTGGACTGAGAAGTTCATAGGATAAATTCAACTTGGAATTTTCCTCATCTAAGAACATGGATTATGTTCTCCCTTCTGTTTCCTCAATTTAGGTAAACAATTCTCACTTAAGCACCAGTTTATGCTTTATTTTTGGGAGCTTGAGGATGTAGCCATATTTAAGTATTTAAATGCTATTCTGATGATTTTCTGAGTCATAATTTATATAATTTCTTCTAAAATGCAAAATACTAGATTAAGAGAGAAAACTGAAGGCACACTAAATTAAAAATCTCTCTCAGTTTCTCCTCATCTTTTGAGGCAATGAATAATTTAATTTGTATAACAAAAGATCAGGGCTTCTCATACATATTAAAGAGGCAGCAAAATTGTTTAACATTATGAATTCTAGTAAAAGACAAGAGAAAAATCTCATAGAGTTTAAACCTGATTTTTATTCTGCATGATTACCCAGACTCCTAAATACAGTCTGCAAATGTCTCATGAGTAACTATGCCTATCAGTAATCTTATTGACCTCAGTGCTGCAGGATCACTGCCATAATTTGAAATTGCAGAGACAGCATAAAATTTTAAAACAATCCAATTATAAAGGCATATGGTCCTTGCTTCCTGATTAGTGCACAATCCAGTTTGGACACAGACATGCAAGTGAAACATCCTGAATTTAGGATGCTGAATTCTTCTTTAAGCTTATCTTTGCTACTTTTTATCTTGATACAGAAATAAAACCTACATTAAAAAAAAAAAAATCCTGCAAATATCACAGGACAATGTGGGCATAAAGCTTTGACAATATTTACTCAAATAGAAAGCTTTGGGAGGATACCTTGGCCTGGTAGTTTTGAAAACTAAACTTTTCAAGTGAAATTGCTGGAAATAATAGATTGCATCTGAATTACTGAACACATTATCTTCCTGCTGCTTGATGCAGATAGCCACAATCAAAAGACAGTGGTGACTGGAGGAGTGCAAAGAAAAGGGGAAGCAGTAGAGACAGCAGCAAGTTGACTTAAGATAAAGACAAAAACATCACAAGATTCATAGAAGCAAGAGAACAGGGATGTCCTGCCACAGGTTTTCTAGAGGATGTTAAACCTAAATGCTCATCAGAAGAGCGAGAAATGAAAATCAGCTAATAGTTGTCTTGATAGAAATTTTCAATGCATATTGTCTTTTCTGAAGTAAAAGGAAGGGTGAAATTGCATAACCAGCCCACGGTACTCCCAGAGCCTGTCCTTTTGCTGGTAAGGTCATGTTTCTGAACATGAGAACAGTAAATTCAGACCAAAAGCCCTGAGAAAAAAGACTCACACAAGCTCATTCATCCCAAGAGCATGGCTGAGACAGAAGGTCACTCTTTCACAAATGCTACAGAGGAACGTCCATTTCTGAAATGGAGACTGTGTGTGCCTCCCCACCTCCCCAAACACAGGATTGCTCAAATTTCTGATTTTCTGCACAATGTAACCAGCTGGTATACACCCAGCTGTGGGTTGCTTCACCAGGCAACAAGTAAGGAATTATTAAAAAAATCAAGTCTGTTCTGGTCCTTATTCAACTGTGCATTTTTTTCAAACATAGTTTATAATACTTTAAATTCCAACAAATTCCATTTGTTTCTATGGATGGTACTCAGAGTCTTTTATGGAAACTAAGCAGCACTCACATAGCATAAAAAATCCTAACGGTATTAAAAAAAAATCAATTACCTTAAGCTATTTAGAGAAGAAAAGGGCAAATCAATGCTCCATTTGTTCAAGTATGTTCCGCATATTTTTAGATACCTATCAATCACAACATATTAAATGCTCTCCCAAGTGAAACTTCTCAGATTAACAACACCTACATGAAAGTGCTCTTGCAAAAAAAAAAAGATATGTGCTCTCATTATACATCACATCACCTTATTTGCACTCAAACACCTTTTGTGAAGGACTCAAAATGGGACACAATGATATTTTCCAGGCCTGAGTAGCATTTACCTTCTCTGAGTGGTATCATGATTGGACCCCACAAGATGAAGCTGCACATATTCTCATCTCAGGCAGCACATTGGTGGAACTGAGAAGAGTGGGTCAGGACACCACCACTCCACCAGAACACTGCGAATGGATACACCAACCCCCACCAACACTCTTCCTGTACTTAATTTCTCCTGATTAATTCTACATATACTAGTAAATCCCATTAGTTTTAACTGATCTGCTGATGAAGGTATATTTTTAGAGTCCTCATCAAAAAAGCAAGCTTCAATCAATGGTATTTAGCTTCATTAACAATATATTCCCCTAAGTATTTTTTAATAAACAAAATAATAATCAAAAAAGCCTGAAAAGTATGTAAGCTTGCCTCTTCACATTTCTGATGAATTCCAATTTTATTATTTATATGACCAAAATTTTCATTTAAAACCATTTACAAACCCCTTGTAAGTTAGGGGAAAAAAATCAACAAAAGTGATTTGCTTGGCTTTAAAATGGAGGCTCTCTAAGTTCCTATTATTATTCAATTCACTTCAGGAGGCTGCTGCCTTTGCATTTAATACAAGACTCTTCACACAAGCAGAAGATGATTTCTTCATTCTTGCAGGCAAAGGACAAGTCCTCAAGGGAAAAATGACTCCCAACCTGTTCTCTAAGAACTTTGTCTGCCTCTTACTCTTTTAACATACACCGTTTCCCCTTAAACAAAAAGGGTAGTTGTCAGAAATTCAATATAATGGAAACAAACAAGAACCAACAGCCATGTAATATTAATAGGAACAAGCATATTGTGTCCTTCTTATAAAGGAAGTACAATTTCCTTTTACAGTGCCATACAACTGAGAATCACATGCTGAGAGTACAACTGCCCAGCCATCTTTACTCATCACTTACGTCAGAGCTCCACGCCCTGCAGCACAGCTTCCCAGGGAGGTCATGTCAAAGCACTAAAGTACAACTTTCACCTTTTTGGGACTTAAATATGCTTAATAGATGCAGTTACCTCAACATTTATCTTCTGAAAAAGGTATTTTGAAATACCTTCATCATCAAGAACTTGTGGCGAAGCAATCCCCTGCACATGAGACACCAGGCACTTCTGGGATGCTCCAGTGATCCTCCTCAAGGATGAGCTGCAAAGAGGAATGGGCTGAAGTACTGCCAGCCTCCATAATCAAGAAATTGTTTATCTTCCTGCTCTTGTCTGTAGTGACTCTCTTGCAGCCTTCACCCTCAGGCTGTAGTCATGTTTTCAACCTTTTCTGCATAATTGGGGAAGTTGAAAAAGGGCATTTCTCTATGGAGGGACCTATGTCATCTGTATGGTTATTTCAATCATAACTACTGGCACAGCTGAACTGGTACAAGGACTATGTAGAGCAGTTTTCAGTTAAAAACTTTCACTTCAGAAGGCCTTTTTCCTTTCTTGCAGGGTACTAATTAGGCTGCCTCTCCCCAGCAAGCTGAACTAAAGATTATGCCAGTCTGCTTTTTTGTTGTTGCTATGTTTATCCCAGGCACAAAACAAGCAATGCAGAGAGGTGATGTAATTATCACCCCTGGAAGCATTCAAAAAACATGTAGATGCAGCATTTAGGGATGTGGTTTAGTGGTGGACTTGGCAATGTAAGTTAACAGTTGGACTTGATGACCTTAGCAGACTTTTCCAACTTCAACAGATCTATGATTCTATGAAATAAGTATTTTCATTTCAAAATTGCATCTTTGACTGGCCTGCCCTTCAATGGGAGGTGTGTGCAGGGATACAGAATGTCCAGTGGTTCAAGATTAACAGCAAATCAGGGTATAATGCTCATCAATCACCCTTTCCTGACCTGAGATTTCAATAGTAGAAATTTCAGTAAGTGACATGTCTGGGTCACATCACTGTAAAATTACAGCTGAATCCTCTAGGAATTGTTTAGTAAGCTGCTTCAGACCAGTGAATGGCCAAAAGATAACACTGTAAAGCCTTGTATTTCTCTATTTCACTATCCTGTATATATATCAGAACATTTTTAGGCTGTATTTTGTCAGCCATTCATGCATGCTAAACAATGAGGGTCTTTTTTTTTACCTTATATTTCTCATTCTCCTGAGGATATCAAAGTATTTCAATATATAAAATCACAATGAACATCACCAACGTGGAAAAGTATCCTGTATGGGTGCTAAGTAAAGGAAATACTAATTATGTTTTCATTTATGTAATGCAAAGTTACAGCTGGAAGCAAGTAAGAGAGTAAACACTAAGTGTCCATAAAAGACTAACAGCAGCTAAACTCTGATTAATTAAAATGATCTAATTACAGATACCCTGCATTTAAGACTTTCTTCCAGAGGTCTGGCTCAGGATTTCTCTGGACCTCTGATTAATGTTTCACTGTAATTCAGAGATGCAAATGTTGTGCATTATATAGAAGAACAGAAATACTAATTACAAAGCATTACAATAAATTTCCCACAAATAGCAGAATAGCTGATACAGCTTTTTGGGAAGTATTAAATCAACAAATATGATAGGTAGAAAAGATATATTTTCAAAATTGAGTGAAACCACAGATTTGGCTGAGGTAGTTACATTTGCATAAAATCTTGGGGCTCAACTTCCTAGGAAGGTTATTATGCAAAGGATGCTGCAGTGTACTCAGCACTGCATATTCAGCTTGTATGATGTATGAACACATTTATCAAGGGGAGTATGGCTGATTCTAGCTGTCCTGTGGAAATGGCTGCTGCAGAGAGCAACTCAATGTGTCCACATGGAAACTGAAAGACAGTAAACTGTGTATAACAAAAAAATAACTCATTGTAACTCAGCAGTATATATCATGTATGCAATCCATAGAATATAAAAGTCAGCGTAAGTGAAACTTATAGCATGGCTGTACTGCCACAGATGTGAAAATCTGCCATCAGAGAGGGACTCTGGACATCACTCTGCTTGAGGCTTTGAACCTACACAGTTTAACATGATAATCTGTGATACAGAAGCTATAAGTTAAGTGATAATATTTTCAGAAAACAAAGCTGAAAAAGGAGAGAATAATGAAGGGAGTGGTTTTTTGGTAAAGAGCCACTCAAACCACCAGGCAAGAAAGACATAAGAAAACATTTTTCACTGTAATATGGCAAATGAAACCCAAAGCATCAAGAACCTGAAGCAGAGCAGGTTCCCAGGGAAGGAACAGTTCTGGCAAGGACACACACACTTACACATACTATCAGCAATGTGGGAGACCTTAGAGGCCAGAATAATCCTAGTTTCCCTTCTCCTGAGAAGCAGGAGGAGAGAGGAGCAAAGACCTGACACAGCACTCACGTGACCATTCACAGAGTCACTGAACAAAGTTCAGTGCAGAATCACAAAAATGATGAAAAAAATTAAAAGCCTCCAGCTTGCAAAGGGAATGAGAAGGAAAAAATACAGAGAAGGCTGAGAGTTGACTGCATGACAGTGTGCAAGAAATTACACAGGTGAAAAATTTGACAAGTCTTTACATAGTGGACAAATGCACGCTGAGGTCCAAGGAAAAGGAGTCAAATGGACTTCTCTGAAAAATTAGGAGGAAAAATAACTCATAATTTACTGTCTGAGAGAACAAGTCACTATTGAACGAATTTATCAAGCACAGCAGATTCTCTATCAATGGTGATTTAGAATCAAGACTTCAATTTCCTTCCTGAAAGATTGATGTTTTAGGTAAAAAACATGTTTATCAAGAGTAAAAAAGCTTCAAAATTACTCAGAACTGTCACTGCCAATCTTTTTCCCAGAAGGATCAGCTATGAAATTGCCAATACCAGCTTCAAAATCCTAATATAGTCTGTTGCTTTGCTGTCTTTGTTATTCTAACCTTTTCTTAAATGTATGATCCAGAACTCAATACAATTCATGTCCCACCACTTGTGTTATCATTGCTTATTAAGAACTGCATAGTCCCTTTATCACTGCAGAACATTTTAAATAAAAAAAAACAGAAGTGTTATGACAGTCCCCTCTTTCCCAGTCTTCCCTATTTTTCTTTTCATGTGATTTTAGGTAAATTTTTAAAACCTCTAATCATTCTTCTTATTCTCTTTTGGACCTCTCTGGACTAATCATCATCCTTCTTACATCAAGCTACTCCCAAACTGGTAATTTTCAGTGTGAATGTGAGCCTGGAAGCTGAACAACAGTATAAACAGGATAATTGAGAAGTTATGCCTGACCCCACCTTCAGTAACTAGATTTCAAGCAACAATCCCTATTCTGAGAATATCATATTATGAGCTGAGCAAAAGATAAAAAGTCCATTATGCAAAGAACACAGAAAAACTAGGGGAGTAAAATCTGAATTAAATGATCTTAAAATATGTAGAAAAACTTACCATAAAGCAATGCTTTTTAAAAAAATAAACCCAAAAAAACCCTGCTTAGATCACATAAAGGTCAAACTGCACATTAGATTTGTGCTTAACCTTCCATCAAGTCACAGTTAAAAAGCATCATTACACACTCACATAATTAAAAAAATGTAGTATAAAAAAGGGAAAAAAATATGTAGGAGGGATTACAGCACCATGTGGCCATTCATGAAATGTGTACTTTACAAAGCAGACCTCACAGGATGGTAGAAAGTGTTTCATGATGTGTTAGCAAAAAGTACAGATTATAATGAACACACATAAAGACACAGTGTTAAGGCCATGCACATGAGTTTAGCTGACATTTCCCTACTTTTAACAGCTTACCCAGAGGGTAATTTTTATTTTTTTTTTTGCTACCATATTTTTAATGACATTTCCCTAAGAGGTTTTTTTTTTAGAAAAAGAAAAAATCCCACAACATAAAATTACTTTAGTAGATAATCATAGGCTGCAATCATTGTTTCAAGATGTTGATTCAAGGAGGCATTCAAACAGCTCAATCACTCTCACAGCTGAGCTGTATAGAGTCAGTTCAAGCTGACCCAACTACTTCTCTTTATACAAAATATTGCCTGAGTTTGCACTCAAAGGGTCACAGACATTCAGCATCTTGTTATGCCAGCTCCATGCATTTGCCCACACACTCTTTTCAAATGCTAGTGGAGCATGGTTAACACACATAATAGGCATGCTCTATAAAACATGAACACGCTGTGTGGCATTACTTGTTCCAAAGAAAAGAAGAAACAATAATCCTCAAATCAGTAAAAAATCTGGGTGCTGTGACAAAAACCTCATGACTCTTAAGGCAACGAAAAAAGCATCACAGAGTCACTCTGGTTTTACTGACCTCTAGTCAGTCTATAAAAAAAGTGAAATTCTATTTCCAAATCAATGGACCAAAGATATACATACATAAGTTAAGTCATTACAAAGAAAGATGTTTATTTGCCAAAAAAAAAAAGACTGTAAAGATATCATCCTACTCTTCCAAATTATCAAGAAGCTAACATGCAAGGCTTCCAAACACAAGCTACCAGCAGAGAGTGTGCTTCAGCTTTCAAACATGAAGCTTATTCACATGACAAAGTTAATTCACCAAGATTTACCTCCTTTTTGTTTGCTAGCTATAGACAAGTTTTACAAGAACAAGGGAATGCTATAACATGAAAGTGCTGTGTTAAAACACAATTTTTAGAGCTGCTTCTGCATGAGAAAAAACACAGAACCAGTGACTAATAAAAAACCCTCAGCAACATTCAGAAATCAAGTTTCATTTTGAGCTTATCCAGACTGAATTTCTCTGTCCATCCCTGACTTCATATAGCATGTGATTTATTGCTACCCGTAGGTCAGAATTCAGGCCGAGTTGAAGGAAAATCACCAACCTGACCAGCACTGCTGCATGTGACACTGTCTGCTGCTACAGCAGTTCAATTTATTCATTTTTATTAGTTTGTGTTGGCCATTTTATCTGTGCAAAAAAGTAATAAAAAAAATAAATTCCAGCAATGGTGATACAGACTGTCTACCAAAAAAGGCTTGTTTCAAGAAAAACAAGAACTTTACGCATGAACTCTGCTAATGAAAAACAGAAAACTGGAAATGTTTCTTATGTTAATTCTAGGGACTAAAGGCAAGCTCCTTGCCAAGCAGAAGATCCAACAGATCTTTTTCTCCTCCCCTAAACTTGTCTCCTCCCACCTCTTACATTGAGCAAGGACACAACAGAGCTGGCGCTGGCATCCAAGCAGGGCACAGGTAGGTGACTGCTGGCTGTGCCCAGCAGAAAATCCACCAGCTCTGTTTTGCATGGCTTTCCCTTCAGCAGATGTACCTGCAGTGTGGTTGTCTCAGAGTCCTCTAGTGACCTTCTCAATGTGGTTTCAAAATGGCCAATATATTCAGAAATTATTAAGGAATTTGGGAGGGAAGAGGATGGAAAGACAGGCAGAACATCTGCAACTGCTGCATGGCTCTTATTCCTTTACAAACTTATGCTAAAAATGAAGCATCCCCTCCCCTCAAGCACCTGCACACGTATGCTAAATACACACCTAAGATATTAAAAACTGAACCTGAACGGAAGAAGAGGGCAGCAGCCTGACAGCACAGAAAGGATGACTCCTGACACAGTAGAGCTGGCTGATAATTCATCCCAGCTCTGAACAAATAACATATACTGAACTGAATTATAAGGGCCAATTAAACTGTAAAATTAAATAGAATCGGTGCTTTATCTCTGCATCTCCTTAGCACATCATAGGGAATTTTAAAGGAGCTAATTCCTCAGTGGCCTTAATAGCTACAGTAGAAAGTAAAGAATTCAAGGCTCCAGTGAGACATGAAAAAGCCTGTTTCACTTTCTGGGTGGTTTTTTTAATGCCTTTCCCTTCTCTGACTTCACCCTGCTCTGATCAGCCAGTCTTCAAACAAGCAAAACTCCCTAGTCACTGACAGAGGCATGTCATTAGGTTTTTACACACTCACCCCAAGACAGGAAGGAACACCCAGGCTCCTTGCTCTGCCTGAACTGGGGTCTGTAAATGTATGCCCAGAAAATAGCAGTTTGGTGTTGGAGAGAGACACGCTGCCTTTCTGTGACCAAAACAGAAGTTGTGCAATTCTCCACATCTCTGACTCAGCCTTACCCAAAACCATGGCCTTGCCACCTCTGCATTCCTGCAAACATTCTTCCTGCTTCTCTGAAATCTGTGACAGTTGGAGCACTCACCAAGTGCCTTGGGTCACTGCCCAGGGACTGTTACAGTTAATTCAGCAGATAACTCAGAAATCAAAGGGGGCTTTTCCACAAACTTGAAGCTTCTTCCTCATTCATTTTTTCTCAGATTGAATAGATGACAACAAGCATCTCATGATAAAGCACAATGAACAAATGGCAGCTATTCTGAAATAGCTTTTTATCTCTCTGCAGATTATTCTGCGTCTTCACAGCTTCTGCACTCCAGTAGTGTACTGCCTGGATCTACCAGTAACACCTGGAATCTCAGCAATATATCAACATATAAATCTTTACCTGCTTAGAGACATTATTTAATATTTGCTCCTGATTAACACTTTGGATGTTTTTCCTGGCAACATTAGTATATAAACTTCAAATTAGAAAAAGACAATAAAAATCCCATATCAACAAAAAAACCAGCACTACTTTCTACAAAAGAAACAATCATGAAATGGACTGGATAGAGTAGTCAGCCTTCAGATGCACAAGGCCATCTCCTAAATGCACTGGATAGACTGGGAACAGAAGTTGTAAAACACTTTGAATAAAAGCTTTCTCAGTAACTAAGATGAAAGAAGAACAAGAAAGTTTATTGTCTTCTGTTTGGAGCTGCAATTAATTACAGTTGTGTGTAAAAACTCACATAAGATTTGCTTTCATATGTCCTTTTAAAATTTATCTTTTTGTCTGTCTCTTTGCACTACTTCGGATTGAGAAAACATAGTACTTGAATCAAAAGATGAAGACGCAGGAGAGTAAAGGGGGATTCATTTACTGAGCTGAACCAACAGGCACTCTTAAGAAACTGTTCAAGAACGAGGGGAAAATGGCCTTGGAATGCATTCAGGTCAGGATGAGATTTTCAAGGTTTTAGAACTTTGTTCAGCAAAACTAACGATGCTTCAGAAACACACATGTACTCAAACTCACCACTGAATGCTTAGCTCACTTCCACTGAAGATTTATTCTGGAAAGAAGATATAGCCTTTTTTTGTTTTTACTTGGAAACAATCGTAAGTAAATGCTGTGTTGCTTTTCTGAATAATCAGAGAGCTTTAAGTGCTGACAGGTTTATAAGCGGGTACAGGGCACAAAGGCAGAAAATTCAACTGATTTGTCATTGCTGCTATTCACATCAGCAATGTTAAAAAAAACCCAGCAAGTTTACTATTTTACTACTGTTTGAGAAGCTGAGAAGTACTGACAAGGATAAGGAAAAGACTGAGGTATTTAATGCCTTCTTTGCCTCAGGCTTAAATTAAAAGACTAGTTATTTTTGGGGTACTGTGCCCCAAGTTGGAAGACAGAGACAGAGAGCAAAAAGAAGGCCCCTTAATTCAAGGGAAAATGGTCATTGAGCAACTAAATCAACCAGCTACACACAGGTCTACTGGGCCAGCTGGGATCCACCCAGAAGGAGATGGCAGAAGTGCTCACTGAGCCACTTTCCATAAGTACTGAATAAAAGGGAAGTCTCCACTATTGGAAGTTAGCAAATGTGAGGCTCATCTATAAGAAGGGTGGGAAGGAGGATCCAGGGAAGCACAGGCCTGTCAGCCTGCTTGCCATTGGGGCCAGGAAGGTTGTAGAGCAGATGATGCTGAGTGCCATCACATGGCACATGCACAACAACCAGGGCACCAGGCCCAGGCACCTTGGGTTTGTGAAAGGCAGGTCCTGCTCAGCCAACCTGACCTACTCCTGTGACAAGATGATCTGCTCAGTGGATGAGGGCAAGGCTGTGGATGTCGTCTGCCTGGACTTCAGTAAGGTCTGTGACAATTTCCTACAGTATTCTCCCAGACAAACTGGCTGGCTCATGGCTTGGATGGGCACACTGTTTGCTAGGTGAAAAGCTGGATGGCTGAGCCCAGGAATGGTGGTGAATGGAATTACACTCAGCTGGCAGCCAGTCTCAGGTGATGCTACCCAGGGCTCAGTATGGGGCCAGCTCTGTTTTCAAGCTCTAATAATGATCTGGATGAAGGGATCAAGTGCACCCTCGGACCAAGTTGGGCAGGAGAGTTGATCTGCCGGAGGACAGGAAGGCTCTGCAGAGGCATCTAGGCAGCCTGGATTGATGGGCAGTTTTATAAGGCTCAACAAGACCTGGTGCTGGGTCCTGCACTTGTGTCACAACAACCCCAAGCAGTGCTACAGGCTGGGAAGCTGCTTGGTAGAAAAGGACCTGAGGGTGCTGGTCCACAGCAGCTGAACATGAGCCAGTGTGTGCCCAGGTGGCCAAGGGCAGTGGCACCCTGGTCTGGATCAGAAATAGTGTGGCCAGCTGGACAAGGGCTGTGATCTTCCTGTCTATTCAGCTCAGGTGAGGTCACACCTCAATTCAGTTTTGAGCCACTCACTACAAGAAGGACATTGAGGTGCTGGAGTGTGTCCAGAGAAGGGCAACAGAGCTGGTGAAGGGTCTGAACAATAAATCATATGAGAAGTGTCTGAGGGAGCCAGGACAGTTTAATCTGGAAAAAAAGAGGTTCACCGAAAACCTTACTGTTGTCTACAACTATCTGAAAGGAGGTTTGTAGTCACGTGGGGGTTGGTCTATTCTGCCAAGTAACACGTGACCAGGCAAGAGGAAACAGCCTCAAGTCATGCTGGGGAGGTTTAGATTGGATGTTCAGAAATTTTTTTTCGTGGTAAAGCTTGTCAGGCTTTGGGACAGGCTGTCTGGGGGAGTGATTGAGATGATATCCCTGGAGGTGTTTAAAAGACATGTAGATGTGGCACTCAAGGACATGGTTTAGTGGCAGATTTGGCAGTGTTAACAATTGGACTTGATGATCTTAAGGATCTTTCCACCCTAAATGATTCTATATCTCTATTTCAAGCCAAAAGCAAATTAGATTAATATTTTTCATGACTCTGCTTACATTTTGTCTGCTTTTCTAGTACCGTGGTGATATGCTCTAAATGGCTTAATCTTGGAAACATTCAAGCAGAGAGGTGCAAGGACAGCAGAAGAGTCTTCTTTTGCTCCAAACATGACCTACCAAAAGAGTAGCAAAGTAACATGCCTTCCAACTCCTACCTGTCTGCCAGCTCAATATATGCAGGAGGAAGAGGAATAAATTGTTTCTTATCCCTTCCTGTGAACAAAAGCTTGGTTTCGAAGGTATAAAATGCCAAACAAGAGAAGTGAGTCAGTGGACTGATGTCCAAAATGCCTGCTCCGGCAAAAATTCAGATTCCAGTAATGGCTCTGCTGCAGTGGCATGTAGAAAGACTCATGCCTTTTCTTGGAAGGGAGCATGAAGTTTCACCAAAATAGGGTTCTTTAATCTTCAAGCTGCTCTTTGAGCCTCTGATGGATCTAGAGCTGCCCTAAACCTGTAGCCAGGAGTCAGCTGTTGTCTCCTACCCACCCCTGTGCATCTGTCCTGCTCCCCACTGTGCTGGCTGCTCATGCCAAGCTATTGTCTGAGGTCTTCAGCTGTCAGCCAGAAAACACCACATCGATATTCTGAGCTCCATTCTTTTACTCTGAGGAGTTTCGTACAACTTTTATGTTGAGCTGGCAGAAAAGCTGGAGAAAATTGAAAGAACAGTGTTCCATAGACAATGTGAGTCCAGCTAATCACTGCAAATAGGAAGGATTCTATAAACGAACAGTTTAAAGAAATCAAGCAAAACTAGAACACTTTCATAATATTGTAATATTTATAATGCCTATTTGAATCACATTCTAAAATTTCTGCAAATGCAACACTTGACAATCCATTTCCTAATGAAATCAGTTAAAAAAAAATCCCCCTAGAATTAAATAAGCAGGAAAATATAAAACATGCTACTTCACTGTTAAGTATAACACTGCTAATAAATTTCGAAACTAGGGACTAAAACTTCTAAAAATGCTTAAATTATCAGGGAACACAGAAAATGTTGAACACCAGTAAGCAATGTTGCTGCAATTCAATGCTGTTTGATTTAGAAGACTCATCAGCCTTTTCACTACTTCACACCTATTTGTTAAACCAAAGATACTCTCAATAAATCAAAAGATATTTTTTCAGGTTTGCAAGGAAGAGCCAAAAGAGAAATAACAAATAATTTTATACAACTTACGTAACTGTTTTTCATTTTTGCAGATTTGTATAGTAAGAAAAAGGTAAATACATTGTAGATACATGATCTATACACTACAAAAGAAACAAGATACCTTCATGGCAAGGATGTACCATGTGTACAGAAAATGGGATCCATAAGGAGGAGCAAGAGGTTAAAAATGTTGATTTTTTTTTCCTCATACCTAATGTTGAGTACCATCTCTGAAAAATCAGTCTAATCAGGAAACATCCCTTTGACCCTCACGTGTGGCTACTCTCTTGATCTTGCAGTTTGGAAGAGGAAAGAGATCATTTACCAAAAGTGCAAAGTCCTAATGATTTTTATTTTTTAAAGGTAATACATTAGAAACTGTCAAGAACTGTCAAGGAATCAGAAGAGAGAACCCGGAAGATCAAAATTTTGTTTAAATCTTCTTGTTTCCATGTAAAAAAATAATTCCCATTGTTAAGTTCTATATCAAGTGAATTTCAAAAGCATTTTATTTTCTAAGAAAACAAAACTAAACACCCCCTCCCCCCTCAACTTTATAATTTTTAACTACACTGTCTACAGAAGTCTGAAGCCATGCACTCACAGTACCATTCAAACAAAATGCTGTCTATTTAGGCAAGCTCTTGCCAGGACCTGCAGTTCATTCTTAATTATACAGAATTTTTTAAAATCTAAATGCAAGGAATCCAATCTGGTGGTACAGACAGCATGGTTCCTGAACATCATTCCCAGATGAAATTCACAGCCTGGGCAATAACCATCTGCAGTCAGCTTTAACCTCTGTATCCTGGCTAAATGCTAACTGGCATCACTCATTCAAGTCCTTCCAAAAATTCCTTAGAAGTTTCATCCAAATACAATTTTCTTCACATTCCGTGCTATGAAAGTCTCTAGAGTCTTGCTGCATACTTTTAAATATCTGCCAGAAGAAACAGCACTCCCATGATACAAACTGTAATCTGTTTGCATGGTTTAAAAATACTTCCATAGCCTGTGGAATGGGGAATATTTAGTCAGAGCAAAATTAAATTGGTTATATTGGTGAAGAGTCATTCCAAGCACAAAATTAATGAACTCAGTGCACTTTGCAATCTCCTTTTAGTGTCTGGCTATACAGAGATGAAATTTAACAGAAGTGTCCTGCTACTTTTAAAACACAAGTGCAGTGCGCAGTTTAAAGACCTACATTACCATCTCTTGCAGGTTGACTGGAAACACTGTAAATCACAATCATCTCAAGAGGCAAAGGAATATAACAGCATCCTGGCTTTTCACAAACATACTGCACATATTTATGCTGCAGAAAAGTGAATATGGGGGGAAAAAAACAACTTCGGAATGTGAATTCTAGTGCCAGAAGAAGGGAAAAAAAGTGCATAGTATTGTTTATGAGTAAAAGAGGGAAAATTGTTTATGTATTACAATTAATAGAAATCAATGAAAAAGATTCTTGACCAAAAAAATGCCTTACCTTGAAAAGTTGAGGAAATGAACATGTCTAGTGAATAAATAGGGCTGCTCAGCAGTGCTTATGTTTTTAATCAATTCCATCTAAAAAGAATTAACAAATCAAATTTTCCACATTACATCAATGCACAATTTGAGACAAATATAAAACTTTCAAACAACATATGATGATATAATTTTCAAGTCTGAATCACTCAGGACCTCATTCCCCACTATCCCTCCCAAACACTGTCACCAAGATAGCATGATGAATATTTTATATCTAAGCAAGAAAGGTTGAACTGCAGATACCATTCTGCTACCATGGAGCTTATGTACTTCCAAAATACTTCCAGAAGTGGGTATCAGTTTAAAGAAAGGCATAAACTAAAGGGAAAATCTAAACTCTTTCTAAATCTGCAAGATCTTTCCAAATGGCAGCTGCCCTCTGAAGACACTAGCTCTATTCACCCCAATGAAAAAAATGTAAAATGTCTGAAACTGTAACAGAAAGCAGGAGCTGAGCCAATGGCCATTTTTGTGTAACAACAAATGCTGCCAACACAGACAAGACACCAACTGATTTGCTTGTTTAAATATAGAAATCAGGACTTGCAATTCCTTTTCCTATTACAACAAATATGGAGTATAAGCTAAATGGGGACTTTTAGAAACATGACGCAAAATTTTAGGTCAGGCCCATTCACATAATGTTAATTTAAAAAAATAAAATAAATAATTTGAATCTTTCAGGCCATTAAAATAGAAAAATGTAAACAACACCATGGATATGATCATCTATTTTGTGTAAGCTGAGCTCTAGCTATGATTTACAGGAAACTGTAAGTGCCTAGTGAAACATCATGCTAGAGAGTCAAGGTTTCAGTTAATTTTGCTTCCTTCTTATTAATTTCCTAAGATTTATTTTCCAGTTTTCTGTTCTGTGTTCAAACGCAGGCTATGTTATGGACACTGAACACAAATGCACCTGAAATTACAAGGTTTATTGATTTTACAAACTGGGTAGTAGAAAGCAATTCATACATTGGGGAAAAAAAAGATGTAAGTGTGAACCACATGTTCTGGTTTGAATCATATTAATTTATGTACTAAATTTAAACACCATTAAGGAGATATTAATTGAAAAACTTATTTCTTAAAACTTGAATGCTACAGTTGACACAGATAAAATAAGCAAAAACATGAAGTCCAGCCTGTTGTGTGTTCAAAATAAAGTGACTGGCATGTGTGGAGTTACTAGCAGCAAAAAGAGCATGGTAAAAAATTCTGCCCATGCCATAGCAAATACCAAATCACATTTAAGGGACAGCAGATGCCAATTTTTTTCACCTTCTAATGTCCAGTTTAAATAGACTGATATTTTGCTATGGTTTTAGAATGTGTGTCACTTCTTACTGCTTCTTACCTATCTTTCATCCTCCACTTTTTCCCAGAGCACATACCCTGCCTTCCTCTTTGAGCCAGCACTAGCTACAGCCATTTAACTGCCAGGAAGGAATGAAGAAGTGCACACACTCATAGATTTTCTTTGCTTTCCCTCTATCTTCAACAATTCTACACATACTTGTACGATGACCACTGAAGCAAACAGTTCAGCTTGCCCATCTTCTCAGGATGGACCTTTTCCTGTCCAACTAGTTTGAGTACACTGAGGCATAATAGGTACAGACTTTATACATCATGACATATTCGGTCTGAGAAAGTATAGCAAGTATCTGAAAAAGGCTGTAAACCTAAAGAAACGGAACATAAGATGATACCACCAAAAGAAAGACAATACAAAGGGTAAAGAAAAACAAGAGAATATGGAGAGATATTAAATTAAAAAAAAAAAGTATAAATAAATTTAAAAAAAGGAGTCAGGAAGGGGCTAGTACCCCTTCCATAGTTAGTCATATATGGAGTCTGGACTGCTTGTTTCAAGCACAAACAGGTCTTTCCACAGCCTCTTCAGTGCAATATAAATGCATTGGGTAAGGAATTCATAAACCTAAAGAGCAAAGCTTGTCCAGATGAGAATTAGAAAGCCCAGGAAGCTTTGCAATACTTAGCACAAAGGAATCAAGTATTGTTTTTTCATGCTTGGAAGAGACAAAAGCTTTCCTAGCAAATCAACATGTTGACATTTCTTTAGAACTGGTAACTCAATCTGCCAAAAAATTGTATTCTCCATTTACCTTGCAGAATCAAACAATAGAAGACTCTGGAGCTGATGTGTATCAGATGTCTCAACTGGATTCTGTCATAGTCAACCCACTACAGATTCTTATTTTGGTTTTGGTCTTTTTTAACTGAGACAAGTTACAGGAGAAGTCGAATTCTCAGAACTGTATGAAGTCTAATGTTATATTTTGCATTTTACTTGTATTGCTCTATCTGCATGAAGTAGGGAAGGCAGATGGCAGAAGGAAGTTACTGATATGATATAAAAACTGTGTTCATGCCCCTATGATCATCACTGTAATCCCTTCTTGGAATAAATGAAAAAATCTTACTAAACGTAGAGATATAAAGATACTATACCCATACAAAGTAATCTCACTAAATCTAAAAACACAGGAAGCTCTAGTAGAATACTGCTGGATAAAATTAGCGGGGGGGGTACAAAACACCACATGAGCTTCCCTTGGCTCCCAGGTGTCCCCAGGGCTTGCACCAATTTGCAATCAGGAAGCAGATTCCCATTACAGCACTGCCACATTTCTCACTCCGTTTCACCTGATGTCAGTGTCACATGGACCTGGTGCTGGACAAGCACAGGCACTTTGGCCTTTAGCAAAGGGAGGCTGGAAAGATGCACACAGCACAGGACAGCATCTGGCTCCTGGCTTTTTCTTCATTTCTTGCTACCAAACTCAATCTCTTGAGCTAAGACAACAGCTTGCTCCAAAGCAGAAACAGAATTTTATTTTGACTTAGAATACCTTCATATTTAGACACTTAATGATCAACTGGACTTGTAAGCAGATGTGGATAAAGCTACAATGTGCATAAGAACAAACAAGCAAAATCCATTCTTCTAAAAACTCTGCCAAAAGGGTAAGTAAGGCTCAACTGAAATGACACACAGATGTCAGGAGGGAAAAATAAATAACTGTAATGGCTCATGGCTACATGCAAATTGTGGCCATATTTCCCATGGGTCTCCCTCTCTCATCATGCTGTCCTGAATTGATTTCAGTCTAACAACTCAAATGTATTGCTCAGAAAGACAGTGACCCCTTCCTCCTTCTAAGATTATGTGAAAGAAAAAAAACAAACAGAAAAATCATCCAGTGTCTCCCAGAAGAGTAAGTTTGGTTGGTTGGTTTTAGTTGTTAGATTTTGTTTGTTCATATGTTTGTTTCTATAAGATGAAACAAGAAAGAAAGAAAATAAATGTAGAGGACACACAGAGAGCAACAGTGAGAAGAGGATGAGGGTTGAAGAAAACAAGTACTTTTGGATGGAATGAGTAACATACAAGTACAGATTATCATGTCATCCTAAATTTGAGAAGAAATGAAACGATACAAGCAGCAGAAGATAAGTAACCCCGGCAAACTTTGCTAGGGAAGAGATGAGTCAGAACACATCCATGGTTGGAAGAGAAGCTGTAAATATATTTGGGAAAAGGAGCATGTACCTTCTAGGATTAGGGCCTATAAAGAGCTATTTCTCTCTCTCACAGCTGCCCAGAGCTCTCCTGCAGGAGTTAGGCAGCTTCAGTGAAACATTGCTCAAAAATACACTAATTTGCTCCGGAAATTAACTTGCAATGGGCTGGTGCTGCATTGTAAATAATGCTCCAGCAGATGGCACCGTGAAGTGACTCCAGGAGGGCTGGAGGGGCCCTCCCTGAGAGGGGAGAAACGTGGGGGATGGATTTTCTCTAGCCATAGCATTACTCCATCACCTTTCTCTCTTCTGCAGATGGCTAGTCCAGTCATCAGTGGTCTGTGCTGACCACTCAGAGCAGCCCCGCTTTGTTTGAGGTTTGCAGTAAGGAAATTCTACTGGGAACAAAAGGAAATAATCAGATAACAATCCCATCCAAAGATGCTGTATTTCAGTGTGAGAATTCGAGGTCAAAAAGTACAAAAACAGCGAGGCAACTGGGATTTTCTGATGCAGTCTGCTTATCACACTATGATCTCCACTAATATTGACACAAAAAGGACCAAAAAAACCCCACAACTATGTATCTATCTTTCCTGCCAGCTCTTTTACATTCTTCCACTGCTTTCAGTCTCTACTGAAGGTATGTAGGGCTCAGGAGGCACAAGTACCTACAAGAATTTTGGTATATCACTTTCATCTCAGTACTCATTTCCATAAACAACTCACAGCTCCCAGGAATGAGACTAGATCTTCATTTTCAGCTCTCAAAAGCTTGGAATGGTTTCAAGAATTTCTTCACCTCACCAAGCTGGTATGACCAATATTCTGTCTTTAAAAGCATTTAAGAAAAATTAATGATGGATTTTTAGTGCATTGAATGGGAATTGCATATAAAGTTGGCTGCAGAGGCCTGATGATGGATGGTAGAATGAAACAATTTGAGGATAAACTACCAATTACTCGTATGTGACTGGCATTTCTATATCCATAAGCATACTCATTCTTAGTTCCCTTAGTGCAATAAAATGGGAGTGAAGGACAAAGTCAGGGCAGGGGAAGACTTCATTTTGCAACAGCTTGAGTGGCATTTTAAAGCCACATCAATTACACTAATATTATGTGTTATTTCCTGTATTTAATTTACTTGAAAATGTTACAGCAAATGGCAAGCCATATATTAATACATCTGTTTCCAGAACTCATTCCCTTATGCCCACAGATGTTCAAAGGCTGCACTTCTAATTGCTGGCAGACACACATAATTGGGGAAAATTTCTTAGTAGGAAGGAGACTGGAAAAGGCAGTGAGAATATGGATTCCAATTATGTGCAATCTCCACAGTCACTAAAAACACCTACATGCTTAGCTTTATTTAACAACAGCAGATTGCGTAAGCTAAATATTTACAGAAAAGTCTTGGCTGGATCAGAGCTTTAACCTAACACAGGACAGAGAAATGACAGAAGGAAGAGAAACATATCATCTCAAGTGAGAAGCCCATGCTCATGCTGGAAGCCTACAGCCTAGCCCAAATCTCTTTTTTCTTGTTCCAGTGCCTGGAGCCTGAGATCATTCAGTGCCTTAACTTCCTTGTGTGTACACCACATTAAAGGTGGAAAACGTAATTTATTTTTTCATATTCTGCTCTTAAAAATTGAGAAGACAAGTAAAAATGCCCTGAACAACAGAGTAGTTACTGTCTCCAAGCATGTTTTCTGGTGATCAAAGGAACTTTTCAGCAGAAGTACTCATTAAATTATGAGCTTATTGTAACTATGGAAATAAAGCAGAAATAAAAATAAAGAGATTTAAATTATGGCAGGGCAATCTATAGAGTAAATCATCAGCTCTGCAGCAATACTTCCAGCACATTTGTTGTTTAGTAACTTAACTGCTTAGGGAGTGCAAAAGGCAATGCAGATAATTATCTGTCAGTGTATTGGTTGCATCAAAAGTAAGTCTGGGCCTCTCTGGAACCTTCACATGCTGGACTAAAGCACAGAAGACTGTGAAGAAGTGATCTTGTATCTCTCTGTTGTTCTAACAAAGGAAAATCCATCTACCAGAGAAAGACAGAACAGAACTGAAAGGAATAAGCTGATCACAGTGAAAGCTGGCAATTACTAACACCTGAAAGAATTCTGGGATTTATGGAATGTCCCTCAATCAGCAATGAAAATTGATGAAAGAAACAAACAAAACCCAAACAGCCCAAAACACAAAAGCAGTTCCTCCCACAGAAATCCCATATCCCAGCAGAAAAAACTAACCAGACAGGCTCTGTATCAGGGGATAGTTTGACTCCTTTCTGATGGGACCACACTGCAACCTTCCCAGGCTGTGCAGTGCTGCCAGTAGGATACACACGGGGATGCTGCAGCAGAAGCAGGGCAGCCCTTCCCTTGGCCACAAGCAGGGGCAGTGAGGGGACACTGTCCCCCTCCACAGCGTGCCACACCCAACCACGCACAGCAGCTGCATTTGGGCTGGTATAGCCCTGCCCAGCTGGAACCTCCTCCCTGGCTGTACTTGACTTACAGAGTGTTAAGTCAGCCAGTTGTGATGGGACCCCAATGGACACCTTGAAGGGGAGGAAGGTGGGACCTGCAGGAGCGATATCAGCTCCTAAATTTTCATTTGGAATGAACAGCTGCATCTAAAATAACAAAATGTAAAGTAACAAACTTGCGCTCATGAACAGGCTGCAAGTAAATGACCCCCAATCACAGTACAAGGTCACTGGCAGGCCCACATCCATATTTTGATCATTGCACACATCCTTTTGTGGTTTGCAGGCTGCTATTTCTAGAAGTGACACAGGCAGCAATTGCAGCCTTTACCTGATCAGTAGCTCAAAATAGCAGCAGTGGGAAACCTGTGCAGCATTCGACTATAGATGTGCACCTTGAGTCTGAGGTTTTCCTGCACTACCTATATCAATCTACTGACAGAAGTGATACTGACAGTGGGTACATGCCTTGAAGAGAAAGAAATTTAAATAACTGGATCCATCATAGAAACAAAGCTGCTAAAATAATCTTGCTACAACTTTAAGGGAACATGAAAAACGGTGTCTGTGTAAAGAGGTTTCATGTGGTATTTTCACTTCCTTTAGGGAGGGTTGTGGAAAAACATGAAAAAGACAGATAAAGAAGAAACTGAGATAGGATCAAGGACATGTCACATGTTATAAAAATATGGGTTAGTATGGCCCTGGGAAACAACTTTTTGAAGCAACTGATTACTAGAAGTGAATTAAGAAAGCCATCAAAAAGGACCTTTTTGGCTATTATTTACTCCTGGTCTGTTTAAGAGCCAAGCTAGGTCTGAATAAGGTGAACTGGTTGTATGATTAATGCCTGCAGATACATTAATACATGTCTCAGATGCTGTTTGCACTTAACATCACTGTACTAACCTTTCTTGCCTGGCTGGTAGTCTAGCTGCTATGCTGACTAAATTCAAGAGCTATCTCACTGGAAGTTAGTTTTTCTGGTTATCTGCCACATTGTTCTTGGCTCTGCCACCCATTTCTCTTACTAAGTGAAGTCACTCAGAGAAGTATGTTCTGCATGATTACTTAGGACAAAGTAGCAACACATCTTTTCAAAAGGATTATCCACTAGCATATGCCATTGTTTCTCAGTTTCATACCCACAATAAGAAAACAGGATCTAATATGAGCAGAAGTAACTTACCTGTTCATTTTTGGTCAGTCTGGTTTTGTTATGTATGTCAGATGTAACTAAGTTGAATCCATGTTTCTCTGATAAAATTCTTAGAAGCAAAACCACCGTTCGACTCCCACACTTTCCAACTCTGTTGTAGACCACCTGACTAGGGAAAGGAAGTACCTAAAGGAAGATTGAAAAAAATTGAGTCAGGACATTGATATTTTGTTTCTGTGTACCTCTGAATCACATGTTTTTACCTTAAACCAACAGACACATAGAGGAGAATTTCTAGGGCCCTGCTCAGGTCAGAAGCATTCACTTATTCTAGCAGGGTAGAAGCTCTTCAGAAGAGAAACAGCATGGCTCAGGGAGATGACAATGTGAGATTTCCCCCTTAAGATGCAGTTAAATGTATTGGTAACTACTCCAGAAATATTATGTAACTGTTGGTAATGTTTTTGAGCTTACTGCTTGTAATATGAATGCAAATAGTCGTCTTTAGTTGACTATCTCCCATAAAAAGAATTAAAAGGAGTGAATTTGCACTGCAGATTGGCAACTCAAAGTCAAGATGACATAATGCAGGAGGAATGAATGCTTAAATTGCAAAACTTCAGCTTACAAAGAAACAAAAGAAACCAAACAACAA
Organism: Thryothorus ludovicianus; assembly: GCA_013397245.1. Lineage (NCBI taxonomy): Eukaryota > Metazoa > Chordata > Aves > Passeriformes > Certhiidae > Thryothorus > Thryothorus ludovicianus. The sequence goes on from VZTB01001452.1 coordinate 144,731, forward strand.
CCAGTTGCACAGAGCTAAAATTAATCAACCCTTTTAATTTCAAATACAAACATCTTTCAAACAGACTCAGAAAGAAAACCATGCCACTGGCCAAGGATCTATGTGCAAAATAATCAACACGAGGCCACAGGAAGTATGAGGCCAACTGGCATGGTCTGATCACCTCTGTCCAGGTAATGTTCACTAAATGTCAAGATAGAACAGCCACATCCAACCTGGCCACTGGGAATGGTGTCCAGCCCACACTAACTCTTGCACCCTCTCCTCCCCAGGAAACCAGAACAAGCGAAAAGTAAGTCAGTGTCTCACAGCATGAGAGATTCAGCCTTATTTTGTTCCTGGATGATGTCCATGGGCTATTGTTTCAGCAAAAGGCATTCTGGAGTCACACTACTGCACCAGACAGGTATTTGCTGCATATAGCAGCACGCAATAACATAGGCCCAGAGGAAACTGTTTCCAAGCCTTTAAGCTGGCTAACAGAGTCAGGAGCTCACAGTTTCACCCACAGTGGTGCATATACAGCACTTAAGGAAAGATCATTTTTCTATTAAGACAATGGCACAACATGTTTCCTGACATAGGGCCTGCACCTGGGCTCCAGGTAACCTGTGCTCAGCACAAGAAATGGCCAAGGTGATGGTGTGTTTCAACATATAGTTACCCCTGCTGGTGTTGCAATCATGCTCTCCCAGCAGAAGGATTTCTAACATAAAAGCAGTGAGATGAAGCATATGGCACTTTTCAGTGTTCTTCTTCACTGCCTTTGAACTGCTAATAGATCTTCATCAGGGAAGCAAAATGATTCATCAGGCAACCCTTTAGACTACTTCCAAAGAAAACTGCCAAATAGAAAGATAAAAAAGGAAAAAATCTCTATTCCTTTATACTTAATGGGAACCTACTGTCTCTTTGCTCTCAGTGTTACATTTCATGACCAAGTGAACATCACTGCTGTTACTGGTAGCAATGTTTGGGATATCCTGCACGGCAACATAAATGTGGAGGCCATTTTTCCCCACACTGCCTTGGGAAGGAGTAGGTATTGATCATGGCCTAATTAAACTTTCCAAGTTGCAGGACATTGCATCTGCAGATTCAGCAAGCAAAGAAGGGCCTCTCAAGGCCCATATAAACCCCACACAATGCACTAAGTCTTACTATCTTGTAACATTTTTACAGGGTTTTCTATGAGAAATATCGTCCCCATATTCCTTTATCAATCTTTCCTTGAGAAACCTTGCTTCCTATGAAACGCAAAAGCTCAGCCTCAATTATTAGAGAACTCCAAAGGTGATGAATTTAACATCTCTGTGCTACAGCTGTAGCTAACCTTTCCCAAAACTACTGTTAATGGTGTCTGAAAGGTTAACATCTGAACACATTTTATTATGCTGATTTTCACACCATCATGAAAAAGAACATGAGCCCTATTCTGGACTGTCCCCTTTTTGGTTCATTTCTTTGCATAACAACCACCAGCACCATTACTTGTCACAGCCCTGCAGCACCATCCACACATCACTGCAACTTGTGGATTGGGAATTACTCCTCTGCTCAGACATATGCTTCTGGAATGCTCTGCTGTGTAAGTAAGTGAAAGACTTCAAGGAAAATGTTAAGTAGATGCTGACAAGTGTCAGTGAAGGAGCAAGAGCACATACACTATGTTTGCAAAACATCCCAGAAATTAGATGAATGATGAGAGTTTGTAGAGTTACGGAAATATTTTAAAACGCTTCATAATTATTAACTGCTTTGATTTTCCTAGCAGTTTGGACTAGGCAAGATAGCACGCAAAATTTCTTCTTTATTGGTACTTCAGTCAAGTGCAATTTTACTGCATATAGATTACACTCAAGTTCTAATTAAATCCTTGACTGAATTATCCAGCAATTTTGGGTGAATCTTTACATTTAAATCTTTAAAAACTTGATAAAATTAAAGGGAGGCCTTTGTAAATTCTCTATTCTAAGTGCAAACAACTTTGCCAGTTTGAAAAAATTACAGTAGTTAACATGTTTGGCCAGTTCTCATATTTGCTTCTGAAACTCACTTTTCTCAGTATCATGATTCTGTGCTGCCCACAAACAATAACCATGGTAACCCCCCCAAAAGAAACCACAGCAAATACTCACTGCAATAAAGGATTCTGAAATAAAGAGCTATTATTTCAGACACTTGTTTAGCTTAAAGCAGACCAATGTATCAGTGCCTTGTTTCAGTACCCAGTGAATGCACTGAGGTCTAATCGGACAAGATTCAAGATAAGCACTACAGCTCAAAGCTCGCTTCAGAAGAACAATCAGGAGTGGTAACCAAAACTCCCCTTGCAGCACTGCTGAGTGTGGTTGGCTTTTGGGGTACACTCCTGAAGCTCTGCTCATGTTTCGTCTCTTTACGTCACCACTGCACTCCTCACCCTAAATGCCCCACGGGGTGTGCCCAGTGCACAAAGCCATGCAGTACAGGCTTCTAGTGCACAAGCAAGTATTTGTTTAATGTGACCAGTTCCCTTAGGATGCTGCAGAACTGCTTTCTGCATTTAGAAAATGTCAAAGTTATTTCTGAGGAGAAAAAACAATTCTTCCAGAAACATGAGTTTGTATCAGGCAAAACTAAAAATGCAAGAAATGGAAAACTTCTCCAGAGAGGAATTTTCTTTTCCCCCCCTCATGATACTCACAAGACGCTCAGACAATACAAGAGATGGTGGCAGAGAAGGTCCTTGAAAAGAAGGCTCCTATTTGTATTAGTGGAAAGAAGATGAAAACCAGCAGTTGAACGTTTACAAAATGCTAACTGGATTACATTTTATTATTACTTACTACCTAAGAGTAGGCATCATGCAGACTGACTAACTGCTGAGATGATGCTCTGGCAACTTGATATTCATGTAAAAATATAAACAAAAGCAAAATAATTGCAAAGTGACTTCATTGAGCACTGCATCAAAAGCCCAAAATGCAGAGGTAATATAAACAATAAACAATTCAAACATATAATTCACTTTGGAGTTACATGAATTAGCACTTACAGCCATAAAAAAGTAAAACCCACAGTATAATTACAATAGCTCTCTACAAGAGTTTGGAAAGTTATATGACAATTTACTTACAAGTTCAAACAGGTCTTTTGGTTTTGTTTCATAGTTAAAGATGTCAAGAACCATTGTAAAATGAAATCAAAAAGAAAAAGCAAATTTAATCCCAAATGACTTTGCATTACAAAAAATGACTGTCAAGTATCTCTGCACAGAGGTCTGCTAGTCTCAGAAATGGAGCCATTCATCAGATTACCTGAAAAAAACCCAGGCTTTCATCTTCAGTGGGAGCTTTGTCTACAGATAAATCTTTGCACCATATTAAAAAAAAAATAAGGCTGTATAATTACTTGCAGAGTCAACGATGTAGGTATTCACTCACAAGCCTAAATAATTTCATTTTTACTAAGACAAACCCAGTGCAATTTTGCCCATTTGCCAAAAGTCTCCCAATCAAGGTACAAGCTGCCCAGGTGTCAGTCTCTGACTCATGTCAGAGACGTGTTTTCAGAAAGCAATCCATTACATTCACACCTTCTGCAAGTAAGTGACTTGTGTCCTCACATACAAGTAGGGCCAGAAGCAGATGCCAGAACTGGCTTCTCCTTTCTGAGCAGACACTAACCTGTGGTCAGGCAGTGCTCCATGTTTATCAGGTGAATAGGGCCAAACAACACAGAAAGAAAGATAAGATTGTGGAAACAGTGAAACATTTGCTCGTATATCTTTATGCAGCATCACACCTTCCCAATTCAACTTCTTCATTTTCTTTTCCTGTCCAACTGAGACAGAATTATAAGAATTTAAAAAATGGCTTAAATGGTCAAAGGAATGGCCCACTGACTCATGAGAGGAGGATGATACTCACAAGGTAACTACAAACTTGAGAGCTGTCAGCTGTCCATTTCTCTCCAGTGTCTCTTCTCTTTCTCCAGTGTTCCCAAAAATTATACATGGCATGTTAGAAGGCACTAATTGCCTGAAGAATTTCTTACACATCTTGTTCCAGAATTTTGTTATCCACCATGCATTTAATTTTCATCTCATCTTCTATCATTTCCAGAGAATATCTGTTCTCACATTGTGGATTTCGTGAAGATAGATCAGATAATTCAGTCATCAGCTTTGAGGCCTTAGATACATTGGATGCTCTTTATAACTGAACTTTTTCACAAGCCTGCCACAGTCTTTAAAGACAAGCTCAAAGGCCATTAAGAGATAACCTTCCAAAATTAAGTTCAGGAATTGCTGCTCAAAAATGTCATTCCAAACAAGTATCAACCTGCTCACTTTTAAAGCAATCACAATGAAAAGTTGCTAACACAAAGTTATGTCAGTAGAAAACATGAATAATGAACAAGGGAGTAAACAAAACAAATTACTAGCTAGAATCCTCCTTCCCTATCAAAACCACACAGTTCCAGTTATATAAACATTCACCTTTAGAGTAAAGTGATGCTAGACAGAGACAAGCTTTTTTAATTAAGCAACTCTAAGGCAGACCAGACAGCACAGTCATCTCTATGGGTCACTGAAAATACACCAGAAACCACAAGAAAAGGTAAGGATGAAATTTGTTTGTTTTCAAAGTTCAAATGCCATATAGCTGCAGCAGAACATTGAAAATAAGGCAGAAGAAGAAACAGAATATTCTTCTATTGCATTTTCATTAAGAAACTAATTTAATTGAAAAAGGGTGACTTCCTCCCCCACCACCACAATGTATTTCATCTGTTAGACAGATGACATATTTGGAAGACTAAGTTAAAATGTGTTCTCTAATGGTTCCACATCCCTAAGTAACAAGCTAAATTGAAAACATAAGCATGGAGCACCATCAGGAAAAGGAAATTTGGTTGTAGACAGTCCTCGAATATTAGGACTAAAGAAAAACATCACTATGAAGTGTCTGCCAAAGCCTATGGTCCCTGATGTGTCCCACAAGACATATCTGTGAAGTCAAAATCAAAACTTGCAGTAATTTTTCTGTGAAGAAGCACTGCACACTTACAAATCTGAAAAGATCTGAGTTCAAAGCATAGCAAAGTCTCCCCATCAAATCTCAGATCAGGTCCTATTCCACAAGACACTGTGGCTGTGGAAATAGAACCATAAATAATAACCTGGGAAAATTACAAAGAAAAGTCAAAGATCCAGTTTTTAATGTTCAAAGTTTTGGATGCATCCTGTCAAGACGTTTGGGTTCTCTCAACTTACACCCTACCCCTACTCACTCACCTACAACAGCAGGCTGCAGCAGAACAAAACCTCTGCACCTCCAACCTGCTGTGCAGGACCCCACACCACAGAGAGTGCAGAACCAGGTTTATTTCAGGGATGTGAAGTTACAGCAACATAGCAACATTCAAACTCAGCACATGAATACAAAGTCAGAATACCAGAGTCTCTACCAGGTTGGTAGAGAGCACTTGCTCTGTTCACTCAGCACTTTCAGGCACTCACTGGTATCAGGCAGCCTCTGGAGGTGTGAGTGGCACGCCTGCCTTTCATCACTCAACAACACTTGCTTGTACTTAAGTGATGGCAGCTCAGTCCCAGCTCCTTTCAGGGATGAAGCAAGGGACATGGAATCATTTCTTTGGGATGGGGTACAACCACCACCTCTAGATTAATAAAATATTTTTCTTTTTTCCCTTCTTAACACAGAACACTTTTCAACCCCTTCTTCATTCTTCTTGCTTTCCTCTGCAGTTTGCAACTTGCTCACCTCTTTTTGGGCCAAAATCAGATATAGTGTTGTATCTTATCTCCCTGATGCCAAGAAGAACTGAGCAGTTACTGTTCATGTTTTGGAGATCTCTTTTGAGTACATCTCAGGGCAGAATTTAGAAGAATCAAAATATGCTATTGTCACTGCTGTAGAGAGGGATGCAGAACAAAACTATCGCTCTTGTTATTCTTTACCCTATGAGTGCATGCAGATAACAGAAAAAGAACTGGAAGACTCTCATTAGCTTTCTTATGAAAAGCAGTATATTTTTCTCTTTTTAAGTTAACCACATTATGGAATTATCTTTCTGGTAGGCACCTACCTCATAAGAAGATAAAGGAGATGAATTATCTAAGAACATGGTTCACTGATACTGGTATTTGTTGAGAGAATTAGCATGAGTTCAGGTAGGTTAAGAATTTTTGTGTCACTTCAATTACCCTATTTTCCACTGGAAGGTTTAACATGTAATATCAAAAACCCTTTAAGCTGCAGAATTTGTGCAAGCCTGATTTTAACTCCAGGGAGCATCATGTTGTATGTATCTTGGAACTGTAAAGTTTAAAACTGCTGTTTTTCCTTCAGAGCCCAGGGTTTTGTACATTCTGTGATGTGCCCAGAACACACTGGCACAGTTATTCTCTGTTTAAGTAGTAAATCCTATCACATCCAACCCACATGTTTATATTGGACACTTGCAAAATGAGAGATATTAAGTAACTAAGCCTAGTTTTAAAACTTTTTATAATACTTCACAGCACTGGCATTCCCTTAAGTAACCTCACAACCTTATGGTTGTTTCTACTCTTCCAGTGCACTAGTCACAAATTCACTCTGGGAGCCAATAATAGTGGATTTGAATGTGGTAGACTGAATAATTTATTCCTCTGTATGTACCTGTCTTTCTTCATATCAAGGTTTAACTCCTTGGTAGCTGTTGTGGTAGACTATTGATTGGGCTGCAGCTAGAGCAGCAGCTCGGTTCCACCATTGCCAAGGATCTGTCACGCTGCATTTCAGTTTGCCCTTGACTTTAGGCTCCCTTTCAGTAACTCCACACTCTATTTTACAGTCTCTAGTGTGCTTGTCTTTTCCACTGTACTTTGCACAGACACTTCATAAGTCAATCACAGTATGAAATAAAGGTTGTTGATAGCCATAACTGGATTTTAATTTTGTAAAACAGGCCAGTTCTGCTGGGCTGTAACTCACACGCTCATTACTGATGAGCTGTCTCTGAGATGCTCTTGCTCTGTGTGCTTGCAGGAACGCAAATGGAGTTCCAACACAATTCCTGCAGGTAAATCTAGTTCATGGCATGGTCTCTTTACCTGCAAGGAACACCACCAAGAAGCATCTACAGGAAGGACAACATGCTGCTAGCCAACTCTTCCAGTAGAACCAGAGCTCTGAGTAATTTTAGTGATTTCTGCTAAGGCCCAAAATACTTTCCCTTATAGATTACAACCCATGTCTCGAGTAATAAATAGATTTTGTGGTGTTGAAGATGGTACATCAGTCAATAACAGAGGAGGTTCAGCATCAAGTGCTCCCATTTCATTCTTCTGCACTTTGATTTGCTCAGAGGCAAACCAAACCTCATTCCTGCTGGGCACGACTCCTTTCCATTTCAGTGCAGGAGCTTGCATCTACTGAAAAGGCCAGTAGTGCCAGCCATGAAGGCCTCCAGGACATCAGGATGCTGTAGGTGCTGTCCAGAGAACCACCTTTTCATAAGCACACTTGCCCCTCCATGATACCACTGTTCTCACACTGACTTCTTCAACTCAGCCATGAAGTCTTGTCCTCTTTGCCTGATGTTTTGACCCTACTTCTGACCACGTGTAGGCATGTTCACAATCTTATATCTGATTAAAGCTCATGGCCCTTATCAGAGTACTACACTGCCATTTACGGTGTCCTGAACTAAACTTTATCCTTTCTTAAAGGCTGAGTAGAAAACTGTCAGGACCCACCAAGCTCATCTTCAAAATCATGAGGCTTTCAAGATTATACTGGAATTCTAATTTGGTGGTTGTTTTTTTCAGTTTTGTAAGACTCCCCAGCATCCCAAGTTTCAGATTTTTTTTTTCTTCAAAGATCAGAGCTAAGAAAATCCTTTCAGTTTAGGATTTAAGAATACCATTAACAAACAAAAGACAGGTGGTAGAAACTTGATTGACACTCAACAGAGTCTCAAGGCTTAGCAAGATTAACCAAATCAATTTGTCACTTTCAAAAGATACTCCATCATGTTACCCCTATGCAGAATGTCAGATTTTTGTTTTTCCACTGAAGGTTTAGGTCATCCAGATTCAGCTGCAATTGGACTTTGGTATTATAATCCAGCACTTCCTAATAAAAAGATAATGAAAGTGGTTATGATTGAGTTGCCATGACCTTCTCATATGCTATGCTGGTTTATGAACACCTTCCTATCATGAAAAGAAGGAAAAGAAGAGAGGAATGTACCAGATAGCTGGAAATCTAAAACCGTAATATTTAAGAGATATTAATGTGCTGTGTAATAATCTGCACAGATTATGTGCAGGTGAACAAAGATCATCTCAGAATTTATTATGTCCTAAACTTCAGTGAAAGCACAGAGCTTTACTAGCTTCAGGTTGTGCCTTGCATACTTTTTTAGCCAGAGGACAGTGTACATAGAACAAAATCTATAAATTGCAAATTTGGTGATATTAGAATTTTTCTATTTCGGGTTACAGTGAGTAGGCTGCTGTGTGAATGCTAGAGGCAAGTAAGATTCACCTTTAACCATGCACACAGCATGACAAAGTACCAACCAAAAGGCAAAATATTTTCCAAACATCTTTGAAATTAGATGAAAACTACAGACTACTATAGTAGTCACAAAACCTGCATACCTGCTGTCTCTCTAAGTCTTTCAAAATTTAAAGGCTGCAAATGACAGACTTAGTAAAAATCCACCTCACTACTGTTTTTTTGCAGGACATCAGCATGCACAGTATCCCTCAAAGATTTATCTTCTTGTGACAGGCAATCTGGCTTTAATTTCCCAAGTCTCTCTGTATTTCCATTTATGATCAGTCAGCCTCCCCATATCAACAACTTTCTGATATACTATAAACTGAAAAAGTATTAAAAAGTAAGTAACTCTATTTTGATAAAACATGGAATCAAGTGATTGTTTTATTCTTAAAATTCTTAAACTAAAATTAACAGAACAAACAAATTAGTGCTCCAGTACAATTCATATATTTTTATGATCCAATTCATAGTAGAGATTCAATTCTAGCTCCTGGATATATCTCCATACTACCATTGTGCTGTATCATTCACCACCTGCTTCAGCAGGACTGCAAAAATGATGAATAACAGACTATGGGAAAATCCCCTGTAAAAATCAGATTTTTCTTCCCTTGAGATACTGTCATTTAGAAGGAATGAAAACACAGTTTTAAAAGAACATAAACCAATTATTCTACAAGTATTCTACACTGTGTGCTGGTTTTAGCCGGGGTGGAGTTAATTTTCTTTACAGTGGCTACTATGTGGCTTTGGATTTGTGCTGAACACAGCACAAATATAGAGATATTCTGTTATTATAGAGATTTTTTTGTTAATGCTGAGCAGGCCTTACACAGAGCCAAGGTCTTTAGTGCTTTTCTTTTGGCAAGTAGACTGGGGGTGCCTGGGAAATTGGAAGGAGATACAGCTGGATAGCTGACCCCAACTGGGATATCCAAAGGGACGTTCCAGACCTCATGACATCATGCTCAGTATATAGAGTGGGGAGAAGGAGGAGGAGTGAAGGTGTTTGTCTTCCTAAGTCACTGTTATGTGTGACGGAGCCCTGCTCTCCTGGAGGTGGCTGAACACCTGCCTGCCCATGGGAAACAGTGAATTAATTCCTTGTTTTGCTTTGCTTGTGTGTGTGGCTTTTGATTTCCCTATTAAACTGTCTTTATCTCGCCTCATGAGTTTTCTGCCTTTTACCCTTTCAATTTTCTCCCCAGTCCTGCTGGTGGGAGAGTGAGTGAGGCTTGGTTGCTGGCTGGGTTAAACCACAACATACTGCTTCTAGTAAACTGAGGGAAGTGGAGAAATGATTTATGGATTTTTTAAAATCATAGTATTTTATTGACTGTACTTGGCCTAAAAGCTCAGTTTTACTGTATAACAGTGCTTCAAACTATAAAAGGGTTATTTATGGTTAAGGCACTTAGTGAATTCTCTTAGTATTTTATCAGCCAGGTACTAAGTCTGGTAAACATAGGAAATTACTTACTCTATTTTAGTGTTGCTAAATTCTGATGGATTTCTGCTAGCTGAAAATTTGTACATTGCACAATAACCTCAATCCTTCATTTTATAAGTAGGATAGAATATTTTTTAAATCACTGAAATCTTTCCCAACCTGCCCTGGAAGGATTACTTTAGATTATCTGCTCATTTTTCAATTCAAGCTAAACAGACATTTTCAACTCTATCAAAAACAACACACTACTTTTCATGAACTTAAAATCCGTAGTAAGCATATACCTGAAAGAAAACAAATCTTGCTTGCTTCTAAGTGTTGTGGGGTTTGTTGGTTTGGTTTTCTTTCAATTGGTTCTTTTGTTTGTTTGGCTTTAAATCAAGCACTTTATCCCTAACAAATCAATCATGTCAGAGGGCTGAAAGGTTAAAACTATGTTCTCATAAGGGATGACTAGAACTAAAACACTAAACACATGAAGTATCCACTAAAAATAAATAAACAAAACTAAAAAAAAAATCAGCTTTTGTCCATTATCTTAATGCTGCTATCAAAATACTAGGAAAAAATAAAACTGACATAAACCTGATGAACATAAAAACTTAGTGTAAAAGGGGTAATGCTGAAATAATCTTTTGTTAAGAATTAAAGTCAATTTAAAAAGAATAAATAATCTACTTGACAATGGAGAGTGACTAGGACACCAAAGGCCACTCAAGGATTCTGCTACCTTTTCCCATAGTGGTGAACATGGTGTTGGCTAAGTTAATGATTGGATTCGACAATCTTAGAGGTCTTTTCCATATGAGACTATTATGCTATGGTAGTCTTGCTCCATAAGAAAAACCTGAACAATTAGCATGCAATTACTAGCTAAGAACTGAAAGAATGGTAAAAGAGTGTTTATCCACTTTCCAGCTTTAAACCAATACAATCAGATCAGATTTATTTTGTGTATGCCTCTTTTTTCAATTCATTTTGACCTGATTCTGACCCCCATCCATTTTTGTATTCATTTAAAGCCTTGAAGCACTGTCACACGCCCTAAACATAGTGCCTTGCTGACACTTAAACAGCTGCCAAAAGACACTGGGTCCATGACAAGCATTCCAATGGAAAAGCATCAAGAAGAGGAGAATAGACTATTGCATTGTAATTCATCTGTAAGCTATGTGCATAGCTCCCCCATAAATATATATGTCACCTCTCCCGAAAGAGGGACATATCTTGATGGTCTTGCCAAGTTCTCAGGGAAAAGCTTTCCATCAAGAACAACAGTAGGTCTGATAAAATCCGTATCATTTGTCCTCTAAGGCCGGTTTCATCATCTTGGAAAGAACAAAAAAAATCATGGGAAGATTTGATAAGAAAATAGCTGGTTGAAACACTGGAACAAAATACACCCACTTTATTCACAGAACTGCTCATATATGAAATATATCCAGTGAACACCAACAGTCATTAATCAACATCCATTTCAAAGGTGTTTTTGAAAACCAGGCTAGTATCATCTCAAAGGCATCACTTAAGCACCAATCTACAGAAAAAGAATAAACAAATGATCACTTTGCAAGTCTTTTAAAATTTATGTTTTCAGATGCTTATTTAAAAAAAAGACCAGGATGTAGTGAGACAGATGTGAAACAGGAAATGTCAACTTTCACTGGCAGTGTAGAACCACTAGCAGTGGTTGTTTTGCTCAGCTGTATTCCTTTTTTATATGTTTCATACTAACACCAGAAACACCAAAGGTGTGCTAGGGCTACCGGAGGTTGCATCTACCTGCAGAGAAGCACACACAGATCTACCTCAGAACTCCTGAAAAATCCAGGGTTAGTCAATCTTGTGCAGTCTTTGGTGCCTAAGGACCAAAGAAGAGTGGCCTATGTTTGTGTATGGCGTTTACATGGCAAAGTTCTGCTACTGTGGAGGGGACTACAGGAGTGGCTTCTGTGAGAAGCTGCCAGAAGTTTCCCCCCATGTCCAACAAAACCAACACCAGCTGGCTCCTAGACAGACCCACTGCTGGCCAAAGCCAAGCCAATCAGGAACGGTAGTACTGCCTCTGACAAAACATACTTTTAAGAAGGAAAAAATGTTATTGGGCAAAAGTAACTTGTGGCAAGAGAAAAGAGGCATGAGAATATGTGAGAGAATGCAGACTCCCAGGTGAATGAAGAAAGAGAGGGAGGAGGTGCTCCAGGTGCCCAAGATGAGATTCCCCTGCAGTCCATTGTGAAGATGATGGTGCAGCAGCTGTACCCTGCAGCCCATGGAGGGGCACAGAGGAGCACAGATGCACCTGCAGCCCATGGAGGAGCAGGCTCCTGGAAGGACATGTTGACTCATGGAGAAAAGAGCCCACACTAGAGCAGGTTTCCCAGCAGGACTCCATGGGGGACCCATGCTGGCTGGATCAGTCTGTTCTTGAAGAACTGCACCCTGTGGAAGGAATCCACATTCCAGCAGTTCATGAAGAACTGAAGCCTGTGGCAAGGACTCACACTGATTCAGTTCAGGGAGAACTGTCTCCCATGGGAGGGATCCTGCACTGGAGAGGGGGAAGGCCTCCTCTCTCTGAGGAGAAAGCAGAGGCAGAAACAACACATGATGACTAATGCCCATTCCCTGTTTCCCTGGCTACTGGTGAGGAAGAGTTAGAGAATTGGGAATAAAGTTAAGCTTGGAAGGAAGCAGAGGTGGGGGAAAGTTGTTTTAAAATTTGTTTTACTTCTCATTATCCTACTCTGAGTTTGATTGGCAGTAAATTCAATTCATTTCTCTAAGTTGAATCTGTTTTGCCTGTGACTATAATTGGTGAGTGATCTCTGCTTGTTTTCTCAGCTCATGAGCCTTCTGCTGTATTTTCTCTCTCCTGCCTAGTTGAGGATGGGAGAAATAGAGAGGCTTTGGTGGGTGCCTGGCCTCCAGCCAGAGTCAAACCACCATACCTAGACACATTACCTTTGTATCATTGGCAGGAGTAACCACTGCTAATCTTCAACAGTCAAGTAAACCTTTACTGGGGGAACATCTTAATAGCTGGCACACATGGTCTTCAAGGAGGAATCATAACCACACTAGCAATGCTTAGGCACACAAGTGAGCCAGGCTTTCATTCTTTGCTTACACTGAAAAAATTGCTGCTGCCACCTTTATTTGAAAAAATCAGACCAGTACCCTGATCTCCTGAAATGTGATGATGCTAATTCCTGATTTAGAGAACAAGTGCTATTTTCAGTTCTTCCACTGGGAAAAAAAAAAACCTCACACAGGTATTAGAAAAAAAATCCAAAGCTCTGGCACCTAGCCATGACAAAGAGCCAAAACTAATACGATTTCCTACAAACACTGGAATGTACTCTGCAAAACAGCTACGGTCTAGTGCGTATCAACTGCTGGTGGCCTTCCCCTACAGCTAACTACACACTGCCCATACTAGCTACCAGTCATTTCAACCTCAGGCAATGCACTGTCATTCATTATCTCCACTTCTAGCTTTTAAGCATTTTATAATGAAATATTTTAAATGTTGGATCCAGGATTGATTTCTTCTGACGCGTTTTTTTTATGTTGAATTAAAGCCTGCATAGACCTTAACCATCTGTTAGTTTAAACTAAGGCAGCTATCAAGCCATATGAATGGAGGCTGCTTGAAAGATAATGACAATTACAGTGAATTTCACTCACACCCTCGGAGTTCACAGTTCAGATATGAAGCTGTAACATGGTAAACAACTGCACTTAGCCAAAAATGCAATGCATGAGATTTACCAAGCAATAATATCTTAGCTCAAAGAGCAAATACCAGGAATTATCTGGGGATCTATCAACCCCTACCCATTTGATTAGAGGAATAAAAAACAAAACAAAAACCCCCAAACCACTAAGGAATAAGCAGGTTTGTCCATGGGATGATTAAAATGATCTGTATTTTATCAATGTTTTTGAAACACAGGCAAATACTTCAAAAAGCAAAATACTTTTAACTTACCCAAGGCTATATAGCTTGTTATCTGTTGAGCTTTCACCAAGCTTTCAGGAGTGAGGATGATTACAGAGAAAGCCCACAAATTTTACTGACTGTAGGTAGCTAATCAAAGAGTACCTACCCAACCAATCAATCGTGTCAATATCTACTCAGCTGGCCTTTCTACAGACAACTGAGCTGCAGCTGCATGAGGCTGTGTGAACATAGCCCAGAATTACATGTTTAGACAGGCAAAAGATATTTTCACAATGTAAACAGAAAAGTGTCTGGGTTGGTTAAATCTGTCCAATTGCTACAGCCCATTGGAGTATGGATCCCATCCACAGCACCATTGATTGGTAAAGCAAAACTCCTGAAGAAAAAGTACCAAAATCTGAATCAAGTTTTCAAGATTAAAAACTCTTTTCTAGATGAAAGCCTTTTCCTTAGTAGAACAGCTTGGCATTTCTGGATGCTAATGCAAGCGTGAGAAATATAGGTTTGGAATAAGCACTGCTTTATTCTTTCAAGCAGAGTGCTCACTGAGGAGATATGACAAACATAATTCTTTACTTCACGCAGCCTGCTGTACTCCTAGACAAGAGAAGTAGCAAATACTAAATTAAAAAAAAAAAAAGTATTTTTAAAGAACCAGACAGTACGAAACATATTTTAGCGTGAAACATTGAAACCTTTGCTTAGCCTTAGAATACTCATGTCCTATCTCAGTTTGCAATGATAAACATAACAGGTTGATTTTGTCACTTCTGTCTACATCCTTTTGCTTTTGTAATTCAGTAATTTGTGTTGACAGGAAGAAAATCAAATGTACATCACTACTCCAAAAGAGCTGTCTGAACTTTAACAATGTACAAACACTGATATATCAGCTGAAAATTGTAGCAAAAAGGTGAAGAAACCCAGACCCTGTTTTCACTAATAACTAAGCTAAGTGAAATTACTTTCCACATTATCCTCCTTCTGCTAACCAGAAGCCAACTGCTTCACCACACAGGTGCACACCTGTGATTGATCATTTCAACTCAAGGCCTGTGTGGCTCAGGATGTGACCTCATGGTCAGCTGAACAGAGATGGGGGAGGGCTACCACACCACCCCCTCTACCTACTCACTGTCACCTGCTGCACTAGCATCCATGGTGGGCCACAGCACTGAAATAATCTGTCCTTTTAGCACATGTCTGTACTATGAAAAAGGAGCTCTAACAGGCTGGGAAGACAGGCAAAATATAGTACCAAATCATGCTTAGGGAACAAACCAACAGAGTATAAAAAAACCCCCTCAAACAGAACAAGAAACCCTAAATGCCTAATTCCACTCTTTTCCATTTGAAGAAACTATCATGATGCCCTTCCTAACCTGAAACATCATGAAGTGCCATGGTGAGGTGAGGGAAAAGCTTATGCAGCAGAGTCTCATATGATAGAAGCAGTGAACCTTTGTGCTAAAAAAGGACTCATTACTCACATTCATTAAATTTATCCTACTGACCTGCTTCAAGCATAGTGTTTGCAGCAGAACCCATGTTCCAGAAAATGCTGCCAGCCAAAGGCCATCTTCACCTGCCAGATTAGCTCCAACTGCAGTGTCTTGGCTTTTTTGAATGAAAGTGCTGACCAACAAAACCACTAAATCCTTGCCTCTTCTTGACTCAATGAGTAAAAATTCCATTAGCTTAATCACAGTAAGTTTTAACCCAAGTTACTCAAAAACATCTGAAAACACTTTGGGGAAAAAAGTTGGAAAGGTCACGTGCTGTTGATGTAAATTCAGCAGAGTTGCTTGGCCCACGAGTAAACATACAGTGAGCTAAATACAAAAGCCAAAAATGTAAGGATAAAGCAAACACAAAATAACAGCAGCTTACCTTTTGAGGTGGTGGTCCGTGGTCATCCAGATAAGTGGAATTTCCTACAAAAAATAAGAAGGATGGAAATAAATAAAAGCCATCCAACGCAGCTTCCAAACTTTTCAATTCATGGAACCATTGCATCTCTATCCCACTAGTTTTGTGGTGTCAAATAATTCAAGGAAAATAAATTCCCTCTGCTTTAATTTTTGATTAACAAATAATTTATTTTGACTACATTGGCTATACAATATTAGATGAACATTGTCATTTTACCAAAAAAATTACATGGCCCAAGGCAGCTTTAATTAATCAATCAGTATACAATTACTTGTACGACAAAAAATTGCTGGCTGCATCCTTGCACATTTTAAGCAAGTGAGCATGGTTAACCTCAATTTTTCTTAAATAAACATGAATCAAAGGCTGTTATCAAATTTTGGTCTGACAGAACTGACAAGCATTCACTTCTCTCTCTCCTAATGGTATTTTTCCCAACCTCCAAGCTACTTCTTTTTTTTTAAACAGTACTTATTGAATGGGAGTTGTATTCTGATGTAATTGCATCTGCCTTTTCAAGATGTTTGTTAAATTCAGACAAAAAGGTTCTAAACAAATGCACCCTTCTTAGCTACAATAAAAAAGGCAACAATTTCAGACTTTTTACCCTTTCCTTACAAACACACACTGATACAAAAAATACACTCCTCCCCACACATAGGCTGTCTTCCATAACTGCCCTTCCTGAACCCTTCTCCAAAAATATCAATCACGTGCTTTCCCAACATCTTCCAGCAGATGATGAAACCTTGCAGTAAGCCTAAAATTTCACCTTGGGCCACACATGCTTCTCCTCTCAGTCATCCTCCTACCAAAGACAGAAAAAACACCTCTGCTCCCACCTTACATCAGTATGAGGTACGAGAATTATTTTTACAGGTACCTACTAGGCATCCTTAAGAGACAAGGAAGAAGACTTTAAAAAGCTTGTCCTGCTCATGAGCTGCTGGGTTGCTGAACAGGTAACAGAAACACAGGCTAATGGGATGAAGCATAATTTGGAACCAAAGGGCTTTTCTCTTTACAATCTGGCCAAACCCCTCATTTTCTCAAGTGTCGAAACCACCTTCCCAGAGGTTTCTTAATCCAGGAGGCAGATAAGATATTTTCCAGCACATATTACAAAGCTATGAAAATTTCAGTCAAAAGGCTTCCAGCTAACCTAAAGGAAGTTCCAAAACCCTGAACATGTTCTTTTACACATGTATGTACTTTGATCTTGGAAGAGTTTGTGCAGCTACAAAAGCCTGAATAGTAACTTGTTTAGGTCATCTGAAATCACAAATCATCTTCTGACGCATACCAGAAACTCATCTCTCTATACATTTGACACAAATACCCACCCTTTGAACAATCCAGTGACTTAATTTAATGCCATAGATAATACAGCTGACGCTCTAGATTCAGGATAATTTCTCTATTTGATATGATTCCCTTTGATATGATTCTAACTGCCAGGGAAGAAATTCAGCTCCCAGACTGCTAAAAGAGTTGGCAGTGTGGTTTTCTGTTATAGTAGCTACTCCACATACAGTGACACGGACTTGAAAGTAAGAATTTTCCTCCCACTTAATCTGGGACGAGAGCAAGGAAAACTTCTCAATCCAGGCTGTTACTAGTTCATAGGAGTTGTCTCCTCTTTGCAATTAGGCAAGCAGAAAGATTAACACATTGATAAAAGCATTTCTTACAGTTTTGTCATTGTGTCAGGAAAAGTTTCATTTTGATTCCTAACAAAAAAGTGATGTTTGTTGTTTAAACAACCTAACACACTAGATAAGTCATAAACACTAGATTAAAACTACTAATTTTTCTAAAAATTAGCAAAATTTTAAGTTTCATAATTGGTATTAAGGTGATTGCAGGAGTAACAGGTTTTTTTTCTTGTCTCCCCAAAAAAAATGCAATTTATGCTTAGCTAAATAAAAAGGAGTATGAATTACATATGTATTAACTATCTTCACCAGTCACCTGTCAAAGCCAATTTCACAGTAGAGGACCTGAATTACTAGTCAAGAGCTTACACAGCATCAAGAGTGTCGGAGTTACATTAGAGAAACATTTTTGAGATATTCCTTAAAATTAAAGAGCTTATAACTAATTTCACCTCTCTGTACCAGCAATACATATTCTTAGTATGGAGACTGCATTCTCCTTCCTTTGAAATTTTTAAATTATCAAAACAACATGGAAATATCTCTAACTTTGAACATAGGCTTTGTAGAATTGATTTCTGTAATCAAAATGTTAGTTTTTTCACAGCACAGTCCAGTTACTACGGTATCCACTTAAAAGACAACAGTAGAATTATGCGCCATTTTATAAAATTTGTTTTCATGGCAGCTGCTTGCTCAAATTCGGAAGCTACAAACCGATAGAAACTAATTGCCAGGGAAACACAAGTGAAGAAGGAAACTAAGAGCATCGATTTGCAACCCGGTCAGAATAACTCACAATGAGCTGAGGATGGAAAGCTGCAGAATCCCCCACACCTTTACACTGCCCCAAACTCCATGTGCAGAGCCAGCTATTGTCTCATGCTACAGCTCCTCCTTTTGCTCCTCAGGCACACGAGCAAGAGTCAATCTCAGCATCCACAGCTTGCCACATCAATTTAACAGTCTGAATTCTTTTGGGTTCAAGTTTTAACTGAGAATTTGTTTTCAGTAATAAAAGCAAAACCCTTTGCTGCATGATTCATACCACAGACTAAGTAAAATACACTAAAGTAACTCCACAAATCCAGTTGCAATGGAGTGCAGCAGCAGCCTGTGAGGTACACCAGCCAGCTCCTTAACCCCATTGAAGCCCAGCACATGCCCTCAATGATCATCACACTGCAAGATCTCAGCTTGCTTCCCCTCTGTCAGCAAAACAGGAGCCTTAATGCATGCAGAAATATGATGAAAAATGTGCACCTATGCAAAAGGCCTGAAGAAAAGATGATGACTTTCTAAGTCACAAGAGGCCATGAAAACCTTATTAAACATGACTCCCAAGATGGACATTTGCAAATTGTAAATACCTAAAACAGCGTGCTGCTTTCACACATAGGCTCACTTTTCAGACAGTACATATCAGATTAGGTTAGTTTAAAAACAAAAGAAAAATCCAGCATTATAAAAATTGCAACCATTGAGAAGTACAAGGTAAAGCCAATATATGAACTACCAGCTATAACAGCTGATGTAGCAGGAGAGATGCACAGTAAAAACCAGAGACTTAGGAATGGATAGCAAAAGCACCAAAAGCACTGTACACAACCTCTACTGTTAATTGCAATTGTATTAACAAGCTTATCTAAGATGGAAAACATTTTCTTGCAGTTTTAAATGCTATGGCACAGACAACATGTGTTTGGCATCACTAATTGCCACAAGAAGAGAATGGGATTTCTGTGGTGGATATGATGAAGTGACAGAGGACAGTCACCTTTCCTCACCTTCTCCATTGCCCCAAAACAACCTATGGCATTGAACTGTTAGGATGACTTCTCTCAAGTCCTTTAATAAATCTTTAATAAAGACATCATTGCTCTTGTTTGCTAAAAACAAGATTATTCTAGATTTGTTTTTTTCCTGTAAAAGAGCATTTACTCTTCAAAAAGGAAATTTTTTGCCTTCCTGTAATAGCACAGAAGTCTGAGGCATTAGAAACAAGTCAGACAAAATAATCAAGTCTCAAAACAAGTAGCATTATGCATTCCACAAACATTCTCAACAGCACACTTGAGCTGGCTGAACATGTCTCTTCCACACTCTGCCAGAGATGATTAAAAAAAAAGTCAGCTTTATTATAGAAAATGGTGAATACATGGAGGCAGTCCAAATTTTTCCATAATTCATTATCTTCGAGGTTAAGTGAATCAGCTGTATGCAAAATCTTTGGGGAAACTTTGTGGTTATGTTCCTTTTTTTCTTGGAATCACTGAAGTGTGGGGGTTTTGCTTGAAGCAAGCCAAGTTTAAACAGAGAAAGATGGTCAGTCAACCAGGATTAAGGACAAATATTGCTGTGTACAGTTCAGAGCCACAGATAATGAAAGTAACTGCAACTCTGTAAAAAAACCTTTCCAAAAAACGACTGGGGAGTACAGGAATTGGAAGTAAATGGACTTATCCATGAACTGAAGACTCTTTCCTAGCAACTGAAACAACGTGACTTTACTTGAACAATTCAGATATCCCATGGAAAGAATTGTGTAAAGACAGAGAGAGAAAGCCAACACTGAAAATGTGGAGTTCAGACTATTTCTCTGGAGCAGGGTTTTCCCTTGCAGGGAACCACAAGCAGCAGTCTAAAGGAGCTGGGACCCAGCTAAGATCAAATTTAATTTTTGAGAAAATCCTTAGTTCTTTTCACTCAGGCACCATCTCAAACTTCCAGGTGCCAATACACTCTCTACTGGCAAACAATCCCTTAGACCCTCTGATGTTTGAAGGAAAGGAACAGTTTAATAGTTGTCTGAAGAGTCTTCTGGTCTGGAAACCAGACTTTGAAGAACAATCTCCCCACCAAGCACCTCTAATGATTAAGAGCTGCACCTTCAAAATAAAATGAAGTGCAAGTGAGTTATCAGAAGATGATAGGTTCTGCTGTGCTTCCTTCTCTATTTTTTTCCCCCTCACAATTAAGCAGTGGGCACTCTTAGAAAATTCACAGGTATTTCCAAATCTAAAATAATATGACTTTGTTAGTCATCATGTCTCGGAGTCCTTTGTGGTCCAAAGGCAGGAAGAGGGTTAGGAACTACAACTTGAAAACGAGCAGATTAGCAGAATGATGTTGTCCACAGCTCAAATCAAACTAAAATGATAAACATTACTATTGCTGAGGTCAGCACAACTACACCAACTTTCACAGAGGAAAGTTTTCACAGAGGTGTACAGAGAACATTGACACAGCAAAACCCCACTGACCAGTCTGCACTGGAACACTTACTGCCATTTCTTCCATCATATGTATGGAAGAAATAAGCCACATTAAAGTGACTTACTTCCGTTTCTTCCATTGTATGTAAAAAGCTGCATACCTACAATTGGTTTCCACGATGAAAGACTAAATCCTATCAAAATTTTCAACTACAAAAAAAAAAAAAAATCAAACATTATTTTTAAAAACATTTCACAACAGGTTTTTTTTCTTCCTTTCTCGCCTTTAAAATCATTTTAGTTGTTCCTAATTTTTAAAATCGTAAATGCAGTAAAACCAATCACAACAACAAAAATCTACCTACAGCCAAAAACCAATATCCACATTCAACTCACTCTGTATCACTGCACACAATAAAAGAAAAAGGCTGGAACATGAGAAAAATACCTTTATTACCCAGTGACCTGAACTCTAGATATATTATAACCCATGATATAATTCAGATTTTATTACCAACAGGTTTCATACTTCTAACACAATTACAAGAGAAATGAGCACATTTAAGGAGAGTTTTTTAAAACTTACTGGTATTTTTGCATATGTATTATATATGAAAGTACAGCTGGAATGGTTGAATATGAAGGATTTGAGTAACAGGAGGTTCTAAATCAGTGTAGGCTATAACATACATCAGACGGCCCTCCTCTTGCAAAGAGAGGAGACTGCAGAAGGCAAAGCCACTCCAAAAATCACAGAGCCTCTCTGAATTTTGGGCATTTAAAAATGTATAGATAGGTGTTTCATTTAACTGTTTTGTAAATAAACTGCTTTATTAATACTGGCAGAAGGGAGGCAAGAAAAAAATCAACATTTAATCAAGAATTAAAACCAGCCTCACCAGGTATTTTCCATTGCATGGAAAGAAAAACCACATATACATCTCTACTGAGACACTGCAGAAAAAAACTAACGACAAAAAAAAAATTCTATTTTAATTCATGTTTCTATGTAAACAAAGACTGTGATTTATCTTTGCGGCCTGGCAGCTCTTTGCTAAATGCACTTCAAAGACCCATTAACCAGTTAACTTTCAGATGGTTCTTAAATTCAGCATTCTGGTATCACACAGCAAATGGGCACAGATTAAATATGGTGTCCTTTTTTTTTTTCTTCTCAAAGATTTTTATTTTACATTCTGTCAAAAAATATGCCAAATATTTTGTACTGACTTCTATTCTTTGTTTCCTCAGCAAGACTTAACAAAACGCAGAGTCAATTCTATAAATACGCACAGGTGTTCCTGAGGAAAAATAAAATCTCTCAAGATGTGTGGTCAAGTAATACCTACAGCTATGCAGCTACCAACAAACTCACAAGTAATTTAAAGGGGCAAGTTGGGAAAAGCTCACAGTTCAACAGCTGAACTGCCACCCACTGAAATAACACAAACACTGGTCTCTGACTTAATTTCTTACCTGGATAATGTGAGAATAATAATGGACACTGTAGCAAATTATTATGGCTGAATACAAAAATGATCAGAGTAGCACAGAAACCAGCAAGTTAGAGAGTAGTTAGAAACATCTGACAGTTGCAAATGAGCTTGACTCTGTGACACCCAGGTAGCACATTTGGGAATCTGCCTGTGGAAGGCTGCAGTAACAACTGTATTTGAGAATTAACAGGGAATGAATGAGTCAAAATATGGCTGAAAGAAAATTCTCTGAAAGTAGCTATCAAAACCCAACACTCTTAAACTGGAGACAGAAAAGTGCTGCAACAATCAGAGGATGAGTACTAGACAGTACTGGAGATATCCAAAAGGAAATTAGTTAAGCATCTGCCAGAAATGATCCAGGTGTTATCATGCTGCTTTAGAAGCAGCCAAATTAAACCAGGTTCTATTCCTGCAATATTTCTTTTTAATGATTATCTCCTTCTTTTTGTTTTTAATGAGGCAAACTTCCCTTGGGTATTGTTCTGGATCCTATTACTCAATATTCTCATTCATTACTTGAAAGATGCATTAAAGAGCATCGGTATCAAATTTGATAAAAAAAAAACAAGTGAAGGGACTTAAAATCTGCGGAAACTCTGAGGAGAACTGAAACATACTGATCAGTTGAAGAAATAGTCTGAAAATACAAGATACAATCCAGTAAAAACAAGCATACAAATTTCAACTTGGCTAAGGGCAACATCCATCTTCCAACAAAATGGAAACAAAGTGGAAACTGCAGAAAAGAGCCATGATAGGAGGTGATAATCAGTTCCTTTCCTTTGGACCACTTTGAGCACTCTGTGAAAGCTTTTCAGGAAGATCATCCCACTCCAGCTGAATGTACAGAGAGAGTTTCACTAGCTTGGTAAGAAGTTTTAATTGACTGTGGTATGAAGAAACTTTTTAAGACTTAGGATTGCTCCATTTTCCCCTTTACCCCCTAAGTGAGAGAGAACTGCAAGAATGCTTGCAAGCCATTTGACCTCTTCAGAGAAAACAAGCTAAAACTTAAGGCATCACCTGTGCTGTGCAGAGTGCATGATGCAGAGGAAGAAGGGGAGTGATGGTGACAGGGCCACAATACTTTCCCTTTCAGTGCACACACGGCCACACAGGGAACAGCACAGCCAACACAGGAGAGCTCCCTCTCTCTGCACAGCTGAGGCTCAGGACTGCAACTCCACACATGAACCTCCAAGGCTCCCCTTACCAAAGTGTTGACACTGAGGCTGAGGGATGGACACAGCACATAATGATGAAGCTTCAATGAAGACCCTGTCAAGTGCAAGGCCTCTTAGTCTCACTTCACTCTGCCATTGAGGCTGCAAACTCCAGGGAATCTGTATCTGACCAGACACCTTCTCAGATGATACCAGTCTCAAGAGTTTCCTCTTACATCAGTGCCAGACATCAGCTCTGCTCTTTCACATGTTTTTCCAGAGACAAGGCTTTTATTATTTAAACTTAACCCAACTTTCAAGCTTTATCCCTGCCTGCTGCATTTATGCAGATATATTTCTCTCTTTTCCCCCTGCACAGGCAATCATGGCAAACAGCAAGTCAATGAGTTTTGGAAAACACCCAGCTGGCAAGTCACCAGTTATTCAAGGAAGACTTTTATTACTATTATTAGTATTATTAAGTACTACACTGCAAATGCTGCCCAGAAGGAGTTGTTTGTTGGGCGTTTGAAGTTCCTGTCCCTGGAGGCACATTTCCGAGAAGCTGCCTAGGTCTGTGGTCTGACCCCAGCAGCACCTTCCTAGCAGAGAAAAAATGAACACGCTTCACAGAAAATTGGTCACATACATCTCCAAAGAATTATTCATATTTTTATTGTGCTGAAGCCAAATGAGTTTTCCTTGCATGTGCTTTTCACAACATCTGAGTCATATGGTTGCTATGATTTTGTCACACTTCTTTATAGAGGCAGCTGCATTTAGGATAATGGACCCCCCCATACAAGGTAGCCTGCCAAGATCAAGCTGTATGTCTGGTTTCCACTTTCTCCATAGTTCAGGTTCTTTTAGTATTTTATTTTAAAAAGTGGAAATGAAAATTTTAAAAAAGAGCCTTTTTACAAGTCTGTCTCCTTTTCCTCCTAACCAGATCTTTGTGCCACAGGAGAGCCACTGTACTCTTCCCTATTCTTATATGCCTCCCGAGAAGCAAGAGCACTCTGCCTAAGGAACAGCTATCTTTGTATTGATTTTTTTCTGAATATAGAATTTTTAAAAAAATTGTAAATTGTTTAATCATTATTAGCTTTCTATCCTCCAAGGTCTTAACAGACACAAAATTAGAAGTAGCATTTCTTGCCAAGTCTGTTAGACGTCTATAACTGCAAAATGGAGCATATAAGTAGGTCAGATAAGGAACATAATGTACTTAAATAAGCTATTTCTTCTTTATGACACATTAGCATAAAATTTTATTAATCTCTACTACAAAAAAATACTACAGCTTCAGTCAGATGGCTTTCGAGACTTAAACATGATTAATAGAAATATTTTCCATTACTATAAATGCTTTGGCCAAGCTACTCAGTTTTCACACTATCCAGCTTCAATTCATGAAAACATTTTAACTCCTCTCTACCACAGTCTCAAACAGATGCATTTGAGTAACACAAAGACTTCTCAGTGCAGGAGTTTTGTATTTAGAATACTTCTGTATAGAAACAGCATGTTCAAAAACAAGGGGTAAGATATAGCAAACACAGAGCATTACACTAGACTTAAACCTGCATTTCTATTTCAGCACCCTTTCTCTCCTGCAACTGTAAAAGTACAGGATTAATCCCATTCCTGCCATTCCAAACCCTTGCAATACATAACTTCTACTTTAGATTTCAGCCTTTACTGAGAAGAGTCATTTTGGTACATGGAATAGATTACTTAAAGTCAGTATTTCTGGAAGTATTTTCCTCCTCTACAAAGTACTGCAAGTGTCCAGCAAAAACTTTATGATTTCTAGAAAATATTATCTTTTCTGCCTTTAGCCTCATTTCCCATATTCTTACATAAGATTTCTACCTATTTTTTGTATGAGCACATGGATTATTAGATTGATTCATAAACATTTGGTAGGATGCCCAATGAAAAAAAAAAAGAAAGAATGCATGGTTTTGATCTTCAAAATCTAATGCTGTCCCCATTACTGCAGCTGAGTACCCACAATGCAGGAATGAGGCTCATTTGTGTGAAAGACACTACACAGCCCTCATGAGTTTCATGAACTCAAGCATATCCAGCAGTAAATACAATCATCTACCAATTTGAAACAGCAAAAATTTGGCTATCGATTTTTTTATGAGCATTTCAAAGCATTTCATGCTTTCAATTTTCAAAAGTTTGAGTGAAAACATTTAGAAGACAAATTTTCAAAATGTATTAATTCCTGCTGCCTTAAGCTCTCCAATGACTAAAACAGCATCCTAAAAGTGTCAGCAATGGCAGGTTCTGCATTAACATCCTTATGTGGAAATGGTAACTGCCCTTGTATGCAGGGCCATACAACCACAGAGGCAGATCCAGTGTCACCAGCCCCAGCAGAAGCCTTCAAATCAGCATTATTTCTCTCATGCTCTCCACCTGTCCTGGAAAGATTCACACTTTATATATGTGCTCCTAACCTAACTGGTGAGGTGCTCAAACTTGATGAAACCACCTAAGAGGGTCTAAAATGTATTTTGACTCACTGGGATAACTGTTTACTTGGGACTGCTCCTGGATGCTTTGACCACACTCATGAACTCTGAGTTGCAAACATTCAGTACTGGTAACAATTACCTAGGCGTGCTCTTTCTTTTTATATCATTTTCCTGTGTTTTATTTAGCTTGGAGAACCACATCAGGATGTCACCACTAAGATGTGGTAGTTTAATAGATCTCTAACTGCTACTCAGCAGCCCTCCTGCAGACAATGTTTCTTACAAGAGACATCTTAAAATATATGAAAAACATCTGTGCCATGCAGACTACAACAATACAATAGTCATTATCTAAATTCAACTTCTCAATGTACACATGGATTAAGGTAATTTTTTTCCTACTACATCTACATATAACTAACTAAATATATAAATATATATAAGCAGGGTGTTCTGCTTTGCTTCAGTAGTTGGGAGATTTCTATACAACATTAAATTAGTTGTTTCAAAAGTTATAACAAATCTATTCACATTGTGACATCCTACAAACCAGTATAAATTAGATGCACTATTGTACTATATTATGTATGATAGTGCAACATTTTTAGGACATGCTTGTCAACCTTCTGTTTATTTTCTAATGCCAGAGCTTTATGAAAATGCTTTTTAACTTTTGCTGAAAGGTGAGAATAGGCTTCTTGTTCTAATCATACAGCAGGCAGAGTGGTGTTATTCTACATTTCACAGGGTCATTTCAGCAAAAGCATTTCATTTCTACAAATTTCCATTGAGTTTGGCTGAGATAAAGAGAAAAGAAATTGCAGCATACTGAAATCAACATTCATATACATGAAAAATGCAATCCTTTGTCCTTTATTCTGTATCAGAGCCTACATTTCTCAGAAAGATGACATTATCAAAAAAGATAGGGAAATATACTCAGAGAAATCTAATCTAGAAAGTTGCTTATATTGTCTTATATATAAAAAAATTTGAAGACTCTCTAAAACTAAGCCAGGCTACTGTTCAATGCTATCTGTCAACAGCAACTGTAGTACTAGGAAAAGGTTATAATAATAACTGCTATTTATATAGCATGGAGTATTTAAGATATTAACCATTAAATGGGGTGTTCTTTTTTTTTTATCCCCAAGGATGCAAGAAGAATACAAAAAAAAAACACAAAAAGACTTACACAAATGTAACACAAGAAGTATCTTCTCCCCTATTACAAAGTTAGAGTTGTGATTTTCTGTGCATTAGAAACTTAAACACAAACTTACATACAGTAACAGATCAGTTTACATCTGCAAGTTATGTATTTCCTTAGGAAAAAACATTCTTACACAGTAAGAGCATCCAGATCTCATTAATTCCTGTATGGCTTTGTCTTTATTCACAGGGGATTTCTGTGCCTTTACAGATGAAGTTCTTGAAGGACTTCTGTAATTGGTAACAAATAATTCTGAAGTTAAATTATTGAGCTCCCCAGGCAACAATAGATTGCAAAACTGACTTCTCCTGAGTAAGCCCTATCCAGGATGCAGCCTTACTCAGGAAATGTGTTCACACGAGCACTGCAGAAACAAAATCAAACCTCATTCCATCTACTCAAGTGTTCACTGCTCATACGTTTTGTTTGGTGGGGTTTTTTTTTATTTTTTTACTGGGTTCTTTATTGGTCCAGGGTTTTTAATGGTTGTGTTTTAAAGCCAGGTAACTAAAAATTAAGGAACCTAGCATCTCCAGACATAGACATAATGGTCTGCAGTGTAAAAACCGTCAGGACACACAAACAGCTATGGGGATGGTGCCTGCAGTACTGACATTAGTTATTAATGGAGAATTTAACACTTCTGCCACTCATCCTGAGCTCTGATTTAAAGATGGAGGTACTTTCTGAAGAATATGGAATTCTATCCTTTGAATGGAATCCTGTGGGAAAGAGATTCTTTTCCAAAAAAACCACTCGGCAATCAGGATAATGCCAACACCAAATTTGTTTCAATCTGATCACGACCTACACACTTGAAAAGAGCAAGGGACTGCACTGCCATGGCAATTTGCTCCCCTGACATGAACGTGAAATAACCTTTCAGCAAATTTGCAGCAGCTTGCTCTGAGCTTCCGTGTCTTTTGGCCTGACAACGCTCCAGGCTTCAGGACACGTGTCAGGACTTTTGTGGCTTTACTTTCCTCTTCAGACCTCAAAAATTCATCTCAGACTTCCTACCACAAGTCATTTTCTTCCAAGTCTTGACATCCTTATGGATACACTATCGGCAGCTCTCAAGCTATGGTCAGCCAGTGTCAGCTCCTCAGCTCCCCTAACTCCAAACAAAATACAGCTGTGAAAATACCTCCTCTCTGCTGCCACTGCAGCTTCACACTAGCTGTTTAAGAGGTCTCCACTGTTTTCTTCTTGTTTCCCACAGTAGTTTCCACTGTATTACATTACTTAACAATCAAGAGTCCTCCAGAATTTATATTTGTCAAACTTTAAGAAACAATGTCATTCCTCTAGCTGCCTATTCAAAACAGTGCATTATTTTTTAATAAAATCAGAACAAACAGGTAATGAAAAAGAAAATCCAGCCCTAGATATATTCCTGATGTGGAAAATATACCAGCCTAAATTACTGAAAATTATAAAGTTGAAAATGGGATCTGAAGAAGGTAAAACCAGAGGCAGAAGACTTGACAAAATGCCGTGGCACTGGGATTACCAATACTTGCATTTCAGGAGACACCAGTGCATTTACTCAGGCTGAGATGTGAGTTCACAGCCAAGGCACAAGCAATAAAGTGCTTCAAATTACTTGACTGGGCCCAGAGTTCCAACTCGATGCCAGGCAGCTTTCCTCCCTTCTTTGCAATCTTCCCTTAAATAAGACAAAACAGTGTCATCACTTCAAACATTTCCAATAGCTATTTTGTCTTCAGAGTCATCCTTAAATTCAAATAACTGTTGATGCATTTTGTAAGAATAGTAAAAGTGAACCATTATAAAAGCCTTGTGATGGGTTACTTTACGACAAAATAGTTCCTGGAAAGCCATGAGAGGAACTGATATTTTACAATAAGGTCTATAACAGCTATGTTTGCAGGACTGAGCCTTGAGATTAGCACCTCTTTGGAAAGAGGATACAGTCTTCTGGTACACTCATGTAAGGCCCAGCACTCACTAACTTCACTATTAACTAAAACACATCAAGCTTCCAATACCCCTAAAAGTTTACTATTCATTTATTTAAGCCCAGGACTTTAGAAACTCTTACACTTTTGACTCTTTCTTTGGCATGTAAACAAGCAATGCATTTAGCTCCAAAGAAACTTGTCATTTTAGACCATGGAAACTTAAAGAAAGAAGCCACTATAAATAAAAAGAGTGCCATCAGCTGGAACATGCATCGAGCGAGCACAAACAGGATTTTGCATAGGCAGCTATATGAGGCATATATAAAACCATACCATTTTACAGCAAGACAGAGAATCCTACACATCAACCCAAGTGGAAACCAGGGTGGCTTTTGTTTTATTTTTAAAACAAATGGCCTGGTACATGAATCACAGCCTGAAACCAGTGCACACATAGCATCACCCCACCCCCCTTGGAAAAATCAAAAAGTCTAGAGCTTGACAGAGGATCTAGAAAGACAAGTTTTGTGCTCATATATTCTTTCTGGGTTTGGTTTGTTCATTGTTTCTCTCCTATCTCACCTGCTATTTTAGAAGTGTGTCCTTATTGTAATGGAATCATATTCTACATACAATCTTGACTGGAAGAAAAGAAACTTTGCACTCGATTCATCATGTCATATTAAGCTACTACATTTCTGCTTGGCCTGGGAAGGATGCCAGCAGGCTAAGCATACCCCTGCCACCTTCAGTTAAGGAAAAAATTTCAGGGCCTTATGCTTCTTTCTGCACCCAACAAACCATACCTTTGATAATAGTCTCCCTTTTTATAATGCAGCTGAATGACAGGATCCATTTTCACCATGTATTCTCACAGCATTTGCTGAAGGCTTAGTCAAATTTTATGTACCACGCCTGAAAGCTATTAACTAACAGAGATCATCCCTTATGAATTCACCAAGCAGAAACACAGATATCAGCACCTCGTCACTGACATTGCAAAGTCTCAGTTCTGTGCTGCATCCTTCTAGGCTACTGCAGGTACACAGATCCCAGGAAAAGCCCAGACCTCATGCAAAATGCCAGCCTTGTTCAAGAGATCAGGCCATGTCCTCAACCTGTTCCGCCACCACTGCTGAATCTGGGAGTGCTACCAGCAACAGCAGGACAACTTGCTTTAAGTTAAACATCTATAGAGTCTGAGACAACTGCCAATGTCCACAGCTCCCAGGAGTCACAAGTCTTGGCTTAGACTGCAGAATCATAGAATCATTTTGGTTGGAAAAGACCTCTCAGATCATTAAGTCTAGCCATGAACTCAGTACTGCCAAGTACACCACTAAACCATGTCCCTAGACAGCACATCTACACATTTTCTAAATGCTGCCAGGGATGGTGACTCAACCACTCCCCTGGGCAGCCTGTTCCAATGCTACTGTTTCAGTGGATAAATTTTTCCTACCATTCAATCTAAACCTCCCCTGGCACAATTTAAGGCCACTTCTTCTTGTCCTATTGCTTGTTACATAGATGAGATGTACCCTCAACTTGCTACAACAACCTTATTTCAGGTGAAAGAGTGATAGGATCACCAAGGTAAACAATGCCAGTTTTCTTATATGCTCTTCAAGGACTTTTTCTCTAGAGCTTTCACCAGGTTTGTTCTTCTTCTCTGCATGTGTAATTTGGACACATTTAAATGTAAACACATTCAACAGGGAGTTCTGTGGAAGCCAACAGAGAAAAAAGACAGTGCACATCGGTGCCAAGAAACGTACAGTGAAACATTATAGCATCAGGTAGATCCCTTTTCTCTTATAGCACAAATGAACTAGAAAACAAATATTAAGATGAACAGTGACTAAAAGGTTTTTGGACTTCCATAGTTGTTTCTCCAAGTTGTGGATTCAACAGAGCCAACCCTGTTCATTGGCCAACACTGGTACCACTGCAGGGGCTAAGGCAGATGATGCACCAGAAGCAAAGAGGTTCATCATATTAGATAATGGTGCTCTAGCCACAAACCATAAAAAAAACCCCAAAATACAACACCTACGACCCAGAAAGAGAAAACTAATGAAAATCACCATTTACCTAGTAAAGTTATTCCTGATGCTAATCTCTCAGCTGTTCTGCAGAACAGATACTCAAATCATCAGAACCCATGTGAACACAGAGATAATTTCTGCTGGAAGACAGTGCTGAATTCATTGGAAACTTTCATCTATTAAAGTTCTGGTTACAGAGAATAGTTTCTCCTATGAAGAAAAAGTGGGACTTCCTGCACAAATCTGAGCTATTACATGGTGGACTTTTCTGCCACTTTAACTTTTCATGCAATATTCTGACAATATCAACACAAAAATATCAGGCAATCAAGGCATCCTTTCCAAAGCACGCATAAATCTCTAAGTGTACAACATAAATAAAAGACAAGTTTCAAGAACTTTAATGAATTTGCATTACTTTATACTATATTGCTAGTCAGCAGTGACTTCATCCAGACAGAATAGGACAGCAGTGTTAGTAGTAGAGAGGGAAGGCTGGGAAATGTGATTTTGTAGTACAACTAAAATCTAGGAACAATTTAGTCACTCCAAGATCACAAAGGGGAGAGCAGTTTTACTCCCCTCCCAGTTGCTGAGCAATATCCTGGATGAACTACAGTTTCTGCTAAAACCATCACAGAGAAACAGGCATTTTACAATCTCAAAAATTGTTTTCAGTACAGAAGTAAGTGAAGGCAGTTCACACTTTTCAGGAAACTCACAAAGGCTGAACAAAAATATCAGAAATCCAGTTATGATGTCTTCGGTGATTAGAAGTTTTTTGCTGTTACAAATGAAAGAGTATCTTCACATCTAACATAACACTGTTTTCACACAGTTAAAATTTTTTACTTCCTTGCAATCTGACACACAATCTGCTTTTTTACTTGACTTCCGTTCTTAGTATGCCATTTAGGACTCAGAACATTGTGAAATTTTGGCATTTTAACTATTTTACAGCAAGAATGACAGTAGCACATTTTTTTCCACAACTGACATGTCATTTACTGTCAATGTATTATTTCTACATTATTCTGAAATGTGTCTCTGCCCTTTTTCGTATCCTTACAGTATCTTTACTTCACAATCATCTGCAAATATAATCGCAATGCTACATCTCCCCTTTCTAAGCACTAGAACAGGTATTACTCAAAACCAGAGTACTGATCCTTAACAGACATCTTCCTTAACACACATATGTCATAATAGCTGTAGCACCATAGTAGATGAAAAATATTATACTCATTATGAGCATTCTTGTCAATAAAGAATATCTCCTAATGGGGACTGAGGATTAAGCACAGTAGTGAAAACTTACTTCTACAAAACACTACTAGGTTTCTAGTTGTAATGGCAGTATTGCACTCTAGCACACCCTGAAAGAAACACAGCCACATCCAGCAAACAGACCCTATTTCAAACTATCACTGTCCTCAGCATCCCAACAGACCACTGCAGGACCTCTTGAACCAGCACACGATCATCCCTCTGCCTTCTCCAAACTTGCCCTGAGCTGCACCTAGGTGCAAACACAGCACCTGTATTACTGAGCTGCCGGTGCCACTGGTGACATCCTGGCAGCTGCATCCAGCCACCTCGCCCAGTCACAGTGACCAGAGCAGAGAGGCACCTCAGTGGTGCTACTTTCCATTCTTAGGCAGCACTGGGAAGTGACACATCTCACACTGCATGACCAGCTTTCACCACGACCTCGGAGCACCGAGCCCATTGTTCCCAGCAAGTAGCATTCACCCTCTGGCTTCTGCACACATTTTGCAAAGCACTTGAACAGCAACACTTCTATGGCTGATGGCAAACAGTGGGACACTACAAACGATCGTGTTTTTAAACTTGAATTGATGACCAAATCAGCAAATGCATCTTTGGATAGTCCAAAACCGTGTGGCATATATGAAGTAATTCACTGAGATACAGTTCTGGACTTCATTTTCACTTCTAGCAGCTCATAATTAAAACAACACATTTTGAAAGTAAGAATCCTGAGAAGCTGCCTACTTCAGAGACTTCTGTTTAAATCTTGAAGTATGAAGGAGACACAAGGATTACAAACTGCTTTGAGATTTTCTTTTTGCTTCCACTGAAACTGAATCCTGTTTGCTTTCTCTCCTTACTGCTGCTTTTAGCAAAACTCAGATTCACACTTTTATTTAAACTCCTGCTCTCACTTTAGCAGAAATACCTACTCTGCAAAATACTCTAAAAAATAATTATTCTTGACTGATAAGAGCATCCTGTGCCATACAGTAGGAGAGCTGTGCTAATGCTGCTGATGTGCTTCTTCCCAAAGACCTTTTGATTCAGTCATTCATCTGATCAGCAACAACAGGGAAAAACAGTGCAGGGAGAGAAAACATTCTCTCATTAAAGGCCAAAGCTGAATAACCCAAAGTTGAATAACCCACTACTACTCAATGGCATTTGAGATTTTGCCAAATTAAACAGAAGGCCTGCTAAACTGATCTCTCAGTATACTCCACTCTCCAGTTACATTTCCAGTGAACACTTCAACCATGGAAATTTTGCACCTCCTTCAACTGCTATGAACATTGTTTTAATGAAATAACAATAAAGAAAAGCCCCAAATCACAACTCCAACCATGCAATATCTATGACTGGCAGCCTTCTGTTGCAGTACAAACCAAACCTAAACCTCCAAACAGCCTCTCGCTGCACATCACAGCAAATGAACAAACTGTGGAAATTTGGCACCAATTCATCCTTACAGTCTCACCAACACTTCACTTCTTGTGTGAAATAGGGATGCAGTTGGAGTCCCCAGTTGAGCTGAGGACTCCTCTAAAGGGTCTGCATGAGCCAAACCCCACGGAGCCCTGGCTGGCAGTCCCACGGCCACATTTTGCAAGCTTGGCCACATGGGACCCTTGTGCAAGGCCACCATGGAAAACAATGTTCCCCATGCTCACAGACACCCTGCAGGAATTTCTGTCTCACACAGAGGTATCGTGGTCCTATAGCAACTCTCAGACCTGTTGCCACCCTGTGTTTGCAGCAGCCACAGTGGCAATTATTCTGAGGAAGATCCTTCAGAACAAGCCAACGTACAGATGCATCAGGAAGCATGCAACCCATGCACACCATGGCTGCTGGGAACAGTCAGTAAAACAATCTTCCAACAACACAAAGACCAACAATGTGCCTGAACTACATCTTGATATTATTTGTGCACCTAAAGCCTCCAAAAGACTGAGAGAAACATCTTCCTTTCCAGGTCCAGAAGACAGGGAACACTCAGTTGCAATCACATAAAAAAATGCTGACAAAAGCAAGCTGCCCACCACAGCACCAGCTGCGAAGGGAAGAACGAATGCCAGCCTCCAGGGGGGCACTGGGGCTGCCAGCTTTCCTCTCCAGCCTCCTGCTCTCTGCCTCTTTTGGGACTGGCCTCACACTGGCACCTGCTGAAGCTGAGGGCAGCCTGGCTCCCTGCATCACAGATGCAAGGAAGTCCTGCACCTGTTCTCCAGCTTCTCTACTGATTTTAGCTCCGTGGTCCTTAGCAGCAGTCCTGATGGCTTACCAGACTGCCCAGTGACTGCCCTGGTGGCACAGGAGATCTCCTGCTCTTAGCAATCTTCCCAGGTTGACAGCAGAACAACTAACTATGAAGAGTGGCTACTTTTCATGAAAACAGCAGGGAGACATCACCAAAATTTCAACTACGGTGCGTCTTTCACATGGCACTATTACTATTACAAATAAACACTCACTTCTAATCACCTCCAGCCAAACCATTATTTTCATAATACCATTTCTGGCATCCAGCAATGTTAAAAGCAAGGTCAAAGTGAATTTTGATATATGACATTATTTTCTGCAATCTAAAGACACAATTGAATATTTTCCTTCTAAAAATCTCAAATTTATTAAGACTTTTAAAAACAAAACACCTATTTCGAAACTGACTCTCAAGCTAGACATGGAAATTAGAGCTAGAAATATAACTTCGTTTTTGACCAAGCAGAAAAAAGGAAAGCAAGACAACACAAACAAAATCTTGATACTGTGCTACTCAGACAGTTTTCAGGACACATAAGAAACACAATCATATAACAAGAAATAAATAAATTAAAACTTAAAAACTCACCTTTTCACTGAACTAAAAATGATCCTTTTTGATGCTTAATTGAATGTTCTCCAAACAAGACATCTGAATTCAATTAACAGAAGTTTTGGTTTGGAGGGGTTGCATTTTTTATTATTTTTTTTTAATTTTAGTGGCTTTGTTTTGTTATTTTAAGTACTGAAAATTTAACTGTGTGAACTCATCGTTGTTGAATGTCAGAATCACGGGATGTTAAAAGCATAATCCAAGTTTTGAGTAAGTCCTTAGGAAAAGTTGTGTGCAAAATAAAAGTGGAATGTAATCACACGATATACTGCAGTGAGATGTAAGCGTCATACGGTTACTATTTCATATATTCTGAAATTAGGCAGCTGTTTACCCTCAATGTCTTGAGCATACATATAATGTGCTAATTTGTTCCCTATGACTTTACTTCTGAAGATAGATTAAGGTTCTCTTTGTCCTTGGTAATAATATAAAGGCCACTCAAGTAAATCAATAAGCTTGAAAAATGCATGCAATTTAGAGCTCTTTTTTGCCTAATATTTCCAGATATTGTTTTGTACCTGACATGAGGATACTGATACACAGAAAGTTCTGTTGCAACAACACAGAAATTGTCTGAAGTTTCTTTCTGATGTCACTTATGACAATTTGGGTCTCTCTGTAATATCAGCTCTTGTGCCAACTTTCCAATTTTTATTTGAAGCATGTCTCAGAGGCAGCTTACAGGCTGGAGCTGATCTACAGGAGGCTTCCTTTAAGATGTGTGGATTTCAGGTACTGGTGCAGTCAAGCCATTCAAAACAGAAAAGACATTCAGGATCAGCTGTGCCCATCCTGAAGGTCTCATGACCTTCACAATCAACTAGTCCAACTGTGATAAAATATCCATTTCAGACATTTTTTACACTGATTATTTTATTAATAGATCATGACAGACTTTTTAGGGGTGCTACTCTGGATGACACTTGCTGTGTAACATTCTACATCATGATATCCTTTCTCTTCCAGAGGCTGTACTCACAGAGATGTCTCAGGCTGTTGTGACTTGCACAAAGCGTAGGAGCCTTGCCTATTTTTTCTTAGAAAAACAAAAAATTACCATTCTCCTTTTTAATGTCTGACAAAAATATACCAAAAGATTTTTTTTACAGCAGAGTTGCATGCTTTCCCAGAAGTATTTTTTACAAAGGCTGAGACAGAGGTACAGATCTCATCAAGAACAGGGTGAAAGCAAGAAGTCTTCCAGCACTGTCCATGTAAATACTTTCCTTTGCACAGCCTGAGCCCATTCACTTCTTTTGTTGTCTCTACACTGTCCAATAAAAGTAATCAAATCCAGTCTCATTTGTGGTATCCCATTATTTAAATGCAGGCATTTATGCCTGTCTTTCCTCCAGCTTTTTCTTGCAAATTTTTTTGGGCTAATAAACTGGTGATCCTATTAGATCTCCAGCTTTATGGAAATAAAAGGCAGGGTTACAAGAGTGGGGATTTGCATCTTTTGATCTGTGACTTGTCTGTAAATATATCATGAAGGGGACAACAAAATACTCAGACACAACAATATCACAATATCTAACACCCACGGTAAACCCAACTTTAGTTTTAAGGGATTATTTTTTCTCCAAAATCACAAATATCAATTTCAAAATAAACAGAATCAAAATTTGAAAAGCTAGTTCATGCTCACTGTAATCAGAAAATACATATTCAAATGAGATGATCAAGCACTACAGAACATCATTAACTCCCATATAAAGCTGGGAAGAAACACTGTATCATTTCTTCTGGGGTGTTTTTGCAAGAAATAACTACTATCTCTAAGTTTGGGAAAATAATTTCTCTGCCTTTTTACACACAGTTTCAAGTGGCAAAACATTTCTTTCCAAATTGTTACCTCTCACATCTGACTTAATAGTACTTTCACATGAGCAAGAATGTTTGTTTTTCTAAAACTACACTAAATATAGAAAATTAGCTTGTTTGGTGACCCCAAGCTAAAGCAAAACAGTCATCTCCAGGCATGTTACCAGCTAACACTGGTAATGCTGGGCATACATGTTACTCCTGAAGCATGAAGCCCTAGAATTAACTGCAATACTGAGGAAGAGATTGTTCAGTTGTGAAAGAAGGCTACTTTCCTACTTCTCCAAAAATCCTGGGCTAAGTAATATAGAAAGAAAGAAACACTACCCAGTAATTTTAGCCCTTTTGTTCAAAACACTAAGAACAGAAGTTTAAAAGACTCAGCTACCATTACGAGAAAAGACACAGCAGACCATCTGAAGAGAGCTCAGGTAATGAAAGGCCAGTTCAGAAACAGCACTAACTCTGATATTGGTATTTGGCACCAGTTTAAATTTGGATGGAAATATGTAGTGCTTTGGGGAGGTATATGATATTAAACTGGACATCTGCTCTTAAACCACAAGAACTCACATGCTTTGCTTTTCGGATTTTCAACTCCCCCTTTTTTTAGGTCAAACTCCCAATTCAATGTAATGCTAACTCTCTTGCTGTTTTCTATGAGAAGCTCAAGACAGAGATCCAAGAAAAGCAGAAGCACAGCTTGGCCCTGGCATGTACAAGAATTTCCCAGGATCAGCAGTGATTGTCTCACTGCTCACTTGGCTCCACTTCTGGTACAGTCCCACTCCACTGCTGCTGTCTGCTGCAAGACCTGGCTGGCTGGTGTGGCCAAAGGCAACCCTCACTTGCTGGTTGTGCTCTGCAGCATATCTGCCAGCCTCCCTGGCTCTTGCTGCCTCCTTCCCAGTCTTCTCTCTCTTTCTGCCCTTATCTGCAAAGCCCAACTCAGATACATCAGCTTCAGGCTCAGTGAATGACCATGCCTTGCCCACATTTCTCCCCAGCCATGTTGAGCCTACATTACTTCTTCCTCCCTTGCAGTCAAAAGGGATGAATCTTTCCAAAGAAAAAATAGATAGGAAACCATTTTCATTAAAAAACTTGCTCAGTGAACACTTGCAGAGCTTTTTCAGAGCTCTCTTGAGCAACTCTGCCATGACATGTCTGTAGATCTTACGGTAACAATGTTTGCCAGAGTCCCTGAGCTCTGCTCTGAATCCCACACAAGCTACTTCTTTAAGATTGCTTTATGAAACCTATCATCCACGATTGTTCATAATACTGAGCCCCACAGCACCCCTATTTTTGTAAAGGGACGAGTATCCAGCTCAAGCACATTGAGTATAAACAGCACTCGGGCAAAAAAAACAAGGCAAAAAAATATGACAAAGTTCAGATTCTTTCCTGAAATCAGACTTCTCTCCCTTCCCAAAGGCCAGAAAAAGTTATTCTCATATCACAGTCATGTACAACAGGTCAGGAAATTTTATCTCCAAATTACTGCCCTGTTCTCCCACGTATAGAGTCTTTCAAAGCATTTAGAGTACTCCTCTCATGAGAGCTGCCATTTTTGAAGGCAAAAGCAAAGCCATTGATCCTTGTCTTAAACAGCTTAAGACTATTTTGACAAAGATTATTACAGTCAGATTTATTTCAAAACTGAAGTTCCACAATGAGGTTGCATTAAAATGACTGATTTTTGGAGTGCTGAATATTAGAACTCTAACATTTGCCAGAACATTTGCATTTTATTTTTTAGAGATGTATCTTTGAGTCCTTGCCACAAGAAATGTTTTCGTCCTGCATTTTTGATAACCTCCCAGAACATTTTCTCCTCCCTTAATTAAGAAATGTGAGGTTTTTTTCCATAGCTTCTACACAAACAGGATATGAAGGCCAAAATGTTTCTTGTAACTTTTTACAAAGAAACATGCTACTCGTAATGACCTTGTTACAGACAGATTCTCCACAACAGATTTTTCTTGTCACTTATCTTATGATTGTCCCCAGTTCTCCACATATTATCATTG
Source organism: Thryothorus ludovicianus (assembly GCA_013397245.1). Taxonomy (NCBI): domain Eukaryota; kingdom Metazoa; phylum Chordata; class Aves; order Passeriformes; family Certhiidae; genus Thryothorus; species Thryothorus ludovicianus. The sequence goes on from VZTB01001452.1 coordinate 183,864, forward strand.
CTATTTCCAATTCAAATTTATCTGACTGCAGCTTCCAGCTATTGCTTCCTGTTATTACTTTCTCACATACTGTAATTTCTTTGGAATTTTCTCCCTGCAAAGGTACTTGAACACTGTGAGCCAGTTACACTTCAGCCTTCTTTATGCGAAATCAATACCAAGCTTCACACTGCAAGGTATTTTTTCCAGCCTTCAAATAATTTTCATGCCTTTTTCCCCCTCTCAATACTCTTCAATTTTTTTTACCCTCCTAAAAACGTAGCTTTCAAAACTGCTTTATGCATAGAGATAAGTGTCATTTCACTGTTGAGAGGTACATCTCACACATATTAGCATCTCTATTACCACAGCATCAGTCTGAGTGGCATGGTGATATACAGAAAAAAGACAGTTACGTATAACACAGGCTTTTTCTTGAATATCGACCTTCCCAATTCCATAATTCTATATATTTAAACATTTGCAAGTATTCTAAATCTGAATGGCACAAACATACTAGTGAAATAGTGACCACTGCTTAGGCAAAATTTTTAAACAAGAATTTAAATATATAAAATACCAATCTATCGCTGCAAGACTGAGATGAATCTCCAGATTTAAACAACCAAATCATGTTGTACTCCTTAAATGGCTAAACTTGATAACAGCAACAGTATCCAAATAGTAGCCAAGAAAAGCTTTAACAGGACCATGCTGTTTATTAGAGCCTATAAGTAATATACTTCAGCCTTTGAATAGTCTGCTTTTGACTTATGGATTGGGACTAATTTCCATTTGGTCACAGATACAACATTTAATATCAAATATTTTAGTGAAATACATACCAGGTACTGACTGATTCCAACTAGACACCTCTCTGTAGCAAGTTAATTGCTAGAAGTTAAAACTGCTTTTTTTGTCAATAGCCATATTGACATGTCAGGCACTGTCATTAAGTATTTTTCAAGTGGAACAGCACATCTACATTCAAAAAATTAAGTCTATAATAGTAGAAGTCGAAGCATGACTTTGAACGAAATCTTATCTTTGATCATCATACCTTCCTATGAAAAAAAAATGTTTTACAGTAGAACTGCACGTTTTCCTCACACACAGACATACATATTTCCACAAAACTTATCTTCATGATTTATGGAAAGTCTTCCTTTCTTATGGAAGAAATATTTGTCCGGATATTGCCAAAAAGGAAACATTGTCTTAAACATCAAATAACTTTATTTGTTGTATTTAATAATTTTACCATTCTGCAGATTTATTTCCTCCCCCTCTTCCTTCCTTCCCATATTTACATTTCAGCCATCATCCTCATAAAAAAGAAACTGAAAAGTCCTTATTCTCAGCACTACTTAGCACAACTAAAACATCAGTGTGTTATCAACACAATTCTCATATTAAATCAAAAAAACATAGCACTACACCAACTACTCGGAAAAAATTAACTCCATCCCAGCCCAAACCACACAAATAGTAGCCATAACACAAACACCATCACAGTCCTCAGGGTAAGTCTGTCACTACGAGCAAAACCACTTGTGTAAACCAAGACTGCATGCAGGATGTGGGAAGGGAAAGGAGGCATCACACCTCCTGAGAGGACCTGCCACAATGGCACGTGTCACATTCTCTGCAGCTTGACCTTCCAGCATCTCCTCCTGTATCTATGTGAGCTCTCTCCTGCAACAGCAGGAGTACAAGAGTGTGACAGCATTTTTATTCAAATAGGTATTCCCTAAATAAAGGATTCAAGTTTTTATTCCTGCTGTGACCATTAACTGAAGTAGTATCTTTCATTACTATAGAGTCCCTATGTTGTAGGCAAATTATTTGAATCGACAGTAAGATGTTTAGGCACATGCATGAAGCTCCACAGCCTATGGACTCCAGCAAGCAGCAGAGTTCACTGCCTCCTCATTGCTATTGCAACTCTTACCTAATCGCCTAACTATGAAAATCCCAACATGTGTGTGTCTCATATTTTCTGTGTATCTTCAGGCCGCTTTGACCTACTTCATAAGCAACTGCAACCAGCACACTAATAGCAGAAGAGATTTCTGCTGGCTTCACAGAGTAGTCATTTTCTAGAGAACCACCAGTTAAGGTAACTGCACACCAAAGTCCCCCCATCTTCTGCCACACAAAACTAGAAAAATCAGTAACAAAGAAATAGTAACTTGCACAGAGTAAAAGTCTTGTTTCAAGAGAGGAGGCCATCAACTGCTTGACAGACACATCACCTCTGATCCAGATTCACTGCTGTTTAAATCTTTCTCACCGCATGCAAGTAAGCAAGAGAAGCACGCAAGTATGCAAAAGTCAACATAGCATATGCTCAAATGCTTTAAGGATTGTTACAACAAGGACTAAATCTCTACTGTATTCTCTACCTACTGGAGTACAAAATTCTCTGCATCAGATAAGACACTGCCAGCTGGTCTAATTCCCTGTTCAGAATGAAAGCAAGAGCACCGGATGGGACAAACCTGCAGCTCAGTTTCAGCAGTACTGAGCAGACTGCTCACATCTTTCAAAACAGTTAATGCACTTCCCAGCATCTAGACAACTTTGTCATTTAACAGATAGAAAAAACTACCGTAAAAAAGCGAACAAATACACTTAAGGCATTTTAGAAAGTTTTCTAACAACAGATGTTATTTTCCAAGCAGCCAATTGCCATGTTATCATTGTTTAATTCAACAGGCGGAACAAGAGCTGATACAGCCATTCCAGGGCTACATCCTAATTAGGGTGATTTAGGTCAATCTTGCACAAAACATACTTTCAAGTCTTTTTAACAGGGCTTTCTTACTCCAGAATGAAACTCACCCTAGTTCTCCCTCTACCTCTAAATTCAAGGACAAACACTTCCTATTCTCAGCACAAGAAAACATCAGAGAGCTTTCCTTTGCAATAAAACACTCAGGTACTTTGGCAACCTTGGAAAAATCCAAGAGGGAAAACAGACCACCCACATGTTCAAGTTCTACACAAAGTTTCTCTTGCAGATGTGCAGTCCTTCTTTTCTATCACAGATCAGATCTCATGGGTTTTATGAGGTAGAAACACTGATCCTCATCATGCACAGTTCGCTTGATTCAGCAGACATACAAAAATAGGAGGAGACAGAGGTCAATGGTTAGAAGTATGTCACATTTTTTAATGATGAAAAGAAAGATACTTTGATATCTCACATAAATGCCTCCATATGTTTCTCAGAAAGTCTTCTGAAGGGCACCAGTAGTATCCACAGTCAGATACACTGTACATTTTGTACATGGAAAGGGAAAGATGAGCAGTTTACACCTAACATGCTAATATTTTACTTGTAGTATTTATTCATAAATGAAATCAACAAATTCAGAGATCTAACAGCAACTGTTGAAATGGCTTCATACCACCAAGGAGACTTTTCAGCACAGTAAGGCAAAAAGCATTTCAGTCCTTTCTCTAAATCCAAACAACATACAAAGAAACTGTCACGCCAGATAAGCATTGCTCACATTTAGTTCAGGTATCCTACTCTTTATCACAATCTTCTATCTTCAATCTATCAAGATTGTGGGTTACAAAACTAGTCTTCCTTTAAAGAGATTTATCAAAAACATCACATCAACATTTAAAAATAAATTAGAAAAAATATTAAATACCTGTAGTTCAGTGATGTACTAGACTTAATTAAAAAAAAAACAAACAGGATTTCATGTTTCTGCTTGAGAAATAACTAAAGGCTTAAAAATCTTTCAGGATTCAGTCAGAGCAATCACCCATGCATGAATGCCATCCTTTGAATTCAAATTTGGTCTCTGCCAGGGCTGTGGAAGGAATGCACTGGACACAAAAGCTGCCACAGAGCATCTTCAGGTATAGGGCAGAAAACACACATGAAACAGAGAGGAAAAGCAATGGCAGCACTTATCTAGTTCAAATTATTAACCTTATGAGTGTTCCCTGCTATCATCCATCTCAGACTTACACAATTTCCATTTGTGTGTTCATGTATTACAAATACATTTGCAGTTACAAATAATGGAAATAGCAAATTCAAAGAGAATTTGTTCGATCTTAGTCTGACACTCAAAAGAAGACAAAATTGTTAGTTTCATATATTTACTGTGAATCAGTACCAAACCAAAGCACAATAGATTTTGGCCCTCTGCTCTGAACTTAATCATTTCCACCCAAGAGAGAAGAGAAGTTTGTAATTTTGTAAGAACCAAAAGCTGCATCACCTCAGTTTGGACATGTTGCAGTCTATAATCAAAATGGCATAATTTTGGTAATTACTTTGAAACAAAGGCTAGGACAGCCATAATGATGCTCCGTGGTGACATAGAGCTGGGAGGAGGTGGATTACAACTTGATCTACAGAGAAAACTGTGGTAATGTTGAGGATTAGAATAACAGAAATGAGATGTAACTAACTACAAAACTTCACATTGAGAAGTCCTCACTATCAGGACATGAGCTTTCCACCTGGGAACAATGGATTAATTGTCCAACAAGTCCATATCTAGGTGATAATGAAGGTTAAAAAAAGCAAGCAGGAACATAGTGTGCCTCAGGAAAGTTATGTCCAGTGGAATAAGGAAGAAGTAATACCACTTAAGCTTTGCATGAGGTTATATATAAAGTACTGTGTAACATTATTGTCCATTTTTCCAGAAAGTAATTCACGCTGTAATGAGTGCAAGAGGTGTTACCAGCACTATCAGAGGAAAGGAGGAAGTCCTGCCAGAAATTAAAAGTGTTGCTTTGGGTTGTTTTTTTTATGAGAAGAGGCTACATTAGTTTTTACAGGCTCATAGAAACAAGTGTTATTAAAACAACAAAAAGACTGTGGAACAAAACAAAAGACAAATAGAGATGCCAGAGTAAAAAGTTTCAGTTGGGTATGAAAGGAATTATCTAAAAATCAGAGCAGTGTTGTTTGGTAACAAGTTTTCAGTAAGAATGCAGAAGTAAACAAATCTACCTAGTTTTAAAATACTAATTAAATTGATTATAGCAAGTAATTGTTTTCAGTAGTAGGGAAATGGATTGTAGGGTCTTACCCTCTTGTATTTCTAACTTTGATTTCTGTATTACATCCCTCGTATCTCTAGCTCTATTCAAGAGAAAGATTCAAATAGCATTCTATAATTTCATTTTTACAGTTGGGCAGCTGGACAACCTACCTGATATTATTGGGTTTTTTTTCCCCAGTAAGCTGTTCTCCATAAAAGCATCCTCAAATAGAGCATTTAGGAACAAGCCTATAAGCTTTATTTCACAGAGTATGCTGAGCTGGAAGGGATCCATCAGGATCATTGAGTCCAGCACCTGGCTCTGCACAGCACCATCCCCAAGAATCACACTCTGTGCCTGACAGCATTACCTGAATGCTCCTTGAACTCTGCCAGGCTGGTGCTGTGACCTCTTCCTGGGGGAGCCTCTCCCAGTACCCAAACATCCTCTGGGTGAAGAACCTTTTCCTGATTCCTCCAACTTAAGCCCCTCTGATTCAGCTTCAGGCCATTCCCTCAGGTACCATGGAATAAAGATCCTGTCTGCCCCTCCATTTCCCATCAAAAGGAAGTTGTAAACTCCAATGAGGTCTCACCTCAGTTTCCTTCAGGCTAAAGAGACCAAGTGACCTTAGCCACTCCTACCACATGACTTGCCCTCAAGCTTCCCCTTGGCTATTTGCATTGCTCTCCTCTGGATGGGATATATCTTCTTATAATGCGGTGATTTGTTATGGATGATGAGTATTCTTAGAAGAAATCACAAAGGCAGAGATTTCAGATGCTGGGCTACACCCACCCCATCCAACTCCCTCCATAATCTCATGCTGTTGCTCAGGTAACACCAGGGGATAAAAGACCTGCCCCAAAAAGTTTCACCACTATTACTGTTGCCACAAGCATTCACAGCTTACTGCTCCACCTATATCCAAATAGAGCAGAAATTCAACACAAGACCATCATACACACAAATCTAGTCCTTCACCTTACAGTTCAATCAACACTGAGGCATCAATTGGTACAAAATACACCAAAGAGCCACAGCTGCCTCAGAGCTACAGACATTAATCTCTATTTCAATAAAACCTACTTCAAATACCCCCAAAACATTTATCACCAGCTTTTTAACTTGTGCTCTCTCCTTCATTATTTTCAATCTGTAAATAATGTATGGTGGTCAGCAATAAACAAAAAAACCAAAACAAACCACTTGTAACAAGAAAACATTACAAGCTTGCAGACTTCTGACAAACAGCACCTCATTTTATGTCACTGAAAATATTAGTCGAATTTGGCATTGGTTCAGCATCAGATTTTTCTTTTACTTATTTCTAACTTTCTACTCTTGACAACACAAGAACTAACAAACAGAAAAAACAACCCTCATGTTTCCATCAAGTTATGCCACACCATCTCGAAGCTCCAGCTGAATTTTATAATTCAAGTCTAAGAAGACAAAGTCAACAACTTCTGAACAGGTTTGCTGATATGTGCTATTAAAAGCTGCTTATTTCAGTCCAATTCAGGCAATGCCAAAAGAGTAGGTTTGATTATGTTCGGAGCCTTTCCAGTAATTACAGATCTAGAACCACCACAGTGTGGCTTACTATTCAAAAACAAACAGCTTAGCCCATATGCTTATCGAAAGGGAAAATAAAGGTAAGTTATTTTAACAGTGTACTAAATATATCCAGTAGTAGAGGAATATATAGAATGTGGGTTGTCTCCCCCATCCCAAGCCCCTAATCATGTTTTTCTCCACTGAACTGCTACCACAAAAATTCCTAAAATGTCAACAGCCCTAACATACAGGAAAAAATTGAAACAAAACATCTTAACCACAGTATTGCAAAGGTTTTTGGTGTCTGGGCAGATGCATATGACAGAACATTGCTTTCACCCTTAGCTTTATGCTACAAATGCTTCCATAAAACTACTATTGATGCAAATATTTTCAATGCTTTCATATAGTGCACTAAAAAAATCTGACAAGTTCAAAAAACAAAGACAGCCCTCCAAGGGAACTTGGCAGTACTCAAATCAAGAAGTTTGTGGCAATTAGGTTTTACCAACCTAAAACGCATCTCCAAAATTCATATTCAGTTTATCACCTCCAGCTTTTGTAAATGCCATTATCAAATTTGGCAAATGGGCTTGGTCATTCACAGATTTCTTGAATTTTAAATTCCCAGTTTTATTACCATCAACAAAAAAAAAAAGGTAAAAAAAAACCAAAAAAACAACAAAACCACCACCAAAAAATTCCCCAAACCCTAACAAGCATTTACTTTTGCATTCAGGTGTTAACACAGTTTGAAGCAACATGATGAAACCAGATAGGACACACGGGATTTGGTATAATCAAGGCCAATCTCTTGCCTATTGACAAGTAGGAGATTATTTGTTTCGAAAATTCACCAGCACAGGCTCCCAACATCTGCATCTAAATGCAAAGTTAAATGTAAGTAAATACAGTTTACATATTCTACATATTTAGCCAGCACATGGTTTATTCCACATCTCACAAAGTGACCCAGCCAGTCTGTTCAGTTGCTCATTAGTTTGCCACTGGTAACTGCATGACTTAGGATAGGATGAAAGACCACATGCCTGGTGTGTTTCAGGACTGGTGCAGACACCCAGGTGCTGCATGACACAGCGTCCTCTTCAGCCCCCACACCCCAAGGACCTTGTCAACAGCTTCTAAACTCACTGCAAAATACAGCAACTTATTGTCACACACCATCCAAAACAAAGCTGATGTAGAGCTATGGTGTACCGGTCCACAAGCACTCAGTGCCACTGTGAGAGGCACTGGCTGGTGGTCCAGAGTCCCACTCAGAGCCCAGAACAGACAGGGAACCTTGCACAAGAGGCACCAGCTGTTTTGGAGGAAGGCCAGGGCTTTGCAGGTAGCTTAGGTCTGCTGTTGGCAAGACTGAACAAACCCCTTCTGGTCAATAACCCACAAAGCCCTTGTGTTTTACCTCTCAGAGCCCTCAAGACATTTTCAATGTTCATGGTAGCATTCGACAATGGAAGAACTACACACAGCCTACAATGGCATCCTCTGTCATTCTGCAATGGTCAGCAAAAATTATTCAGCATCTATCCAACTAGTATTACTCAGCCAACATAACTCAATATTATAACATATAATACTGATTACACTATTCTTAAGCAAGATGTTGGCACCACCAGAAAAATCATAACTCTGACAGGCGATCTCAGCCTGACACACAGCATAGATATACTCGAAGGGAAGTTGGCTTTCCTGCACATCCATCCCTCTACTTCCAGCTCTACAGGAGATGTTCACCAGCCACCATGACCAGGACATGGCTCACAATTATCAGAAAGACATGTCCAAAACAATATTCTGCTCTGTTTATTCTGGTTTTAAAATATTCATAATCTTTTCCAGCTGTTCAGTATTAGTAGAAGCTTTACTACAAAAATCTGTATTACATTATTGATATCATTTCACAAAACTAAAGAATTTTCTTATTTGTCAAAGATGTACCTAGTCCAAGAGCCATCCAACTTCCAGAAAGTCAGAAGAAAACAACTGAGTGCATGCTACAACCCATGAAGAGACAAAATTCCCAAGTCACTACAGTTCCAGAACACTGAAGTAAGAGAAAACAAAAAATCTGAACAAAAATATGAACAAAGCTAAAATGCTGTAATTTCTGAAAAATCTTCAAAGCTTTATCCTGCTATTGCCAACGTTCTTTTCCTTTTCTTCAACTTTGCTTCAGTGTAACTTTTACCACTATACCTGCCATTATTAACATTTTTAAATACTTTTCACAGAAAACTAGAAGTGGACAATAGAGTCAAGTTGTTTTTTTCCCTTATGACTAGAATTCGAAGAAAAACATTGATTTTTTTTTCTATAGAGAAGCATCTTTTATATTCATATAATAGATATAAATTCCCCATGAGGCATAATACTAAAAACAAATTACTAGTTTTGAGTCTTTTGTAATTGTTTTTTTGTCTCTTCCTAAACTGTCAAATGCTGCAAACACAATGTTATTGCAAGCACAAATGATGGTGCTAATTAAAAGTAAGTTTACCTTAAGTATTCATTTTGTCCCCAACTACAGTAATTGTGATCTCAGAAGACTCACTTAAGACACTATCAGTTGAAATACACTTTCAATTAAGTTTACTAATGCATCATAATCTTGGCAGAAGTCATTACTAAATGCAGAGGCTTATTTTTTACATATCCCTTGAAGGATTTATTACCAGTGACCGAGTTAATGCTACTTGTCCATCTATGGGGGAACTTAAATGTCTTAGATCAGACAAATTGTCCTTAAAACTACACTCTGGGATGAAGTCCAATGTTCTGACCACAGGGTGCCCCACAGCCAGGTGAGGTGAAGAACCCAGTGCAGTAAGGCTGGGAACAGACTTTGCCTGTCACCTTCCCAGCAAGGAAAGCCTTCCCAGGAGCAAGTCAGTGAAGGAGCAGACAGATTCTGGCTCCACATTAGTGTCCCCATGAAAAATCAATGTACAGCACTACTTTGTATGCTTGGCAACAGCAACACCCAAGTTTCTAAAAACAGTGAACAAGTTGCAATTGTCTTGCCCTTGAAAATTACCAGGTTTTATGCAGAAAACAACACACCATATGCTCCCTAGGAAGAGTAAAGCCTACTCTCTCCATAAACCAGAACTCAGAAACAAGTTACCTCTTAGGAAATCAAAACAATACACTTTTTTTCCTGAGTGAAAAATTATATCCATACTACCTAGAAAATACAAATGTTACACCCTTTCTAAAATACAGTCCATTTGCTAAACCATAACAAGCAGGAAATAAAGGCTCTTTTGGCTTGAAGCAAACAAAGCATTAAGGCTTATTTTTATGGAGTTCAAAAATAAGACACTATACTGTGTCATCTGGAACAAAACACACAATAGCAATAGAGACAAAATGCTTCTGTTCTCAGTAGTAACTGAAGGACATTTTATTACACAAAAACCTAGAGCCACTTAAAGAGTCATTTGAGTTAGATTTTATGTTGATATTGAATTTAAATTCACTTGAACTTATTTTGTCAAAAGTTTATAGTGTCTAACAAATTTCCTTCCCTATAAGAAGCCCTATGCGTATTTCAGTGAGATACAGAATGATATCTGGCACACTACAATGCACAAAAAAACTGCATGAATGCACACCTTCATACTCACCACTTTGATTTCCTTTCTGTTAGTGTAATTGACTTAATTTTAGCCACCACTTGCTGTCTTGTTTAATATCTGCCACATGCAGATTTAGCTCCAGTCCCACCTGAACCATGACACACACTATTCGCCCTCTAATGAGGAGGTCCCACTTCCCATAACATAGAAGCCCATCAAGTAGAATATTTTATTAGATGCCTGCCACCTATTTCTAGATGGTATTCCTCAAAATCTGGGTGACCCAAGTATGAGACCATTTTGGCCAGCATGCACTCACCAAACAGGTTCAGAGATGCTGTCTGCATAACACTGGACCTACAAACCCTAGTCAACATACACTGGCTGCTACAGAAATTTGTGAGAAATGTTAAAAGCAGAAAGGTAAGAAAAAATGGGATGAAGTTACTCTTAAAATCAACATGCTGCCACTTTTTGCTTTTCCTTTTTGAGAAATCCATAATTGATCTCCTAGAAAAGCTTACTTACATATACAAAAGTACCCCAAAATATATAATTCTAGCCTGAAACCAAATACCAGAGGAGCTGAGGCGGGTGCTGCTGCCTTTGAGCTATGCTGTTTTTTCAGAGCGCAGCTGTTCCCTCTCTCGGTTCTGTTTGTACATTAGCTGGCAGCCACAGTCAGCTGCATTTTTGAGAGAGAGAGAAGGATTTTGATGAGAGTCCAACAGTAAGCAGTAGTTATTTGTTCTCTTTAGATCATGGGGTTTTCTTAACTGTTAGTAGTCACTGTCAACTACGTGATGACAATTTCAATATATTTCAAAATTAACAGACCATATTGACATTTACTTTCAGAATGCCAGATTCAAACGACGATACAAGATTCAAATTATTTCTTTAACAGAACAGCAAAAGAGATATTCAAAAATTCCTACAATTTCAAATATTTCTCCTTGGAGCTCTAAACACTGCTAACTTTTTGAAATACCATTTGATATATAGTTTTTCTCTAGATGCTTGTTCATGTGGTGCAGAGAAGAGCACACTGATGGAAATAAGCTTAAAACTCCAGTAATTTCTCATTCTTCCCTACAGCTATAAAAGGTAACTTCTTTGTAAATTCTTGTCTATCTAAAACCAAAGTTTGCATTAATTGAAGTTTACTTTGTATTTAATAATTATGAACCTTATCTCAAGACCCTTTCTTTTTTCTAGTCTCAAACATTCTTTTTAGGATATTTGTGCTAGGTTTTTAGCATTAGTTCTGATAGGCACTGCTTCTATAACATTGCTCTGATTATTTATATTTTCAACTTCAAACTTCTCCCTTCAGTTTGTAAGGAAATTACAACCCAACTATGGCACAACTAATTAAAAAAAAAGCTCCTACATGTAACAACAAGAAGTCCCATCAGCATTTTTTGAAAGAGTAAAACTAACTCACAGTGTAAGGTACTGTCTGTGCATTAAGTAGACCAATTTTTAATTTGCAGAGCAACTTCAGAAGAAATTATTCGTCCTATTGCTTACAGTCCTGCCTTCCCAAGAAAGAGTAGAATAGAAAAACAAACACAGTAGGTAAGGGAATGATCACTGTGAATGTATCATAAAGTTGCCATCTCAAAGTGCTGACAAACTACTCTTACCCAAAGGTTACTTGAGGGAAATTTCCTATTACTTGTACAGTCCTATTACTGTACAGTTCCACAGGGATCAGATGCACAGCCTTGTAAAAATGGCATACAAGTCTACATTATAAAGCAGGATTTAATATTCCCTTTACAGTATCAGTGTTTATCTTCCTTCTCAACTCTCTTTATTGCCATTATTTATTTTTAGAGCAGAGAATCACCAGCTTTAAATGGCTGCTGGGCAGAGGTGCAGTACCACAGTTCCCTCTCCTTCTCAAGAAGATCTTCTTGGTCTGGCTTGTGCTTGCAGACTGGGTGCTATCACCTCCCAATATAATTGAGGTTTGCATCAAAGGGAGTGAAGAAAGCAGAAAAGCTTCTAATTTCATTCTTAAGAAGGACAGTGCACCCCACAAAAGGAAATGTACATTTTGCATGGCCTGCAGCTGAAGGGGGGGTGTCTCCACTCCCAGGTGTGGCAAAATGGTTTAAAAGAAAATTACACTCTTTAAAAAAGGCCTCTTATCTGAGAATCGCTACTCTCTGGTTTAATCTACTTGATTAACAATTTTACTAGACAGGTACCCTTCTGATAAGGTCATAAGGCATCTCTAAAGTGTTCAATCCTTTTTATTTTCCTTTGTTTCCTAGTTTGGGGTTGGGTTTCTTTTTTTTTTTCAGAATTCCTTACCTCTCATCAGGTGGTGATTCAGCAGCAGACTCCATGTTAAAGGGTGAGAAGTGACTATTAGCTGGTTTGTCCTTTTCCTGCTACTCAGTTTTTGCAGAGGTTTAGGCAATCAGTAGACAACCCAGTGGGGAGAGGTGCAGAAAGTTAGGTCTTTATCTTTTAAAAGTGTTAGATATCTGTTTACATGGAGACTATCACCAGTAAGAATTCTATAATCTATTTCTATACTCAAGGAAAAGAGTGGGCAAAATTAGGAAAAATCAATTAAATGCAATTATATACTTCAATTCTATGTCTTAAATTATTCAAGTAAACTCATTGTCAACTTGCAACGTCACTGCCTCCATTAAAGTTCTGCAAAGATATCAGAGCCTGCCCTGATACATTCAGTCTTGACCTTTTAAAGGTTTCCTCTAAAACTTCCTCAGAATCTCTTTGCCAGTTGACAAGACCTAGTTAACGTACACAGTTACAGGGGGACTGTAGGAAAAGGAATGCACAAGTATTCAAATTCTTCTTCCTTCACTCCAGCAAACAGAAGAAGGGCTGTAAAACCCAAGAATATTTCTTTTGGGTAGGAATGCTTACCAGTGCCAAATATGAACATCATTTGAGTGAAGGAAAATCTCAGAATATTGCTGCTCATCTAAATTAACACAACATCTCTAAATCTACATGTAATTTTAAGCTCAGTTTTCTCTATTTGTTTAAGTTAAGCTCTAACTGAAAAAAAAAAAAATCTTTGTTTTCTTTAGTCTCCTTAAGCTTCAGGACTTCCATGCCTGGCACAGCCATCTGAATTAGATCCAACTTGCCAGAGGTATCAATTTCATTGAAACAAATCTGCTCCAACATTTTTCACTTGAAAGAATTAGACCATGCTTTTGCAAGATAAAAATCACATTGCAGTAAGAAGGGGGAAAAAAAAAACCAACAAATAAACAGGCTAGATTCTGTCTATCTTTCACTAGGAGACTGAGGCATCATATCTTTTGAAGTTAATGCATCCTAGAGGCACAATGGATTTACTGTACTACTTCCCTGTTCTAAGAAAATGCTCTCCTACTGACCCAAGAGGGAAAACATGCCACGAAGGGGAAAAAAGCAATTGTGCTAAAAGTGGCAAATGATAACCAGCATTGCTAAGGAGCATTCCCTTCCCAACACAACCATATGCAGTCTCTCTTGGATTAGCTACCCATTCTTTTTCTCCCTCAGACAACATCCAAGATTCTTTTTGGAAAAATTTCTTTCTGTAGAATACATACAGAAGCTAATAAAACACTGTTTCTAAATGTTTTCAGCTACAGAATGTTAGAAGCATGCATTATCCTAATTCCTAGGCTCAAGTCCAACAGGACATTTAATTGTGCGTAAACTCATTTTTTTTACCTAATTCACTACTTATTTTTCTCTTTAGCCATTCACTATACCCTTCCTTGGGAATGAAACAATGCTAGACAACATTGATTAGATTTGTAGATTGTAGACTTCACACTGCCACTGAAAGAAACCCATACAAAGGACACCACGATCAAGAAAAGTTTGCAGTAGCATATTCCACCTTCTACCTTACTACTTAGCAAGTAATATTCGTAGTGTCTGAAGTTATACAGTTAGCAGCCAGGTAGTTTACCTTTCCTTTTGCAACACAAAAATTATGTTCTTGCATGTTAATTAATCAGTTCCTAGAAAATTATTTTCCATAGTCCTGGAAAAAAATTCAAGTCTTACAAGTGATTCATAAATGTGACATGTAATATTGACATATCAATCTCCTTCACACTGAGACTGATACTAGGACCTAACCTCTGTTCCTAGAATTGCCACTGATCAGCAACATGTCTATCAAGTCCATCACATTTCTTCCACGCTTTATACTTGAATTGACTTTTCACTCCTACTCCTAACCGAGTTTCTAAATGCACAGCACATGCCATGAATCCCATGCACACAGCCCCACTGCACAGTGGGACAGAAAGGCACCTCAGCAGAGCCCCTGGTCCACTCCAATCCCCTGCTCAGAGTGGAGACAGCTGGACCAGGGTGATCAGGAATTATTTTGCGTACCCTGCGGAAACCTGTGCGAGTGTTCAATCATTCCTACAAGAAAATGGTTTTCTGATGTTTCAGTGGAATTTCCTGTATGTCAATCTATCACTACAGTCTCCTGTCCTGTCACTCTGGGTATTAATGGGAACAACCTGGCCCTGGCCACGGGTCTTCCTTGCCTGGGATTTCTGAAGGCAAATCTCACCAGTAAAGGCTGAGGTGAAGGTGGCTTTAAGCACCTCTGCCTTTTCTGAAGCCCTGTTTAGCAGCAGGCCCTCATTCTCCTTTTGCTTTTGCTGCTGATGCACTTGTAGGAGCCCTCCTCATTCCCCTTTGCATCCTCTGCTGGATTCAACTGCAGGTGGGCTTTGGCTGTCCTGACCCCATCCCTGCACACTCCAGGAATGTCTCTGTACTCCTCCCAGGGTGAGTTCAATACAGAGCTTATCAGAAAGTCATTAGTGAATTCACATGCAAGAACGTAAGAAAATATTTAAGCACTTGGAAGCACAAAGCACATTCACTGCTGCCTGAGCTCCCAAATTTCAAGAGGAGGACATTCAGAGAAATTGAAGTTACTTACAACAGCACCTCATACCAATTTCTTCATATTTGCATTGGTATCTACATTCACAGGCAGCCTGGCCATTTCCACCTTGAGAAAAACTTGTATGAAACACTCAAAGTATTTTGGCTCAATCTACTGGGTTATTTAACTCCTTTTATTTACAGAACTTATTAACTACTCCAACCTTTGCTCAGTAACAGCTATCTGTTACCATAGATGCAGGAGAAACATCAAAACTGTCTCATCTGAACCTCATGGATAAAGGGGATCCAATGGTAAGTGTTTGAATTCTTTATATCCTATCCCAATTCATTTTTCCTTTACAGGGAGGACATAGATTCTCACAAGCAAGGTAAGGAAGAAAGCTGAAAAGGTTTAAACAATTTATTACACGATTCACCTCATTTTATACATGGAAAGTGGCATTCTTATCATGTTGATAAACTGTGTGTAACCTGGAATATTATTTCTGTATTCACACACATGTATTACTAATCTTGTTTTCTCCAGAAGGAAACAATATCTTATTTTTCCTACAGAAAAAGTCCTGTAATAACACAGCATTAAAGCTCTGCACTACCTCCATACTAAACACAAGCAAGAAAAATATTACTATTCATGAAAAAAATCTAGCATGTCTGCCTCCCAAGAAAGAAAATACAGCACTACAGACTGAACTCCAAATAAAACAAACAGAAGATAGAGTTACATAAATAAAATAATATTAAATAATGAAATGCAAATTCTAAGAAATTTCAAGATATGCCGGTATAATAACCCTACTTTAGTCACACACTATTATTTCTAGTAAAAGAAAACAAATATCAGGCTCTACTCAACCGTAATTCTTAGCAGGATCCTAACTTTTGTGTCACAGACAGACTGAAGTTGGTAAGACTAACTAGAACCATCAATGCAACCTCTGACTTTCACGGCCAGCTACAAACTTTCCCAATTCTAAACTATTTTTCTTTACAGCATTTTTAAGGCAGTAAAGCAATTCTTTTTCTTTCTCAAAGAAATTGCAATGCATGCAAGAGGATGCAAAAGAACATTCCATGAGTTAATACTTTCTTTAAACAGTTTTTTGTGGTTTCTAAGTGTGGCTTCAGGAGCTTGAGCACATTAGTACTACCATCACTTTGTTCTAAGTGTCCATAAACACTGAAGGAAGGGAAGTGAAAGAATGCTTACTATTCTCCTCTTCCTTGTTCTTGCCTCCCACCTCCTTTCCCAGCTGAGCAGGAACGTTTGCCAAACCACAGCTAAGACTGGCAGACTATTACAAGGCTCTGTGCAACAGGACCAAATGCAGCAGACAGGTTTGCTCTGAGAGATCCCACTGCTCATGTGGCATCAGGAACTAAAGGTTCCCCATTCTGCAGTCCATGAACCATTCACTGGCCACTAAAGCAAGTGAAAGATTAATTGAAAATAGGAGAGACCCCTCGCCAAACCCAGTGCAGTCAGAGATGAGGAGCGCAAACACGCTAGAACAAAAGTGAAGAATGGGTGTTTGGACAAAGTGTACACCATACTTATGATGTTATTTATAGAGTATGAGTAAGGAAATATTTTTAACCAGGGCCATATTACATATTATATTTAGCTGAATAGCTAAATCTGTCATTTTTATCTCAGAGTTAACTATATATTTCATCAGCGTGGGTTTCTTATTTTCTTTGATATTAACCATATTCACAAAGAATATGCCTGAGAACACTACATTTATTTCTCACAACAATTACATTTCAAGCTTGGATGTGTATCCAGAGTAGTCTGTATGAGAATTTTCTCTTTTCAAGCTTTGTAAGCCAAAACAATCATGTTGCAAGAGCTTCAGCCATTCAAATGATCTGCCTTCAGTTTCATAATTACTTTGTACTGGTGGCATGCTAATGATTCTATTAGAGTGCAGGAACAAGTTCTCTGGTCATTCTTCTCATACAAAGCAAGCGTTACCTCCCAATGAAGTAAAAATGTGGATGTAAAATTTCAGTTAAAAATAACTGGAGAGCTTAACAGATAAACAAAATTTGCCTGAGCAAATCAACTCCCTTGCATTAAAAATATTTTTGTCTTGAGATTAAGTTAAGGAAACATTCCTGAAGCTGACTATATGGATTTTAATCTGTGTTGGCTATATAAAGCAGTTGTTTTAACATCTGCCTGTGTCACAAATACAACTTTTTGCAATTACAGTAGGCTTTGGTGAGCAAATTCCACAAAAGTGTCAAAGACAGCTGCAGAAAGGAGCAAGAAACTTTTCAACAGGAATAGGCTCCTTAACATGCTGCTTATCACTTGTCTGCTCCCCCAGTACTATTCCTGTCTCTCACAAGCTCATTTTAAGCAGAATATATTAGAAGGTATGCTTTTCTAGCTTAAATCAGGAAAATTTTGCCCAGCAACCTCTGCTTCTCTCACCCCACTTTTTCTTTTCCCAGCTCTCACTCCTTCCCACATGCTTCCCTGTCATTTTGAGAATCTCAAGCCCAACACACAATTCTGCAGCAGCAGACTTCCCTACTGAGGGAAGCAGGGTGAGGAAAAGACTCTAAAAAGCTGCTCCTCAAAGACATGAAAATACGAGTTTCTATGCTTGGGCTGGATGGAGGCTCTGCTGGACAAAAGTTTTGTACATCTGTTTTTCACACTTCCCTGAAGTACCTTGTACCTCAGAAGACCCCTCAGAAAAACAACTTCATTACTCTACAGGAACACTGTACAGATACAAAGCTCACGTACTGAACAAACTCAAACCATCCCAGCCAGGAGAGTCAGGCAAGTGCTGAAGTAAGGGCAAGTAGAAGAGTTCCCTCGTTGCTGAGCATCCATGTTTTTTAGGACACGGTGCACAGGTTTCTGGGAAAATGCCTGCCCTTGTAAGAGTGTAGAGAACCGTAACCCTGTTCCTGATACTGCTATTTATCAGGCAAATGACACCAAAGGCATATCACCTCTCTGTGCCCTTTAAATGAAATAAAAAGTGTCAATAATTATCTTCCTCTTTGGCATTCTAGATGAAAACTGAGGCATGAGGATAAAAACAGTTGTACTCTCCAGTCAGTAGTGATTGAGTGAAGAGGAAGCAAGAAGAACACTTAGCAGTGTCTTTTACAGATGATGGAAACATTTCTTTAAGACATTTGAGCAAAAAATGTCAGGCTTGCCCTTTTTAATATAAATAACAAATTCATCATTGATACAATAGCACCAAACAAACAAGCCTAACTATGCAGCAGGGTAGTACAAAAAAATTCAGCATACAGGCACAGCTATTATCTCGGGAACAGTCAGGCTCATGCTTCCCCTCCCACTCCCAAGCTTTGTAATCCTCATTAACATCTTTCTGAATCTCAAATCCCTTTTACACGAAGCATGAGCAGCACATACACCATCACTAGAGCCACAGCACATTTAAAAAGGAGAAAAATGCATCAGCCCACTGGGACCCCTAGCATGTGGCAGCCATGGGATCCTCCAGTGATGCTGCACGCTGGCATGACAGGCAGTGTCCTTGAGCCAGGGAGCAGAGGAGTGGCAGTATCACAACCACCCAAATGAACTCACTGCACACAGCTAACTGAACACCTCAGCACAGGAATAATGAGATCCAGTTACTGCCAGCCTCAGCTGTATCTGAGCTGGGGTCAGAAGGTGAAAGATACTATATGCTATTTAAAAGTCTTTCAGCTTCTAAAATTCATAACCAAAGAGTTGCAGAGGAAAAGGAACTGAAGCTGTCAGCTCTTTCCATGTAGCATAGCGCAAAAAAACAGACAACTGCTGAGCTATAAAGAATCATAGAGCTTTGCCAAAATTTGCTTCATTGATTAGATGAGACAAGTATCAGATTCAAAACTAGACAGGGAAAAATGCAACAGGCCTAATGAAGGGCTGTTCATCAGAAGATTAAATAGCTCATACTGAATTTCAACGACTCCCCAGAAAAATATTATTGAACGGATGATATTAAGTGATAGGTTTTGCTCATTAATAGTGAAGCTGAGAGAGCTCACAGTTAGAGAATGAAGCATTTTCTATTTCAGCTTTCATTTAATAACACCTCTGAAAATCTCCACAAAAACAATCATTCCCCCCCAAAAAATCCCAAACCAACCCCTCCTCACAAAAAGCCCCGATGCAATCTCAGAAAAACAGGTGGTAGGGTTTAGACTCTGCTATTTTGTTATTCACCCTCATTTACTTATTGTGCTATCTCCCAACTGGCAACACAAAAGAAATCTGCACATTTGTATGGGGAGTTCTGCTAGGAAAAGAACAATCAGCTGCAGACATGAAAGGAAGTGAGAAGTCAGCAATTTCACAGCCTTTGCCTTACACTATCTGCTGTAACACTTCAGATCATATCAAAGCTGTTGTCACGAACCATTTCCATGGAACTGCAAGAGTTAGGGAGAAACAAACATGGCACCAAATCCACCCATCAAGCAGGGGCAGATACCCCCACAGTGCTATTTTTCCTGTGCCTTATGTAGCCATTATTTTAAGCATCCTAAGCACTCAGTTTTCGATGACCTGCTGACATGAAGAGATGACCTTTCTGTTTAAAAATCTTGCTAGTGTAACTTCCCAGCTCCTCTCTCCCCTCCCCATCCTTCTCTTTGGAAGCCTTCCACTGGTCATCAATGAGTGTTTCTGAGAATAAGTACCATGACAACTCAGATTCTTCCCACCAAACTTCAAGCATTTCTCTGTGCTTAAATCAGGAGCTCTGCCATCAGACACATAAGAAGCCCGAGTTAGTTTTTGGAGATACCACTGTCTCTCCCTGCTGACTTCAGAGGGAACCTCTGAAACAAGGAGTAAAAGGTGTTACAGACAACCAAGCGCAGCCTAAATCTTGCGTAGCTTTTTCTAATCAAGACATCTGTCTGTCCCCTTGTCCCCCTATAGTTCTCTCCTATTTAACAACCTCTTCTTGGCACTGTATTTCCCAATCTGAATGCAATTTCTACCTGTAATCTCATCAAACTTGTACAGAGGAAGTTTACCAACATCATTCCTCTAAGATTTTTCTGTGCATTTCACAGCAGCTCAGTAGCCTTTTTCCTTACCTTTTAAGAATGCAAAAGCACAGGCTGTTTATGGGACACTTCTCAGATCCCATTTTTTTCTGATTTCCAATGCAGAGATTCAGGTAGCTTTTCTTTAGACACAGGCCAACAAAAAAAGGCAAGACTATTTGCTCTATGATGCAAGCCACTGAAGAAAGAAAACCTGGCTGAAGAAAATAGGACCACCAGCAATGATTGGGATATCACCATCTGCTAAACATGGTCTTGTGTTATAGAGGAACAGAGTAACAAAAGGACTGGGAAATACAAGGAGAGCAGAAGGAAAAATAGGTTCTTAGAAGGTTATAAGAGAACAAAAAAATAAGACTGAACAGAAAGACAGCATAAAGTATGGCCAATATTGATGTAATCTACTCCTAATTGACATGAGATAAACAGAGGCATAAACAAACAATTACTGCAAACATTCACAAAATTACTGTGTCTTCTGAAATCCAACCCCAAGCTCATATATTGTGAGATAATTCTCAAACTCTTTCTGAAATGTCATAAGGCTTCCCATGCCCCAACCCCTTCAGGACTCATGCCCAGTTCAACACAAGACTGCCATGAAGGAAAAGCATAAAACTTCATAATCTAGATAGATTAAAAAAAAAACCCTCAGAACATTCAGAGATTAACAATGCAAGCTCCAATCTGCACAAGAATTTCCAAATCTTAAGGTATTTCACAAGGTAAAAAAACATAACTAGAATTTAAATTTCAAAAGCAAGCTTTGAAATCTGGGCTAAAACATCATGTAAAAATATCTGAGAAAATCAAAGTTTCCTCCAAAGAAATCTGCCATTACATTCAAAGGCCAAGTAATGACAGAATCTTCACAGTCTCCAGCAGTAATTAAGCAAAAGCTAAGAAACATTCACTTATTCTAGCACCTTTGTTGTACGTATTTCAGAAACATCTATTACTAAACTACAACAAGAGTTGTAAGGAGCAAGTCCTCTCCCCAAGACATTGCACATCAGGAAGAAAAAAATAAAAATAATAAAAAAAAGAAAAACGTGGAAATAATAAATCAAATCTCCTTGACTAGCAACTGTTACTACAGGTACCAGCAACTCATCTCCCAGAATTGTCACTTGCTAGCAGTTAGTAACCTTGTAAGAGTACAATGTTATGCTGGCGTCCTCTCTCTAGGGCAACTACATTAAATTGAACCAACTATCCACTTGATCAGCAGAGGTTTTTTTAAAATAAACACTCTCAGGGGTGCTGAAACATACAATTTACTTATGGCAGAGACGTACTGCTTCTTCACTCAAACACACACAGTCACTATGATCTCCATCCCAGTCGCCTGATGACTTCTACTCTGAATCATTAAGGATGATAAGTCGCAAGCCTTGGCAAGCATCCAAATGTCTATTTCTAAGGCATTAGTACTCAGAAACCGTAACACAAACCTAATCACTCTGCTTCCATGCTTACAAACAAAGCCAAACATCCATTTTCAACACAACAGGGGCTGCTTCCCTCAGTGCAGCTCTAAAGAGCAAGAGAGTAAAATAAATTTCAGTCAAATAATTGCTCTTCACTTCCTATCCACCCCTCCAGTCTCCAAACATCCTCTAACCCAGATTCTAAAACAAAGAAAAACAAATGCCTCATTATATAAACACAAGTTATGTTTGAAAATCTACTTGCCTGCTCACTAATAACGATGAGGAAACATTTCTTGGTGGAAAAAAATAAAAATAAAAAAATCATGTCATCACTTTCCACAGGTCTCACTTGAAAATAATAAAAAAATACCATAAGCTAAAAAGCTTGAGGGGCCACTGCTGTACCAGTCAGACAATGTCTTGCAGGCAAGCACCTCTGCTGCCCAGGGAAAGGCAGCGGCAGCCTATCCCAGCTTCTAAGTTAATGTCAACAGGCTACAGAAAACTGGTATCTCCAAAAAGGGCTGATCCTAATTGTATCATGTCTGTATTAAACCGTAATGGCCTGGAAATTGCTCTCTCCTCTCACTTATGGGGCAGGTAAAGCAGATAAATAGCTGAGAGGACCATGAATCTTATAGCAAGATTTGAAGAGGAACTTAATTCTTGCCAGTTTCAAAAGGATTCTTGTCTTCCCTGCCCCCATGGTATGCAAGCCCTAGCTCTAAAACTTATTGGCCAAAAAAAAAAAAAAAAAAACCCAAAAAAAACCCCAAACAAACCAGCACAGAAGGGGGATAGGAGGGCATCCCCCTACCCCCCAATTCTGCAGGAGAAACATTCTCAAAAATTATCTGCCCCATATAACAATGCAGTAGCTGATTTTTATAAGCGTGTTTCATCACACCCCTTGGCTGTATCTGTAACAGAGGAAACACAGGGCTTGCTTTCACACCACTTTAGTTTAAAACAGAGCTCACAGGAGATCAGCAGCAGGTACAAAGTTTTTTTCAAAAAAACCCTACAACAGACTTGTCTGTCCATTCCAAGATGAAAAACTCTTACATCTTACCTGTCTTTGCAGAGAGGGACAACTATGAGAATAAAACACCCAGCTCTTCTTGAACAGGTTCCAGGAGCCAGAAGCTAACAATGTGTAACTACTTGCACATGAGACTAAGAAAACAACCCAGAAAAAAGGGCTTCCTTAAATGCTCAAAACTTATGTCAAAAAAGTGATGATTATCATACAAAATACACTCAAGCAATTTCAGTAATCCCAGATTTTTGCTAGACACAAGAGACAGCAGACACAATTTCTATTGACATAGGAATTTAAATGATGGGAACTATAATCTGAAAACAGGGTAAAAAAGGATACCTGCTCAACCACTTTACAGAATATTCCCACCAAAAAATCATGTAAAATCCAATTCCCTCTGTTATAACTTCATCATATGTTCTGCAAATTTTGCTAAAAGAGCCCTGTGCTTAAATAACAAACAAAGAATTTCCACTTACTGTCACTGGTGATTTTGATAAGATTTCAAAACAGTTTTTATCAGGAGTCAGTGCAGTAAAGCTAGCACAGATGTTAATTAATCTCAAACCTTTTATTAGAGGTAAGGGGGGGAGGAAATTAGACAGCCTTTATCTTCCCCACAGAGCATGAAGTGTTGTAGAGTCTGTAGGAGTTACTTTTGCTAGTCTCTTGTTCTAGCACCCTTGAATGTTTATCAGTCTTTGTAAAACCCCAAGGAAAAGCAACCTTCCTTCTCCCTGATTTCATATGAAAATATGAGAATCCCTGCAACAACCACTTTTTTCCTCCTAACAGTCAATTCCCTTTGGCTGACTACTCTCCAACAGAGAACCACGTGCTTGCCATTCACTTAGGATCAACGAGGCTTCAAGGAACTGCATTTCCAAAAATCAAGTCTAAGCAGCACCATGGGAAACAAGAAATAAATTATTTGGTAAATTTTGTGGCCACGAAGTCTTCTAGATGAGGACACATCTAAGAATTGAAGCCCTTTGATGAGACTCTGGAAACCAAACAGTAAAGCTGAACAGAGACTGTGATAGCCAACAGTGGTGAAAGAAAAGCAGCTGGACCACTGATTTTGCCTCAGTCTGCACAGGAGCTCCTTTCTAACACCATCTGCCTTATCTCTTTGACACAGCCCAAACCTGTCCACAACAAAAGCATCTTTTTCCTCTAAGTATTTCCGTGGCTATGATCACCACAATATCTCAGACTATCCTATGCTGTCACACATTAATTTTCAAAATGTCATTTGGACAAAAGGGGGTTAGAGAGAATGCACACATGATTTGTTCAATGTCACATGAAGTCTTTCAGAACAGAGAACTGAAGCCTCTCTCATCTTCTCAGGACCAAGTGAAATATCCCATTTAACCAGAAGACTTGTTCTGTTACAGGTGTATATACCACACTGCTATATAACCTGAAAGTAAACCAAATAAATAAATTTTTGAAAAAAATTGTAGTAATATTCCCTCTCATCAGAGCCTGAATTAATCCTTTAAATTCCTTGTCAAATGAAAAGTGGACAATATGAAAAAGAAACATGTACCCAGACGCCTATATGCAATTCCTGATTCCCAGACCGGAATCTGATTTTGAAAGCAGAAAACACATTCCTGAATAAATGCTATCCGATTTTCCAAATATGTTTAGAATATTATCACAACACATTCACACAAACATTTTTTGCTATGACTTCACTGTACAGAGTGTTTCAGCCAAGCAGCACAATGTAGTCCAGAGACCACTCAATCTTTTTGAAAGGAAAAGGCTTGAGTTTTATGACCTTGGTCATAAAATTAGTTGCATTCTGGTTCTCCACAGAGAATTACCTGACATCACCTTGTGTTAGGCAAAGCTTTGTTAATCTTACCATCAGACAAGCTGTGAGTGATGAGCAGTCTTTTAACAAAAGCTACTTGGAGATGAGGCATGAGGCTCCTCTTTTGTCTTCCAAAGAAGCTCGCTTATATTAGTAACCTAAATGGAAGTCCAAACATATTTTATCTAAAAGATAATATATATGGCTTTCACAACAGCAAAATGAGGAAGTTGAAAGAGGATAGAAAAGCTAATTAAGAAAGATATAGCTGCAGACTTGTGATTTATGTTCAGACCATCTCTTTTCAAGGCTTTTAAGAAGCAGCTTCTAAACCGATCTTTCAGTTCCCTACAATGTTAATGAATTTTGAAATGTAATTAATTCCACATGTATTGCAACTAAATAATCCTCTGAGAAGTCAGACCAAAATCAAAATGCTTTAAAGTACACAGGAGCTCTCTCTCGAGAAGAATAAGAAAAGAAAAAAAGGTCAATAAGAACATAACCCAGACCTTTTTAAAAGCTTAGGCATCAGAGAAATGGGTAATGCATCACCACAGTCAGTCTCACCTACAGACCTGACTGTCTTTGCTTGAGTGTGTTTCTCCTACTCACACACCTGAAGGGCCTTGAAAACTGTAAAGGATTCCTCATTCATGCATGTGCAAAATCAAACTGGTGAGCCAATTCTTTTTGGCCATGTAAAGGCAGCATGCTGTCTACGTGCAAAAAGAAAGCCTGATAGGTGCTTCTGTTTTAAAGAAAAGCTTGCCCTCAAGAAGTCTGTGAATTTACATCATTCTATATATAAATGCAGTATTATCAGAATAAAAACTCCAACCAACCCCTCACAAAAAAAAAAAAAACAGACCTAAAAACTCTACTGTTGTCCCTCCCTTCTACATCTTACAAAAAATTTGCATACAAAACACTGACATTAACTGTTTTCTTTGGATACCTGGGTTTTCTTTTCTGTCCCTCTCTTAATGGGTTAACAAGAAAAAGTCAGATAGCTCAGGAAAAAAAGAAAACAAGACTAAACAAAACAAACAAACAAAAAAATCCCGCCGCGACACCCTTCCAAAATAAAGCCAATTCATACTACCTCAATTTAAAGAAAAAGTTTCAATGGTCATTTAAATATCTTGAAGATCTTTGTAGCAGCCTTCCCAAATACTCAGATTTCTTTTGGCTTCTTTTATGGTTATAGTCCCAAAACAAACAAAACTGTTGCTGTGACAACTCTAAACCTACCAAGCCCATCTTGGCCAAAATACCTGAGAACTCCCAATGTCATGAAGAGAGAGAACAACAGCAACTGTTTGAGGAACACAAGTGGACACTTAAGACTTTTGTCTTGCATAGGAAACCACAGGACAGGCAACTTTCACAAGCAATCAAACCAGTGTACTTGTTGTACAGGCTCCCAGCAAGTTCAACAGGGGAAATGTTTTAATTGACATGAACAGCAAGTTTGCACAGCAAATACTGTAGACACAAAGGTTTTATGTTTCTACTGGCCATTAGAGGGTTGCTAGCAGCCCTTGGAAATTCTCACTTCTGTAATTCGAAGCATGTATATATCACAAGTTAAAGCAGAGAAGAATAAAGCAATACAAAACCACTGCAGTTGCAAGGGAGAGGAGTCCCTAGTGCATTCCCCAAAAGCCACTGGGCTGTCCAAGATTTATGATTTGTGTCTTACTCATCTAAGGGAAGACTCTTCTCACTTCCTTCCACTGCTGGAGTTGGTTTTCAGTTAGTGAGCCAGGATTACCTTGGCAGAATCAACAGGCAAGACCTCATTTGTGCAAATCCCAATACTGCAGTTCATTACTGGAAAGCCTGGCAGTTTTTAAACCTTCCTGTTTTCTGGAGCTCATTGATGGTTCAGGACTGGTATGCACCCCCATACAGCAAATTTAAGTCTACTGGCAACAGTTGCACTTTTAAGTATCTTCCACAGTTCCTTTAGAAACAACCCACATGTGTCTACGCCCTCCCCAATAATTTCATGCTGAAAGCAGGGCTCTAGATCCCTCCCGACGAGATGACTACAGTGTGAAACCTGAGCCCTGTCACTGCCAGCCACATCCAGAACAGACATCAGAAACCATCAGCTTTCCACAGACCTGCTGTACTCTGAGTTACTGCGAGCTTGAAGTCAGAACAGGATAAATAAGCAAACACAGCCTCCTATCTGCTACTCTACTCTCATTTGCTCGGGATGACTCCGGTACAAAAGAGAAGAGATGGCGATGTGAAGTGGAAATCCTGAATACAGCTACTGCCCACCCTACAAACTGCCATAATGCTTTTCCAAGATTCTCTCCAATCAGTACGGCAACCAAACAAAAAGAGGCATATATGGACAAGACACCAGAGAAGCTGGTCTGGGAGAGAAAAAAAAAAAAATAAAATTCTAGTAATCTGAATATTCTGAAAATACATTCATCTTCCCCACCTCCAAAGGAAAGTTAATAGAACTAGCAAACATTCACACTTCATTCTTTTGGAAATAAATATATACCTCCTCCACAGCATATGATGCAGGCCTAATAAAAAAATGAAAGTTTTTCAAACCAAGTGTTTTCTCACTGTCTTGATTTTCTTTTATGTACACACTTGCCTGATGCAGGTGTGATTTCTGTTCACACCACTACTGAAGTTTAGTGTTGTTGCTCAGGAACTTCCTTTCAAGTTCTGAGGTAAAAAAAAAAATCCAAGCATTCCCCTCAAAATAACATAACTAAACGTGAGCAATGCACTGAAACTCTCAAACGCAAACAAAAATTCTCAAGTCAAACAAGATGACCTCTCCCACATTATGGAGGGCACAAAATAGAGAAATTAGTATTCTCTTTAGGCTACTCCTTGGTTTCTGCAGATTTAAATACAATGAGAGCATCTGCAAAATTCACACATTGCAAATACAGTTTGCAAACTAACTGCTCATTTCTGCTTGGAGAAGTAAATTTTAGCACCATAAATTGTGGGTTGGAAGGACTATAAGGAAAGAGTTGCTTGTACACTGAATCTGTGGCTTCAGGGGGGAAAAAAGTTTATTTTTTTAAGCATCATGAAACTTCCCGCTGCTGTATAAAATACACATTTACATGTACAGCTTTGGGAGTTAGCAGGACAGGGTGCCCAACACCTATTCCTCCAAGCAGTTCTCCTAGCTCCCTGGAAGACAATAAGCCTTCTACATACAAAAAAAATGGTTCCTAATTTGAAAGCCATTGTAGCTGGATACCTCAAGGAGTACGCATCACTCTAAAAAATTAAAAAAATAAAATGTTCAGCAGTGTCACTCATGTTGATCA
Source organism: Thryothorus ludovicianus (assembly GCA_013397245.1). Lineage (NCBI taxonomy): Eukaryota > Metazoa > Chordata > Aves > Passeriformes > Certhiidae > Thryothorus > Thryothorus ludovicianus. The sequence continues at coordinate 211,652 of VZTB01001452.1, forward strand.
ACTCTGACATCCCAAATGAAATTGCAGACCAAGGAAGTATGAAGTCACTCGATAAAGTTGCATGCAAGCAGACACCTGAGCACCCAAAGCATATCCCACTTGTCTGCAGAGGCAGCAGCACCACTTGCTTAGTGGGTACTAGGGCTCCAGCCAGCCATGAGGACTCTGCTTCCCTGTCAGCCACTAGCCTGGTGCAGGATGTCAGCCAAGTCTGGATCTCCTTGACATCCCAGGTCACCCAGGCACAGAACGGAAATTGCTACACTAATTCATATAAGTTCATTAGCAGAGATTAATAGGTCTGTCTACTTTCTCCTGTGAGAATCCTACACTTCAAAAGAACCCCGAAACATTTTCAGTGAGACTGCACTCCATCCTCAGAGGCTCATCACGTTCAGGCACACACAACAAAGGCTTTTCTGCACTTGCTGAGCGCCTCACAAAAATTATCACGACCCATCCTCCAAGATGCAGTGGTTTCCAAGCCTTTCATCTGCAGGCCTCAGAAGATTTTCCAGCAGACATGCAACTACTGGCTAGAGTGGTTAGGGGAGTAGATGCTAGTTGTATTTCCTCCATCCCTCAAAAGCAGTCAAAAGGCCACAAAGTGAGAAGCTGAGTAACTCTGCATTTCTTGTAGTCTATTTTCACCCAAGCTAAGCAACATTTATCCTTGAAGAAGATGCAAATTTTAAAAACTGACAAAAACTTTCCTCTGAAAACCAGATACTGTGTTTAATCCTGCTAAAATACCAATCAATTACAGACAAAATCTTCATGAGCTGTGCCTCTTTAGTTCAAAAAAATGAAGACTGAGAGGGGATCTCATTAATGCCTATAAATATTTCAAAGGTGGGTGCCAAGAGGATGGTGCCAGATTGTTTTCCATGATGGTGCCCAGCAACAGGACGAGGAGCAACGGCCATAAACTGAAACACAAGAAGTTCCACCTCAGCATGGAGGAGAACTTTACATTGTGGGTGGCAGAGCACTGAAACAGGCTGTCCGTGGAGGTTGTGGAGCCTCCTTGTCTAGAGACATTCAAAACCCACCTGGATACATTCCTGTGTTGACCTGCTCTAGGTGGACCTGCCTCGGGAGAGGAGGTAGATAGATGACCTCCAGAGATGCCTTCCAGCCCTAGTAATTCTGTGATTTTGATGTGGGAAATTTGTCAGTTGCCTCTTCAGTGGAAGATTTTATCCCTAGTTGTGATATTAAAGAAAAAAAAATAGTCATTAAAACTCAAGCCGAAATTGCCATTGTGTTTCTGAAGTAATATCCAAAGCATTTCTCCTCCTCCTGTTTTCTCTTGAATTTTCACTGACTTTTTACAGCAGAATCACAGAATAACATTATCTGGAAGTGACTTCTGTTCTCCTGGTCCTATTTTCCCAACAAAACAGGGACAAATTGACTTGGGCTGCTCAGAGGCTTGTCCAGATGAGTTCTGAATATCTGCAAGGACATCCCAATCTCCCTGAGGAGCCTGTTCCAACATCTGACTCCTCTCACATAGAAATTTTTTTCCTGGTATCTCATTGGAATTTCCCTTGTTGCAACTTGTGTTTGTTGTCTCTTGTCCTACTGCCTCTCCATGCTCTCTCACTAGTTAATTGAGGACATGGGATAGTTTTCCCATAAGGAAAAGCAACACACACAGAGCTGTATTCTTAAAATGTTCATAAAATATGAACACACTGAAAAGGATCTGCAGCTTATTTTTCTGAAGTACATGAACTGCATTTTTGTTTGCAACCTAACATCGTCTCTTATGGCGTGTACTTCTGCAGCACACAGTACCAAAGCCTCACCTTCACAGACAAGTAAAGTAGAGTGGCAAATGCGGTAAAAACTCACACCACAAATTATTCTGCAGTAATCCTCCTATATTGAGAAACACTCGGTTTTTGTTCCCTATTTCATTATCATCAAATCACAGAATGAAACTAAATGGTTTTTAAGGACCCTTCCAATCTAAACCAGTCTCCCTGCCATGGGCAGGCAACACCTTCCACTGGACCAGGTTGATCCAAGCCCCATCCCGCCTTTCCTTGAGCAATACCAAGGATGGGGCATCCACAGCTTCTCTGGGCAACCTGTTCTGCTGCCTCACCACTCATAGCAAAGAACTTCTTCCTAAACAGCTAAACCAAATCTGCCCTCTTTCAGTTAAAAGTCAGTCATTCCCCCTTGTCCTACCACTCCCTTGTCCTGAATTAGTCCTGCCAGTCCAAGTAAGGTACTTATACTTACTCGACCTCACAATAAACTCTTTTTCACACAACTGCTCTGATGATCAGGGAAGCAACATTTAGCGATGTGGATGGACACTGGCTACAAAGAATATCCATGTGAAAACCTGCGGTCATCATGAAGATGAGAACTACAGGCCACAGCGTGGGGCTTACACCTGAGCCACCGGGGCACCTCCTTCGGGGTTACACAGGCAACCAGGCTGGTAAAGCACCAGAGAGAGCTCGAGTGTCAGAGCGCTGCTGCACTGACCCTAAGCACACCTTTCTCTCCAGACTCCATCCTGCACGCGGATGGATGCTTGGTTCACCAAGTACATCTGGGGTTTAGGGTTCGGTTGTTTTTTTTTTAAATAACAGCATCCTCTGCTGCGGGCCATCCCTGCTCCTCCTCCCCGGGGCACGGCACTCGGCGGGGCGGCGCTGACAGCTCAGGCGGCTGTGCCCGAGCTCCCCCGGTGCGCGACCCGCGGGCAGCGAGCGCTGCCCTCCGCTCCTGCCCTCCGCGCCCTGCCACGGCCACGGGGCACACAAAGAGCCGCCCGCGGGCGCGGAGCGGAGAAAGCCCCGAGGGGACCCCGCTTTCGGCAGCCCGAACTTGCGGCGGGGCGCGCCCCCACGCTCGGCTCCCGGGGCGCCGCCGGCCGGTCTCGCTCCGCTGTCAGCGCTCACGGCGCCGCGTCCCGCCTGCCCAGCCCGCTCGGCAGCCCCGGCCTCTGGCCGCCCCAGCCCCGCGGCCGCGTCCCCGGAAC
>VZTB01001452.1:215361-372559 GCA_013397245.1 Thryothorus ludovicianus
CCGCCCGGCCCGCGGCTCCGCGCACCTGCCCCGGCCCGCCGGGCTCGCACCTCGCGGCGAGCGAGCAAAGCTAACGCGGCGGTGAGGTCCGCTGCCTCCATCCGTGTGTAACACCGTTCGTGGGCAGCGGACCTCTCTTCTTGCGGCTTTGCTGGGGTGATTAAAGCGGAGCTGCTATCTGCTGGGGACAAGGCTTTAGACAAATACTGAAATTACAAAATCAAGATTGCACACAACCTTAACTTGACCCCCTTGTACATATGGCTTATGATACAGTCTCTAATGACTCGATCATGCTATTTTTCCTAGACTGCCACTTCCAACCATGTGACTGGCGAGGGAATGGCATTTGCTCAGCACTGAGCCGCGTAATAGCTTCATCCTCTTTGTATAACCTATGTCCCCAATGTCCTGATGGCTTATTTGGGGCTATCCTTGTTCTTGGGCATTATCGGATGTAGCAATATATTTCATTCCCCCATGCGGCTGCGTTGCCAGCACAGCAGTGGAGGGAGGAGAGGTTGGGGTAGTAATGCTGGTTCACCATTTTGTTTTATGGATCTGGCTGGAATCAGGGATTTCCCAAGATCCTGCTCATGGCATCATACGAGATTCTTCATTTCTAAAAAACAGAAAAATTCTATTTGCTGTGGTTTTAAAGAAAAAATGTAATTCAGAAGCCAAGTGTAATTCACCATGTAAGAAATTATAAAGCAATCACACTTTTCCTTTTAAGGCTTAAAAAAAAGTATTCTTGCTTAGGGGACCCTACTCATAATCTTTGCACACTTGCAGCTGGAAATTTTGCTCAGGAGACTGCATTCAGATGTTTTTGCCACTTGCCCTGAAAGGCTTGGGTAAGTGCTGCCTATGCTACTGACTTTGGTTCTTTTTGTTGACAACCAGTAGCAAAGAGTAAAGTGTGGAAATTAGTCTTGCTGGTGTGGATAAGAGGACAAAGACAGAGCCTAACGATACAGAACCATGCCCATTGCATTCCTTGATAAAAGATATTCATATATTGCCCGAAAAGAGAGATCTTCTTAGTTTGGAGAGGAATCGCCTCGTTTTAGTTACACAATTCTACAACATCAATGCACAGATGCTCCACAGTCTTACACAAAACCTGTAGCAAAGGCAAAGTGAGGCATGACATATCATTTCTGAAAAAGAGAAAGTAACAGGATACGAAAAAAAAGCCCACTTAGGGCTAGACCTTGAGGGTTCCAGTTCACTTAGAAAGACTTCGGAAGTACTGGGGGCTTACTTACCGTGCACTGCTACCATTAATGTTTTAATATTTTATATTCTTTTGAATACTTCACCATCTACTGTCTTGCTTGGATGACGACATTGCAGATTTGGTTAATAGTGTTAGTTGCTGTTGCAGATAAGAAATTGAGAAACAGATAAACTCTTACACTGAATGTTTGAGAAAAATGGATGCTTTGATGATAAGAAAGACAACACCTGTAAGGTGAATCAATAAATCTTTATTTCTCTGGTTGAAAAGAATGTCTTTGATCTCTAGGTAGAGATTAAAAAAAAAGTATGAAAAAAGACACCAATCAATAGAGCAAAATTTAAGTGGGAAGGCTATATTGTGGAGAGTTCTTGCCATATTTCTAAGCATCAACAGATAAAAAAAACTCTTGGGAGGAAGAAGAAATAGAAATCTTTGTTCTTGAAACATATGCTTAAACATGTAAATTAGCTGTAAAAAAATTATTTACTTTCATATATGTGAACTATCACACCTATTATTACAATTCCTAGCTAGGGCAATGTGCAGGAAAATAAATAAAATTTAGTTTGTGCTATGGGTTGATACAATGCAACTGTTTCCTATTTTTATTTTTCCCCTATTACTCATCTGCTTTAACAAAACCAGCATGCACAGTGTAAAGCAATTTATATATATATATATATATATCTCCTAGTATTATTACTTTCTGTTCATACAAAACCCCCCAAAGAATTCAAAGCCCCACCTGAAAGGAATATTATGGTTTAAAAGCCAAGTATTGACACTTAAGGATAGGCCAAAGGTAAGAGTTTTCAGACAAGCTTGTTTTGACTTGTAGAGTGTATGACTCACAATTTAGCCTTTAATTGTGTGATGTTGCTGTTTTGGTCAGAGGATCACTGCCCTGTAGAGCGCATGGGACAGACACTGTGCAGCCTTGTGGTTTACATTTAATCTCTTTGTTCAGCATATGTCCCCAGGCTTTGCTTAAAGCTGTTTAATCCTGCTTGTATTGTGGAATTATTGACATTGTAGCAGGCTTTTCTACTGTATTCATTGTTACAGTACCTTGAACGTATAATGAATGCTTATGAATTACGTTCATGAGATGTAGGGAACATCAACATTTTACTTACTGGGAAATGAGACAGAGAGATTAAGGTTAAATATGCCTATTAATTTTAGTTGCCAGCCTTGAGATGACTAGGGTTTGCCTTGGTGAAATAGTTTGCGTGATGCAGTGCTTTGTACGTTTGAAGCACAGCTCCCTCTGACTTCAGCTGCAGCTTTGAATGCTAACTACTTCTACAAATCAGACCCCGGGCTCTCTAACCTAACACCAAGTGTGAAAAGAGCAGGTGGCCTCCTGTAGTTCAAGTAATGTGCCTGATATCATGTAGGAGTGCTCTGGAGCTAGCAGACACAGAATCAATCATTTTCAGACTGCCATTCACTGCAGCAGTCCTCACCCTCTGATTGCCCTGACCTTGTGTCGCTATTTTTCCTCCCCTTCTAGATCTAGTCTCAGCTCTACGATCTTTGTCCAAATCTGTTTTCTTCCATGACCTCACCCAGACTAGGTCCAGCTCAGACTGAATCCCCCTCCTGGCTGCAATAGTTCCAGCAAGGAGGATGCTGTGAGCACAGAGCACTTTACCCAGGGCAGGAAGAGGATGCTCCTCTGTACAAAGGAACAGAGTGTATAGCTATCTAAAGTTTCCAAGTGAGTCCACATTCCTGCTCTGAATCATAATTCCAAATGCCTGGATTCAGAAACAAGTTCAACGAACAAGACAAAGAGTGCAAGGAGGTTATTGTCTGGCAGTTCTTTTTAGAGAGACTCATTTGGCCAGATCAGGATGGGTTACCTACCGGCTGGTCAGATCTGCTAGGCAAAACATGTTTTTCTTATTCCCAGGAACATCTGAACACCTTTTTATTATTAATATTTTCTACATAAATTCTTGAAGTAGATTCTCATTAAGCAAAATCTCTCAGCTGTTATATTTCAGAGTTGATAGTTTGCAAAGGTATAAATAACCAGAAAGGAATAAGATATAGACTGAGCCCTAGTTTTCACAAGACAGTAAGGATAGGAAAAATCTAGATATAAGGCTTCACTGGTATAACAGAATGACATAATGTAATGTCATCTGGGAAGCATCCATGAAAGATTTCAGATTTCAATTCCTCCAACACTCTGCAATTCAGAAAGGGTTCAAAGTATAACAGAGTAATTGATGAAAACTATGTAAGCTTTATTTTGCTTTATTCACCAGTAGTTGATAATTTGATGAAGATGAAATAAGGGTGCACCATACTCTTTCATTTCATACATATAGAATATTCTTTCAAGTTTCATCTGCCTTGGCTCAACTGGAATTGCAGCTCTGTGCTGGTGGTATTCATTTCTGTCATTTGTGGAAGGTTCAGGAATATATATGCCTGTGAAAAATATGATAGTAAATATCTGAAGACAGGGAAATGAGCTTGTGTGCCAGATGGATACAACTTAGTGACACTCGGATGGAGCAGGTTCTTTGTGGAAGAGAAATTTATAATTTGTAATTGAAATGGTACTTGGAATTACCTTAGCCTGTTCCATCTATATCACTTGGAGTATGATGGATTTGTCACAAGGAACTTATTAATTTTAATTAATGATTAATGTATTAATCTCTTGGCATGGCTGGCTATCTCCAACAAAGTGCTACTTACATGGGCGTCTTAAGTCCTGACACCATTGTTTGTATCTGTTTGGTAATTTTTTCAGAAAATGGGTAACAAGAAAATTCAGCCAGATTGCTTTCCTTTTTAATTGGCATGCATATCATTCACAAGCTAGAAATAAAAGAGGATGTTGTATAATAATATAGTCTTAATGATCAATCCTTTCCCCTCATAAATATCTACTCAGAACACCCCAACTATGTTCCCTTTGTGTCCTCTTTGTATTGATTTTCGAATAGCAGTCTAATTCCTGTATTTATCTGCAGAAGCCACCAATAGAAAGGCAGGAATTTCAATGTGTAAACATGACTTTTCACGCAACAGACCCATTAAAAGCTACATTTGTTTAGACAGTTAACAGAGTAACACCCTATGATGGACTGGACAGATTTTAGACATGCAAAGATGAGACAGCCACACGGGGAAAACACAGTACTGGGGCTAATTAGGCACCAGTTAAAGCAGATAGTTAGGCAGGAATGTATAAATCCAGGAAATGCAAAAAATTGTTTGAAACACACAGCTACCTCCAAAACAGCTGGTGCAGGCGTGCAACGCCATGCAGTGTTACAGCACTGCAACACCAGAGAGCAGCAGCGACAGGTTAGCACAGGGCTCTCCCCTCCAGCCAGAGCGGGCAGGGAGCCACCCTGGCACTGATTTACCTCAGCCAGTTTGGGAGATGTTTTACAGCTTCCCGCAGAGCACCACATTCTGTAGCACAGGAAAAAGAACCAGGGAGAAGTAAGCTGATACACTGAGAGGTGTGTTGGTGTTGGAACAGGGGACTCTGTGGGAAGACGAAGCAGCTACCTAGTCTAGTCTGTATGGAACCCCAATCCAGATGTCTAAAACCACTCCTAAAATTAATATTCTAACCCCTGATAACATACTAAGAGTAGTGCCACCACTGTGTCTTATAAAATAAAGCAGATCTGAAAAAAGGTCTTTCTTTGTCACAGTGTGAGATGACACTCTGACTTCTTTGGCTTTAGGGAGGGGCAGGGAGTGTAAAGAGAAGGAAAGTGAAAAGCCAAAGTGAAGTTGAAAAAAACAGAAGTGGGACACAAGTTCATATGGGGGACTAGAAAAGACCGGTTCCAAGGTGAAGACAAAGATCCTACACCTAGTGTAGTGTGCAGGGTGGAGGGGTGATTTGTACTTACAGAGGAGAAGATAAAAATTCTTTCCTAGTGGGGTGGGAAAACAGTAGCTGATATGCCTTCAGTGTTTACAGTCTCAGACTCCAGATAGGGTTTTTAAAGGCAGCTTTCTGAACAACAGAGGATAAACCCCTCAGTAAATTTGGCCTTGGTTTTTTTTTCAGCTCATTTCAGATCTTATATATTAAAAAAGTCACAAGCTGAAAGTTATTTTACTGAATTATTCATAGACAGATTGGATGTAATCAAAGTATTTCAGAAAAATTGTTTGTTCATGTATCAAAAAGTCGTCTAATGTCAAGCTCTGTAGCATGGATCCCTTGCTTGGGAAAGTGGTATTAACCAAAAATAGAGTTATGCGTTGGCTGCTTTTGTATAATCTGCCACAGGGATGTCGTTACAATATGTCACATCAAATTTTGGAAAAAACAGTGAACAAAAAAGGACTTACACAGAAGATGGAGTTTATTGTAAAGCTTGTGAATTAGGATAATTCCTCTTCTAACTCTTACAAGAGTGGTGGCCATTCAGTGCATGTGTTGTGTGAAACTGCCTTTGCTCCTCCTTTGGCTGCCCATGTCCTGCTGCCCCCAAACCAGAAGCACATCATATTTCATATTGCAAGCTTCCCTCCTGAGCCACAGTGCAGGGGATGTCCCTCAGAATTTTTTGCTGCTTAGGTAACTTGGTCTTCCAGGCACTGAGTTCTATCAGCAAGCTTTTGACTGCAGAGTGGTGACGCATGGCTGAGAACTGAAATGGAAGGTCAAAATTTAAAAACAGCAAGCCAACAGATTAACATACCAATTGCATAGCTAATATCTGATAATTTCCCCCCTCACATGAGGGATTGGAGCACCAACGGTGAAAACACTGTCCTGTATACAAGTATGCACACACATCTATGAGGTACCTATAAAGTCAGCAAAATGCTGACTTTAGACTGGTTCAGGCAGCTTATTGCAACAGCTCAGTGTTAGCTCTAACTTAGGTTTTTGACACATTTCCCAGATGTTCACATATAGAATCTTGGGTTCCCATCCCTTCCTTGACACACACACGTAAACCTGAAAGTTTTGAAGTTGTATGTAAAGTTTCATTTTGATTCTATACAGTCAAATTAGGATTTTTATTCTGTATCAGCTTGCAGAATAGCTGGGAAATATAGAATTTATTAATTTTTGAAATTCAGTAAGAATAGCTCTCACTCAAATAATTAATTCTTGCTACTCTTGCAGTTCCATGTTGTTAAAATGTGAAATATGCAAAGCAGAAAGTAGATCTGCATATCATAAAGTATTTCCACATTTAAATTAGATTCTTTGGCAATAGTACTTTTGGAATGTGGTATGCATTTCTTTTGAAACTATACAAAGTACATCTGGAAGATAATGCTTAAGAAAATGCCTGTCGAAAAAGTATACTATATAAATCAAATATTTGGGACCTCTAAAGTAGAGCAATAAAATCTATAAAATGAATATAAAAAGATACAATGCAATTGACATAGCCATGAATGTTTACACAAAAATAGCAGCCAAGCATTTGCAAGATGAGAAAGAATGAAATTCATATATAATGAATAAAGGCAAATAAATCAAAGTCTCCTTGCTCAATTTATTGAGTCCTATTCAACATTGGGATTTCCTCTGAACCAGTTTGATTTTTGTTCAGTCTTTGTCCAGAGCCACATGACTGGAGCAAAACTACGAATTGCTTTAAGCACTCCCAGATGCTGGAGTTGTCAGCCTTAGATCATACCACTTCCAATTCTTGTGGAAAAAGAAAGCATATATTCTCATTACACTGGGCCTTCAGCTGAGTAATCTCCTGATTTAGAGACTTGAGTTTGAAAAAACAGTAGCAATTATGATCAACTGGTCTGATTTCTGTTGCTTGATGAAATAAAAAAAAATAATTACTCTGTTGTTGCTGCTGGTATTTTGTTGGCACTATGTTTTGCTTCCCCGTCTCCTGCTGCAGCAAACTTAGCAGTTTCAGAGGACTGCACGTGTGCTGCTGATTGAGCTAAGCCAGACTTCAACATCACACCTTGTAAAGGCAGATCCTATTGCCCTAATGGGAGGCTCTTTCAAAAGATGTCACCTTTTTTTTTTCCTCTTTCTTTTTATCTCCAATTAACACAAGCAGGCTCAACCATATGTCATTTGCATTTATAAGAACAGTACACTGTGTCTTTTGAAGATCTGCTTAAATGTTGCTTTTTCATATTCACAGCACAAATCAAAAAGACTATATATATTTGTAACTTTATGAAAAATGTTAATTTACTGTAAAAGAAAGATCATTTTCCTTCTCCATAGCTTTGCCTTTTTATTTAATCATATTTATCCATGGAAAACAGGCTGTTTCAGGGACTGTGTGTCCCTGCTTACACCCTTAGATGAGTTACAGGCTTCTCACATTTGTAGGATAGGAGATGACAGATGTGCATCTGGGTAGGAAATCTCACCCTGAATTGCATAATGGAAACCCCCAAATACATATGGAGATTACGTGGTACGTAAATCCCGCTTTCCTTCAGGACAGACAACTAGAAAAGGATGGCAGGACAAGACTACTGCTCCAAAATCTGCACATTGCACCAGCTGCATCTCCACTTTTCTGGATTTCAGCCTGTGTTCCTTGTGCCAAGCACAACGTGATGAAGAATTATTCTTGCTGCAATCATCTGTGTCTGATCCCAGGTCAGGAAAAAACTACAACACTGAGCTGCACGTGTATGAAATGCAAGTGCTGTGGAAGAAATTATGATACAGGATCAAAAGTGTGATTCTTCCATTGAATTCAAAGATTTGATTGGCTTGTTTGTCTCTGTAAGGGTAAAATTTTCCCCCAAAATTACATTTTAATAGCTATTTTAATTGTTATTGGCTTGAGTGTTCTATCATAAGCTTTCATACATTTATGGATCCTATAGCAGTTGGAGGATAAACTGCATCTTTTCTCTTCATTCGACCTCCCCTTCCAAATGACATCCTTGTACCTCTACCTATTCCCAAGATGGAAAGCTAAAATTTTCCCACCCTGCATAACTGCATGCACTGCTCACACGAGGGACCAAAATGTCTGTCTTCTCTAGCATATAAATGTGGTATGTTTGTTCAAGCCAGGGGAAGTAGGTGCAAAGCTGAACACCAATGCCTTGAAAATTCTTCTCTTTTTAACCAGAAAACATAAATATTAGGTGGAAATAAATCATGATTAGACCAAGCTCTCAGACAAAACCAAAGAAGAATGTTTGTTGTAGGGATGAGGCGCAATTTTAGGAAAACAGGGCAGTCAAAAGTTGGGTCAAGTTTGTTTTGTTCTTTTAAATTCCTAACGCCTTAAGTCTAAGCTTCAGAACTGTAGAAATGGCTTCCTTTTTAGCCTTTGGACTTACCCCAGACACGATGCCTCACAAGGACAAGTGACTGTGGATTGTGTATGTATACAATGGGCTAACTGTTAGACTAATGGGGGGCTGCAGGAGGTTTCTGTGGCCCCTTCATTAAACTAATGACAAACATTCATCTCTTATTACAGAGCATACATTCTCTTCCATTTCCCTTTCGCAACTCACTGTGTTTTCTATTTTCTGCAAAGGCTCTTCAGATGTGTTCTCTGAATTCTTATGGGGGGTGTATGCTGAAGACTCTTATTAATTACTAATCTAATTTTCTAACACTAATCAGCAACTGAAGCTCATGTAACTTCACCTCATCCTATACTATAGCTGAGACATTTCATCTTCTCTAAGCTTGTGGATGTGGAAGTCTAAATCCATTTACATACGGTTTGCTGTTGGGGCAGATCCACAACTCACCTGAAGACAGTCTCACATATTTACTGTATCTCAACTGGATGGATGTTTCTTCCACTAGGATTCCTCTACTTATCACCCCCTGGCTCTGTTTTAAAGGTCTCTTCTAATGAATAGATGGAATGTAAATAAGATACCAAAGCTAGAACGGGGTGATGCTAGTAATTTTACAGAAGTTTCACAGCTGGGAAAATTCTGAGAAGCCAAAAAGAAATCAATATAGTTTCAGAAGATTTGGGATAGCATAGCTTAATGGTGGAGTTATTAAATGGGGAATGGTGAAGGCACATGAGTACCCCACGTGCTGTTTTTCTGCACAGCTCAAGACATTTGTATATTAAAGCAGGGCTGGAAGATCCCAAAGAAGTTTGGCAGGGTGACTGTGAAACATTTTATAACATTTACATCATTGTTTTATGTTTTTCAAGGGAAATTACTCATAGTGTGATTTCTACAGTGAGTAGAAATCTACTCCCTCCTGCAGCACTGCACGCTAACTTAGGGAGAGGGAAGATTAGCTGATGATAGCAAGGTGAGAATTCTCAAAGTTTGTCCAGTGTCTCCAAAGTTAAACCCTTAACTGTCCTTTGCTGAGTGAATGTGCAAATGTGTTAATGCTTTGGGGATGTCTGTGGTGAGAATTTGAGAAGAAAGGCTGAACTTGCTGCCTACAACTCAGCTTTTTGCTTCAGAGAGGCTGACAGATGTTTGCACTCTGAGCATGCTTTGTAGCAGTCTCCATCTTGAAAGGAGTCACCATGTACCTGCTTTGGCAGTGAATCTAATTGGAAGGAATTTTTAAAGAAGTTGCTTCAGGGACTGCAGTGCTTCAAAGAAAAGTTTTTGAGAAAATATCAGAAGTCTTGCAGTGTGCAGAACTCAGCCAAAATAACAACAAAAGGGGTTGAGCTGTACTTTTGCAAGCAGATATAGTGCTAGTTGAAAGCAAAAGGAAGGAGATGCTCAATGAGAGAGGAATGCAAAAAAAAAGTCACAGTAGGAAAATCTGCAAATTCCAAGACCCAAAACATTCCATTGCCACTATTTTCCAACTGTCTTCATTTTGGTAAATATGAAATACACATAATGTCACTTTATCTTTTAAAGAAGACACTGACTATCAAATAAACTGCCACTGCAAAGTTCACTTTTGAGCTGTCACCACTGGGGCATGCAACACATTCCTTGCACACTTGAAAATAGTAATATAAGACTTATCAGGAAGAAAGGACTGGATCTTACATTAAAAGGAAATGGTACATTAAGAGGTAAAGTAAAGCCTACAGGAATTCTGCAGTGGTTTATGTAATGCCATAGAAAGTGAGAAGAACTGCTGTCATTGAAACTGTCAAGTCCTATTGGGATTTGGCTGGCTGGTAATTGAAGAATGCAAATAACTGAGAGCTGAAGATTATTTTAAGAAACTGCAAATGCATCATGGTCAGAACGTGTGTAATTTTTGCAAAAGCCAGTGTTGGGGGTTGATATAGAAAATCTCACACAGTCCCCAAACACAGGTTCTCTGGCAGAGTGGTAAACTTGCTGCAAAGGCAGCTGCAGAGTATGTACTGATTGAAAAAGGGCCCCATGTGGAGACCATCTTCTTGTAACTTAGTCCTTCTTTTTTAAATTTTCAGTTTAAATCACTCTATAAAATAATTTGAAATTTTTATCTGTTATTATGTGGACTTTCTAAGCATGTAATTATTACATTCTATTATTAGAGTGGTAGAATCTGCAGCAGTCCCTCATGCTGACATTTTAATCACTAGTACTTACTGTTGCAAAACTTCTCACAGGCAGAACTGATTTGTAAAATCAAATCTTACATCCTTTATGGGGTTTGACATCTTACATTATTAACTAATCTACTATACACCATAGTTCATTGATTTTGCCATGGAAAAAAACCAAAGTTGCACTGAAATTTGTATCTATTATCTTATTCCAATGGATCATTCTGCCCACCATAAATGTTCTTTCTTTTTTGTCATTTTCATGAAAGAAGTTTTATTACTGAGATAAATGTGTCATGGTCATTCTGTTTAGTTATTTATAAATTACTGTTTTTAGAAGTGTAGTTTTTGTTTCTGAATGTGCTTGAAGTAGTTAGTCCCCAAAGCCTATCTGACAACAGAATACTTTATATCTTGTCATTTCAGCCTTTTCATAAAAATCAATATTGTCTTTCTATAGGAATTATCACTAGCTTACTGAATAACTTACCTTGCTGTCATGGTTTGACATGGCTTGGTTTTTAGTTTTTCTAGAAGGTTTTTCTTATTATTATTAATAGAAGCAAAAGAGAAAAGAAAATAGTGTTTTATGTCGTCTATGTATCAAAGTAGCAGAATGGACGAATTTTTCTAATTCAAGTTGCAGGATTAGTGTTTTGGAAGCAAAACAGTTTTACACATTATGGAAATATAAATACTATGCGTTGCATTTTGATTCCCTTTAGACTACAGAAAGGGAGCTTGTTTATCACCTCTTAGTACATCAACCCTCTCTTTAAGATAATGCATATTTAGTTGAATGTTATCTAGTTGATTAAAGAAGTAACAGTTTACAGGACTACAATTCCTTTGGTGTTTTGGTATTACAGATATACCTATCATGGTTTCTGAATATAGAAAGGATGAATAAATTAATAGGTGATAAGCAAAACTCATCTTGTACATTGATGATGCAGATCAGACTGTAATACTCAATTTTGACACAGGACCTTTCCTGTGGGGGCTAGAAGTGATTTAGAAACATTAACTGTTCCTTTACAGGTCTAGGTTCCTGCTTACAGAACAGGCAGGCTGCTGTTGTCAAGTTTCCATGTGCCCATTTCCCTAATCCCATGCTGGGTGCAGAACTCCTCAGTGCCCAGCCAGATGCTGTGGACACTGCTGACTCTGCCTGAAGCCAGGCACCCTCCAGCTCTCACAACAGGCTTTGGTTCCTTCCTCCCCCTCCTCTGTCCTCCCCAGCTTTCTGTGGACTCTGTGTGTTTCCTACCTCCACTCCTCATTTCTGGGCAGGGTGAACTATGCTCACAAATGCAGTTACTGTGGGTTTGTGGTCTTGCAGATTCACTTCTGAGCAGTCTCCTGTCCAAGCTAATGTTGCAGCCAATCTCCCTTGCACTTTATAGATCTTCAGCTGTTAATACAGTAGAAAAACACAAAAAACTCAGTCATCCTCTATGTGTTCTTTTCCTATTTCTGTTTCTTCTTCATGCATTTAGCCACCCTGCCCGTCTCTCAGACCTGATATCTGGTATTATCTCTGAGTTGCACCTCTTTCACCTTCAGCAGTGTAGGCTCTTCCTAAACATTCCCAATCCTGTAAACTGCTCTGCCTAGCCATTCATTCAGCTTAAACAACTCCTGGCACTTACTTTCTATCCCAGTTTTGGTAATTTTTATTTCTCTGTCCTTCTCTGATCACAGCTTAAGCAGAATTTGGGAGGAGGCATTAACTGTGGAGTTAAATCCATTTTTGTCCCTTTGAAAATATAAGCTATTGAAGAAAATAACTGTCGTAAAGAAAACTAGGAATTTATTGTGTTGAAACAGAATGCTGATTTTGAACTTTTACATTTAGTCATCGGGCAAACTGGACTCTGCCCCAGGTGGCTTTGTGTGGGCTGGGGCTCCATAGGAAGGCTCAAAGTCCCATCAGCACTCAGCAGTCCTAATGAAATGCTCTGGTGGAGTAGAGTTTCCTCATCTCATGGAAACTCTTGATCATTTTTGAGACAGCTATTCAACACACGTATTTTACTCCTCTCGACCATTAAAGCCATAGTAAAGGTACAAATTTCTCAAAAATTGCAAGTCATGTCTGTTTTTCTTTTCCCAAGCCATTAGCACCCCTATGGCTCAAATAAGCAGCCACTAATGTAAGCTGGAAAAAAAAAAAATCCTTCTGCAGTCTATCTTCCCTCATTGCAGTCTTCCTGTGCAGCAATAGAAATACTGAGGTTTCTCCCCCAAAGCTATCTGTCACCTCCTCAGACCTGAGTGCAGCAGATCTCGAGGAGGTGCAGGGCAGAACCCTGTGCAGAACATTCTGCTCAGAGGGAATCTGGGCACCAGGAGGACCAGGACAGGATGCATCTTGCATTGCTTCCCACCACAGTTATTAAGCAGTACAGACATAACCAGTGAGGCTTGTCCAGAAGCAGCTCAGAAGAATTATTTAATTGTAAATACAATTCCACACACATAATCCTCTCAGTACTTGGGAGAAGTCACAGTATGCACAGTTTGTGGGTGTAGTTTCAATTGCAATAAATCCTCAACTTATTGCCACAAAAGGGGACTGAGAATATCCTCCCCAGAGCTCTCGAGTGCCTGACAGACATGCAAAGAGGTTTTGTTTCTACTCTCAGGCTCTTCAGTGCACAAAGAGAACTGAACATGAGGGCTCAGCTCCTTCTCACCCACGGTGACATTCCCCCCTGACCCTCTTTACAGGTGCTCCACTTTGCACAGAGACTCCAAGATCCGGGACCAGCAGGCTCTACATGAGGGAGCTCTGCAGAAAAGTGGTAAATCCAAGTTTAAATTGTTTGAGGCAAGAGGAAGGCTCAACACTCATCTCCTACACCTTGCACAGGGGGAAATGCTCACCTGTAAATCAAGTACTGCAGAGTTAAGACCACTATAAATACTTCTATAATTTTAACAAGTGACAAATTGTTTGACAGCAACTTTAAGGACAGGCAAACAGATTTCAATCTGGCAAAGCTTCTGCCAAGTGAGTAATTTGTATTTATGCCTTGTTATAGGCAAAGGTACAGGGAAGAAAGATGCAAAATACATTTATTACTGCAGGAAAATAAACTGCTCATCTGAGGTAATAGTCCCAAAATGGCACATTCTCTCTTGCTATGTATTGTAAACTTTCTGTTCGACCAGAAACATGAGCCTTTGCTTACAAAACACCAGCAGCTGTAATTAACACCTGAGAAGCCCAAGCAGAAGCATGCTTGTAAGGCTTGTGCAAACACATCCTGCACTTAAATTCTGTTACGATGCAAACAAAAGCCATATGCCTTAGGATAAAAGAGTATAAGAAACAGCAATAAATATTTCAGAGAGATAGAAATAAACAGGCAGGAGGGGTTGAGAGACAGCTGGAGCTAGATTACTGCATAAACAAATGCCAACCTAAACTTAAGTATGACAGGGAGAAAACAAGGTAGAAGGAAGAAGGGCATGTTCAGTTCAGTTCTTAAATTTCTTGTGTTGCATTCACACAGTATTTTATGAAGTTACTAAATTTGGTGTCAAGCCAGTGCTCTGAATTTTCACATCCCATTTAAAATAAAATTATGTTCCTCAGGGTCGTGGCTGTGAAGAAATCATTGAAGACGTGAATCAAACAGGGCTGATGTAGTCTTATGTTCAAGACACCAAAGACAATCAAAAGAATAATTTTCAATTGATATGACCTGTTCATCCCTTTACAGTACAGACTTTGAAATCTGAAGATGACAGACAGAATGTCAACATTGTTAACTGTTTAACTGCTGATCATTTCAGTCAAGTTAGCTAATAAAGAAAATATATCTAAAGATGAGAATGTATGATCCACTTAGAGCACTGAATCAGCCTGATCTTAAAAACTGATTTTACTTGGTATTTCTAAATAGAAAAAAATTTACCAAAAATATGTTCATAAGTTATTCTTTTCTATATATTTCTGATGAACTCGACAATTTTTCAAGGCCATCTAGAAAAATATTCTAGAGTTGGGAGATGGAAATTGGTTCACTTATCCCAAAATGAGAGGTAATTTCTTTTTAAAGGTTATTTATTATTTAGTCAGTGGTCTCACGTGAATCGTCTGGTCCACAGATTTTAATCTGTCAAAACAGCTCCTAACCCACTGGTCTCCAGCTTGCCTAGGCATCTGCTTCCTAAATTATTGTGGCATGAACAGAAGACAGGAGGTGAACTTAGCCCATAAAAGCAGCAGCAAGACCCACCAAAACAAACCCCACACCCAGAGTACTTCAGTCTTCACATCAATAGTCTAGGCTGATGAGTGCAAGCATAACACCTTGTTGTCATTGACTCAGAATTACAAATGTGGAATGCCAGGTAGATGTTTAGGGTTTATATGAAAGAAAACATTGGTAGAAGAGAGGACCAGATGGGAGATTTAGGAGAGAGTGCAGAAGGGAAAAGTTTCCACTTGGAATTTTAAACCAGCACCCAGAGCTGGAACTGACAAACCCAGTACCTAAAGACCTGGTAAGGCACTCATAAGAGCTCTACTTAGACCTTTACCTTACAAGGTAGGAAAGCTTTAAATATCTGGAACTTTTGAGGCAGCAGTCTTTCATCCTTGACTGCCAGAGGCTCCTACTACTTCATCCCATAGGAGGGATGGAACCACATGTGGTTTTCTCCAGAGAGCATCCAAAACATGAAGGACTTCTGAACTGGCTCCATTTTCCTCATCAACTTAGAGATTTCAGTACAAACATTTACATCTGTATTGCTGTTTTTAAAACTTCTAAGACATTCTGTCCTCCTGGAAATGTAGGAGTTAAAAAAAAAAAAAAAAGAGAAAAAGGCTGAGTGGAAATCACTACTTTTAGTTAAGCAAAACTGGCAGTAATCTCTCCTGAATGGATGTGGAGGTCAGCAGCTCAGTTTTACTGTTGTACTCTGAAAATAGCACCTTTCAGCACTGAGACACTGGGAAATGACATCTACTGAGTGGCTGGGGAAAATGTGGTGCTTCCATGTTTTTCTGATGCCTCCTACCCAGTTCTGCAGTTCCGTGGTTTATGAGGGTTGACATTACCACTTTTAAAAAGGCTGGCAATCTCCACCTGCTGAAGACAGTTTTTCAGTGTGTGATTTTGACCATCTGGATACAGCATCCTTATTTACTTTCTTTTTTTTTTTTTAATACCTCTTTTCATGAATTCCCAGGAAATTGGGTTTTACTCTGCTGCTTGATTCAAGCTGACAAAATCATCTGTTGTTTTCTTCCAACTGGTTAAGCTTCTTCCTTCAAAATCTTTTGGCTTTGAGACAGATCATTCATCCCAGATTTTGCTGTGTCTCTCCTCAATCATCTACAACCTGCCTTTGAAATAGGTTTCCAACAGTTTCTCTGCAGGCTGCCTCCTTCCCATATAGAAGGTTTGATAAAAATGAGTGGAAAAGTGTTTTCTCATTACCTAAGTTGTCACGTACTTTCTGAAGAGAATGCACAGCTCTACATTTTACAATGCCAAAAGTAACTGTAAATGAGATTAGCACTAGCACTTGAGCTTTAAAACCCCCATTTTATCACTAAAAACACCACGAGGAACATTATTTCTCTTGGCAATGGATGTTGTAGTGTGCACTGTGAGCTTCAGTGATGAAGAAAATGTAAAGACATACCAAGAAGCAGTGAGGCATACACAGGAGGTGGAGCTTAGAAAAGATGATTAGGTCATTCACTGAAAATTGTCCAAACTTAAATGCCAAACTACATGGAGGAATGTATGTGTACAGTATGCATATAGTATATATGTATTCTATATTGCACTATGCTACTTTCCTTCTAATGAAAAAAATTGCTAGTTATAGAAGTGTGTTAGACCCCAAATCATATTTTTATTTGCATGTTATTGGCTATTGACTTTTTTAATCCTTTTTTGTTTTTTAGGGTCTGTCTCAGGTTTTATATGAGGATAGGAGAAACACTCAGACACAGTAAAACAGATTATTTTGAGAAAGAGAGCTAAACATAAACAAGGCAAGGGAAACTATCGCCCCTCATAGATTTTCCTGCATTATTTTCCTTAGAGTTAACATGCTGTTAGATATCCTGAGCCCTTATCTGGTTTGCCACTGGGAGAAAAATCCAACAACCAAGCTTTGTGTTGGTTTTGCTAAATTCCCCCTGAACTTGGCTTTGAACCTGGCTTTACTCCGGTGCCACAGACAAAACTCTGCAGCATCTGTGGTATTCAGCATGGTTTGATACAAATGAAACATACTTTGCAGATTTTTCCAGAGCACATTTAATAAACAATGACTAGGTTCATGCAGGACCTTCTCTCAGGGGATCCTAATGTGTCTTTGGAGTCCATCTCTGCATCTCTTTCACACTTATGCACACATGGGGAAGAGAGGAGTGGCCACCAGCTAACACTATTGTCTGGGAACCCTCAGGGAATTCTTGCAGCATTCACAATGTAGAACTGTAGTCAAGAAAGGTGAAGATGGACACTTGTAAACATCTATCTGAAAATATCATGGTTGGCATTTCAGTCTCTACATCTAGACTCAGGAGCTCGGGGACACCACGTGATGCAGGTCATGGAAGAAATCTCTTGTTTGGTTTGCTGTCCTGTCCTGATATCTTGCATTTGTCATTAACTTGTGAATAAGGTTCCTCAAACTCTTACATCCAGCACACAACTAGTAGCATTAGAGAAACTAGGTCGTGATGACACCATTTAGTCTATATGTACATTGATCTATATATTCAAAAATTCATAAATTCCCAGAGGGCTTGAGTCTGGCATCAAAAAGAAAAGTCAGTATGATCATGACAGACAGTTCAGTACTTCTAGAAGTATAGCAGTCAACACCCTTATGACTGAATTCCTGTGGGTTTGCATATTTAAATTACGAGTGGGGTCATTCCCTTCAACTGCCTCACTAGCATGGCACTGCTCAGCTTTGGGGAGGCTCTGGGCAGGAGTCCTGGGCTAAAAGATTACCAGCACAGCAGAGGCTTGGGAACATGACACAGAGACAACCAGGCAGCTCAGGGCAGAACCCAGCCAGGAGCTCTTACACCCAGTGCTCTGTCACTGGACACCTTTGCTGTGCTTTGCTGCCCAGCCCCGCAGAGGCTCCTGCTGTGGTGCAGAGCATGGTGTGACTCCCTGAAGCCTGTCTCGGTAGGATTCCAAGTGCTGCAGCAGGAGAGCTCTCCGGGGATGTCACAGCTGTGAGGCATGGAGCAAGCTGAGTAGCTGTGCCCCTCAGCCATGGAGCCAGGCTGAGCACCAGTGTGCCCACTTGTGTGGTCCTCACTCACACATCAGAGCCAGCCATATCCCAAACAAGACTCCTGCATTCCTGCCTGCACAAAATGCTCCCGCTATTATCTGTGTTTTTCATCACACCAGTCTTGCTTTGGGTAGGGTAGAGGTAGCTGTGTTCAGAAATCACAGACATAGCACACGTAGTATGATGGTGCATAAAGATGGCCTCTTAATTCTTCTTTCAGGCCCTGCTAGTAGGGAAGGGCCATGAATTGCACTAGAAAAGACCTAGTTATTCACATGGACACCCACCAGCTCCAAGACGTTACCATAGTCTGTCCTCCCTGATGTTAGGTCCTTTTTCACTAATGTGTCCACTTAAAAAAAAAAAGAAAGAAGGAGAACAGGAAAAAGCTCAACCTCAAAACACTGCCAAGCATGAGTCCTGTGGTAAGATTCAACAAACTCCAAGCCAAGATATGCATATTCATACCTTAATTCTAGAAGAATGTTGCATGCCTTCTGTATTCCAATGAAAGCAGGTTTTTTCCACAATACAGAAGATTAATAAAATACTCTTCCATAGAAATAACTAAACAAAAGCTGTTGTTTGTTGGCTTACTGTAGGTGTGTCTGAAATCTTCAGTGAGTGATACAGAGCACACACTATGTCTGTTCTGCATTTCATAAAAAAAGAGGTGCTTGAAATGTCCTTAAGTCCATGAAACATGATGATAAGCAACAGATGCATGATCTTGTTGATTGCCAGCAGAAGCCTGCACTTTTGTGAGGTGGGAAAGAAACCTTTGCTACTTCTAGCTTTTTTTTACTTTAGACTGAATTCTAAAGATGTCTGTTTGAGCTGAAAGCAAAGGGAAAAGAAAGCATAATTTTTACAGTTCTTTACTCAACTTGCTTATTTAGGAGAGAGACTTGGGAAAAAAAATAAGTAAAGACACCTGTTTTCTTTCTATTTTTAAAGAGCTCTCTTCTTAAAACATGGTAAGTATGTTCTCAACACTCAAGCTGTTGAGCACATCCCAAGGAAGGCTGGCAGGCAGGACGGGGGTGTGTGGTGCTACATGAGGGGGTGTCAGTGGAGCAGCTGAGGTGTTGTCTAGCCAGGTGGTTGGCAGCACAAGCAAGGGATTGCCTGTTGGTGGGGAGAGCATCTGTGAGTGCTGGCAGAAGTTGAAACTGGATATAGCTCCATCCCTAAAAACCTGCACCCATCTCCAGAGAGCATTCTGGCTCTACCAGCCTGATCCTTTGATAATCTTGACAATATTCTGGTTTTAATCAGACCTCGACAGATGTTTTTGTAAGATGGTAAATGTAGATGGCATTGGAGGAGTGATTTGCTGGAGAGCTCTGGAGATACAGTCAGTGCTGCAGAAGGGAACAGAGTGAGTGTGCAGTGCTGATACCTCTGTGTTCTCACACAAAGCTACAGTTGTCCTCCTTTTCTCCTTCTTACATCCCAGCCTCTTGTTTCAGCAAATGTGGTGTTTAAGCACACCCGTCACTGTATGGGCAATGCAAACAGCATGTTTTCAATACTAGTCCCACAGCTGTCCACCAAAAGTCAAGCTGTTGCAGGATATGAAGAGTGGAATAAAAGTTAGTTTCTTTAGTGCCTCTGCTTTCACTGGATTTCTGCAGCTGCCAGCTACCTGGCAGATATTATCTTCCAACAGCATTACCTATAGAAGAAGTAATTCCCACTGGGAATCCATCATCATCTGTTTGCAAGTGCTGTCACTTCTGTGCAGTGACTTAGAGAAATGATGCTCTGCTAAATCTTCCTAAAATAAGGGATGGCAGAAATAACAGCCACCAATAGCTCGGGTCAGGCTGATGTCAATGGTCTCGTGCTCCCTGGAGCTACGACAATAATAAAACCAACAAGGATCACAGTCTTCATCCATTTTGTGACACTTGTTTCCTCTCTCTTTTGAGAAACCCTCCCTCTAATTTCCACAGCACATAGTGCCAGCACCAGCTGGTGGGAATTCAACCTCTTCTCCTTCATGCCACTGGTGAGGTTCAATGGGAGGCTGGTCCCACACACCTCACAGCCACATACTTCATCCTAATTGGAAGGCATAATCTTTTCCTTAGTGCTGTCAACTACTTACTCTATCTCGCCTTCTAATACAGCTTCCAAAATTACTTTTGTTGTTGTAAGCATAGCCCTGTTTATTGAGATTTAAGTGAATTAGAAACAATAAGTGAATTTAAGTGAATTAGAGACAATATACATATATGTATATTCCTGGGACCCATGATAAAGGTTCAGGTGCCTCTTAACCTCAAAATAAAATTGAAATAACTCCTTCCTGGTTCAGCATTGTGCAAAATGTGTGCTTACAGCACCAGGAACCATATTAAACTCTGACATGCTGAAGATGTAGTAGTTGATAAATGATACCTCCCTTCCTAAAGGGGTAGGGGATGGTTTAGTTCTTGTAGCTTAAAGATGGCAATTCATTTAGTAATCACACAGTAATTCTTTACTAAGGTTTTGACACTTAAAAACAATTTGTGATGACTTTGATGGCCTATACTAGGCAGATATGGCTCCTTTCAAAGAAAGACTTCACCCATTAAAAAGCATAATTTTACTGACATTGATTTAATAAATTAGGCCACTGCCAAATTTTTCCTCCCTAAAGTGGACTGCTTGAAAATATATGGGCAGTTATT
Source organism: Thryothorus ludovicianus (assembly GCA_013397245.1). NCBI lineage: Eukaryota > Metazoa > Chordata > Aves > Passeriformes > Certhiidae > Thryothorus > Thryothorus ludovicianus. Next base: position 236,037 of record VZTB01001452.1, read on the forward strand.
CATCAAAATAGTTTCTTATCAGCCTGCTAAGTGAAAGCACAGATCCAAATTGTCCAGAATAGGACATTTATGAACATTTGCAATGCAAGGAAAATGACCTTGTGTAGCAAAGCACTGAACCCCATTATTAGTTATAGGCAGAGTCACACATACATAGATGAGACAGAAAAATTGCCAGTTTCCTTAAGAGGCAAAGCAGATCTGGGAGGTAAATCTTGTAGGAGAGAGCACAGTCAAGAAAAAGAAATTCTTCAAAGAATAACAAAAAAGAAATACAACACATTGAAAGGAAAAACCAGCTAAGGGATTTCCACCAATGCTTGGGCAACCAGAAAGAGTTAAATTGCAATGAAAGCTTATAACTGAAAGCTAAAAGACCCCAAAACTTGCTCACCCGCCCCCACCCCAAAGCAGAGACCCCACTGCACAGTTCCTGCCCTAGGCTGAGCTGGTTTAAACATCATCGCAGAGCTTACCTTGGCAAAATAAGTTCAGAGCTCCCTGCCTGCTTCTGGCCCAGCCCCCAAACACTCTGCAAACAAGAGCTAATTGGCAATTATCCTATGAGTCACCCCTGCCTTTTTTTTTTTTTTTTTTTTCCTTAATTTTGCCCAGCCCAGCTACAGGTGCTGCTGTGCTTGTGGTCTCAGCTTGGCTCCTGGAACCTGCACCAGCCTTTGTCCTCGCTGCTCCATGCTCCCCTCTGCACCCAGCATGGGCTTGGCATTCCCCACACATATATTTTAGTGTCTCCCCAACCACTCCAGCAGCAGGGCCCAAGCATTTCCTGCAGATAGGCCTGGTGGCAGTAGGGTCAGGCTGGTGGCTCCCTCAGTAGCACATCCTCCTTTATGGCTGTGGCCACAGGCTCAGCTTCTTCCCTGGGAGCCACGGTGTCCTGTGGGGTCCTTGCCTTACCCTGGTGCACTAGAAAGCTGTGAGAGGTCTGTCTTCTGAGATGACTTCCCATTACAAGTTCACTAAACCACATTTAAAAAAAATAAATAGTGTCACCTAAATTACCTACCCATGGAAACATTTCTTCCCTCCAGCAGGACTTTGTGGTTTATGTAACATAACTGTGCTGTCTCTGCTGAGAGGCATGTTGGACAGAAAGCCAGAGGTGTTGTGAGGGAGGTGGTCCTGCTCATTAAAGGGAGAATAGTGACCTTTTCCATTAACTACCTGATGAACATGTACCACCACTCACCTCTGCTCTTGGGGTATTTGGCACGACCTCACGTGAATTCCAGAGCGTTTCAGATGACCAGCAGATTGAATGCATTCAGCTCATGACTAAAAAAAGCTGTTTTATAGGACTGCCAGCCCTGCAGACCCTCTCAGGGCTGTGAAAGACAGGCTGTGTTCCTCCTGGCACTGACTGCCTCATCCATAATCCCGTCCCACTGAGATGCCTCACAGGCGCAGTGAAGGTACAGCCAAAGCCTGTGAGAGATGTTTCTTGAGCCAGGTGCAGTTTAAGCACCAGCAGCTTGAAAAAACATTTTTTTTTAAAATTTTTAAGTGAGCAGATCTGAGGTTTGAGTATCTTAGAACCAATAAATATGTATGTATATTTTTTACAGAGTAACATTTCAGAGTGAAGCTGGAGTTGGAGCTCTTAACCTCAGAAGCTGGGACAGAGCCATATCATATATTTTTATATGGCAGCACAGGAAGAAAGGTTATCATGTTTTAGTTAGCAAAAAGAGGTTAAGTCTGAAAAGTTACCTTTCTGCTAAAACCTAACCTCAGCTCCTTCCCCTCCCCTAAGACTATGAAGCAATTTCACACTATAAAAATGTGAATTTTAAAAACACAGCTGCTTGCCTTGACTCCCTGGTTAGACTAAAAGTGAGCAAAAACAAATCAGGAGGAATTTAAATGTTATCTTTCTTCCTATTAAAAATTTCACTGGATTGTCTGCCAGGGTACTAACTGACCTCCAGAACCAGGGTGTGCACGTGACAGTCTGTTTGTCCCTCTCACCCCCTGTGTGACTGCAGGCATCATTTTCACAGTCATCTCCTCTGGTTCATGGGGATCACTCAGTGATGCTGCTCTGGGAACTGCACATCTCCGACAGCAAATCCACAAATGTCTTTTATCTGAGCACAGATGTTTTCCTCCCCAGCTATTTACAGAATCCCAAGAAGTGTTAATCAGGAAGTTTCAAACAGTAAAGTATTTCCAGCTAAGAGCAGCCTTAACCCAAGGGGTAACTATTCCTACTTCAGAAGCATCAGCCTATGAGCTTGTTGAAGTAAGAACAAACATCCTACTAGCACATTTAGATCATCATTGTCATCCTCAAAACTCAGTGCTGTGGGATCTTTTAAAAATAATAAATTGTCAGAAATTACCAAGATATTGTGAGAAAAAGATTTTTTAAACAGAGATCTGATTCTTGTAGTAGCTTGTTTTGGGCTATCAGATTTATGGGTTTTTTGGTGATCTTTCAAACTCCATAGGGTATGGAGTTGCATAATAACAGGTATACTTCAATGAATTTTATCTATTTTATCCTTATTTCTATATGACTTGTATGTTAGTATCACAGTTTTATAGATTGTTTGGTGTACATTTTTTCTAGTTTTGTCTTAATTTTGAACCTCCTATGTGACAGTAATCCAGCTGATGAGAGGAGTAATGGTAAATCTCCCCAAATTAAAGTAAGTTGTGTTATGGCTCCTCATGTACAAATTCTTGTGTCAGCTCAGCTCTGACAAGTGCTCTCCTGGAAGTTGAGGAGCACAGGACTCCAGGATAAGAGTGTTGTTCAGATCACTGCTAAGCAGCTAAGTTTGTCTGGCATCTGTCTTGACATTGGCAATTTGAGCAATAATTTCCTCCCCAGATGCTGTGCAGAATGAGAGAGTTTGGCTTAAGAGGTTAAAAAAATAATGGTCTGGCAGTAAACAGCTTTTTAGAAGTATTTTTTGGAGACTTACTTAAACTTGTGCAATGCTTTGTCTGCCGTGTTAGGAATCATAGCAAGTAACATATTAGATACAAAATATGTATCTTTGAATGATCTACCTGAAAGAGACTGCTACCTGCTGGACTTTCAAAACCTCTTCCCAGGACACTTTTCCAGCTTCTTTCCTTATATCCTGCTTGAATCAGTGGATAACATGAGTTGAAAACTCACAAACTTTGGGAAAACTTGAATCTGGCTCTAAATGTCAGGTTTGGGTTCTGTTCTGCAGATCTGTGAATTTATTTGCCTATAAAGAAATCTCACAGCTAATAAACAAAATAAAGAAATTTTTAATGATCCTCAAAACAATAAACATTAGCCAGCTCCATTTCCTTCTCTCCCATCAAATTCAATCACAATATCTAAATCAAATTCAATCACTATTCTAAAACTGGTTTCTTTAAAGTTAGTCAGTAAGACACAAATTTTCCTCTCATGAAGACGAACCATTACTCAGCCTGTGCATCCTGATATTTAGCCTAACTCTTGGCCCTGGCTGCTCTGCGTTTCAGAGGCAACAGCGGGGGATGAAGCATTCTTCAGCTCCTCGAGGGGTCTGGACCACTGGAAAGGTCAAGCAAACAAAGTTAAAATAACCATGAGGCTGGCTGGCCAGCCAGCACTCTGGGCCCAAGGCCTGCGGTGCTGCTGGTGGTGACTAATGCAATTAACGGAGCTCTGGGTCCTGAGCTGCGGGAACAATCTCGTAGCGGTGCGTGCTGCTGCCAGACGGATTGCTCAAGCTTGGAAACCTCCCTCGTGCGCACATACTTAATCACAACAGGCGCTTCTCGTGGAAAAACGTGGCACCGGAGGAGGGGTTTTTAGCAGCTTCCCTGTAGGAAACAACGGCAGGGAGCAGGCTCCAGCGTGCAGGAGTCTGTGGGTGGTGAGCGTGGGCTTCTTGGGCTGCAAAGAGCCGTTTATTTGTTGGGAATGGCGGCAGAGCAGAGCCTGGAGGAACGTGTACCAGGAGGACTTGCTGGAGAAGGGGCCGGCGAGCACTGTGGGCTGGCTGCCAGTGCCGAGGATGCTCCATCAGGCTTCCCTCTCCAAGCTGTGATAGCCCCCAGCCTCTCCCAGAGAGGTGTTAGATGTCTGGCCATGTCTGCTGTGGTTGTTTCTCAATTGTGTCCACCCTGAAAAATGGGTAATTGGAATAATAGTGAGAGAGTAGGTACCTGGAATTTGTCTGGACTAAATGCATGGATAGCTTCTCTGTTTCCCACTCTGTGAGGCATTAGTGGAAAGCTGGAAGGTAAGGGTGGGAGGTCAAAGACAGCATCCGAGCCCCATTTATGTCACCCATTGTGCAGGTGCTTAATTCACCAGTCTCCCTGTGGTGAGGTGATCCTTACAATGAAAACACTTCAGCTTCCTTTCCTTCTCATCAGGTACTCCTGGCTTTGTCACAAGCTTCATTATCACATGTGAAGAGAAAAACAGCATCGTTTTTGGCCATAAATTGTGTATGAAAATGGAGTGTCAGCCCAGAGAGATCATCAGCTGCTGCAGTTGGCAACTGTTGAAGTTTGAGATGTCCTGTAGGGTGACACAGTAGTGAGCTGCTCATTTTTTAATGGAAAGGCCCTTTCCTATTCAATTTCAATTTCAATTTCAATTCTTACAGGTTTCTGGACAATTAAACTGGGGTTTGAGATACTACAGATTGCTTTTAGGCAAAATAAAAGTGACCTTATATTTAACCACTGTGGCTAAATCCATGTTGTTACCACTGGTCCTAGCTATGGAAAAAATGAGATAAAAGGAAGGAAGAACAAGCTGCACCTTCTACTATTCCATTAAGTCTCCCAAATTTATTAACATCAGAACAGTTGTGTTAGGTCAGACTAAGGGTAGATTCATCCCAGTATCCTTCCTTCAGATGCATCTTAACTATGTTTGTGGAAAGAGTATGAAACCTTTTTCCCTGTACACTCTTCCAGCTCTCTGTGGTTTAACTATATCCTGATGTAAAGCCTGCACTCACACCATAATCTTTTTAGCAGCCATAAACAAAGCTTAATTCCACAATCTCCTCAATTTATTAATTCTTGTGTCCTCTGAAGCAGTCTGCTGTAAACACCACGCCTTTGTAACTAGACAGTTATGAACCATTATTTCCTTTTGCTGATTTGATATCAGTTGTTCACTGCACTGTGAAGACTCTGAGCAAACTGTTCTCCATTCACATTTTCCCTGGCCATCATCACTTCCCTGCTCTTCATCCCATTCTGCACCAGTCTCTCCATTCAGACCTCAGAGCAATTTAGTCTCTCTTCATAGGAGAGCTGTGCTGCACTGACTGTTCCTGCCCTCATCCTGTGCTGTGTCCAATTCTGACACCATGCTTTCTGGGACAGCAGTGACCTTAATGACATTCAGTAGGTAAGATATAGATAAACATGCAAACTCCACAGCTTTCAAGTTAGGAAGGAAGTTAATTAAATACTATAAACTCAGAACGATGTCCTCACTGCTTTGCTGGGACCCACATTTGCCTTACAGCAAGCCCAGAAAGGCCCTCCTGGGCTCTTCCAGTTGTCCCAAGTCCTAGATTTGCCCTAGCACAGAGCAAGGTTTGCCCAAAGCACATTCCTCCCCAAGAAAGGCAGCCCTCCAAAGATATGAGGAAGGCAGGGGCAGCCTGCATGGTAGTGCTATGAGTGGGGAAGAAAAGGGGCAAATATCAGGGGTAGGAACTTCATGGGGTTTATTTTTAAGACAGCTGAGGCTAAAATAGGGTTAATACTTTGGAGGGAAAGTACTGAGTGTGGGATTAATGACAGTAGCCAGAGTAGCCAAAGAGAAAGTGGGTAGGGTCAAGGGAGCCCCTGGAAGATTTAGAGCAGGATAGCTACAGGGAAGCACTGTTTGTGCATAAAGAAAGCTGAATAAGCATATTTTAGCTGGGAAAAGTATTTGTGTCCCCAAGAAGGCAAATGATGGACAGAATAAAACCAAACAAACATACAAACAAATCCACAAACCTGTGCTTGGGTAATTATATCAAGATATATACTAGGCTTCATTATGACACCAGTCACAACAATAGGTTGGTTTATCATTTTTATAGATCAGGATGGGAGAAATAAGTGCCTTAGTTCAGGGCAGCCCATGGAAGTATATATAAGAATATTGGTAAGTTTTGTTGCTGTAAAGAGAAAGTAACAAAACTTAAAGGATTGACATCTAGGCTTGGCTGCAGTCTCTGAATAAGGCAATGAAAAGGTTTTGCAAAAAGTACTTCACAGCCTTATTGCTCCTTCTGTAAGATAGTTCATCTTCTGCAAGGCACAGCTGGCTATCCAGGTGAATTGTTTTCCCATCTCGACTGCAGAGGGAGGTATGAGCTGACTCAGATTGAGGCAAGGACAACATAAACACTCATCTTCAGACAAATATAAAGCAAGACACAAAATCAAGACAGTGATAATTTGCTGTTAAGCCCAGATTCTAGATGTGAGGACACGGAAGTGCTGTAGGGGACATTTCTCAGTTTTGCACCTTCCCATCAAACCTGGTGGCTAATGGGGCTCTGACTGAGCTGCCAGCTGTGCCAGCCCTGGCCTGCACATCTGGGCTGGAGGTAGACACTCAGGTGGCACAGGTGCTGGCACAGTGAGCATACATGGCTGGCTAATGTGTTCCTGGTTCTTATAGGAGCCACAAGAAGCAAATAAAAGGGCTTGGCAAAGAGCTATGTGAAATGTTATTGAATGACAGGACAGCAAATTGCAGATTTTTTTGTTTTGCTTTTTGATGCCGCTCAGAAATTTTATTGTGAGAAAGAATACACTATTATTTATGGTGTTTCTGTCTCTTCCATGCTGTCTCTCAGAGCTGCTTGGAAACCTCCCCAGCTCCCCACCCTGTTTGGCTTTCTGTCTCTGTTTTCAAGAAATACAGTCTCATCAAAATGGAAAAATATCCAAACTGCTGCACAGAAAGTTGAGCCAATAGACTAGTCACCTGACTTGGAGCTTGGAGGATAACTACACTAATAGAAAACTGATTTGGGCCTTTTTTCCTTTCAGTCATACATTGCTCAACACTGAGATTTACCCCTGTCTTAAGGGTTGCTGCAAAAGTCAGATGGTGTTGCAGATTTTCTTCAGAGAGGCGCAGCACACCAGTATGAGATGCAGAGAATAAAATGTGCTTTGTTTTCAAGGAAAGGAGATTAGAAGAGATGTACTTATTTCTGAAAGAGAAATCTCCAAATTAATGGGGATAAACACCATTTTAATAAGTATTAGTGTCGAGTCCTGGGAGGCTGGACCTCTCTAGTAAAGCTGCAGACTGAGCTGTTTCCTTCTGAAAGAAAATTCATTCGACCATTTCAAGAAAAAAAAGTAGGGAAAATTATATAATAGCAACAATAACAATAATCCCTCGACTGTACTTCTTCTACCCTGAGAAATTGCTACATCATTGCTTTAGGATCACAGCTATTGGCCTGGGTTTCATACTTTCTGCTTGCTTACTTGCTAAAATGTAATAGTTAAACAATGAGAAGATTTAATTTATTTTGCACTGAAAATGGTCCAACTCAAAGTGAGTCTTAATGCTGGCTGCAGCCACTGCGCACCATATGAATGTTCAACAGATTGGCCATAAAGCTGCAGGATCTGGATGGGATGGTCCCCAAAATGCGTTTCTCCTGCTGCACCAGCTGAGCCTCAGCAGCAAGGAGAGAGCTGTCCTGAGCAAAACACTCACGGCTGTGGTGTTCAACAGAGAGGAACAGACTGGAACAAGTGCCTTAACAGATGAACTAATGACAGGGTAAGCAAGGAGAAGCAATGAGGAGAAAAGGGGCAATGAAAACACAGGATCATGAAAGGACAGGCACAAGGAAAGGTGGGCAGGAGGCAGGCATGTGGGCACACAGAAGGACTCAGAAGAGCTGTGCTGGCTGGAGCTCATTCCTCTTGAAATACAGCCAGCTTTTCAATAGTCTGTCTTTTTAAACAAGGTATCTGGGTTTTGGTTTTTTTTCCTATTTTCTGTTATAAGCATGACTCAAACCAGCCTCAACTGACACAGCCATGAAACCATTCTTTCTCTTAATGTACTCACCTGCCTCATTTGGTATCTGCCCCAAACTTCCTCAGTAATGTAGTCCACAGTCCTACAGGTTTATTTTTCCCCCTTTAAAATCTGCTACTGGGTCGAGCTCTGCAATGAATGAGAGAAGCCTCCTATGGGAAGAACATTCAAGTCATCAGGGCAGTTGTAGTGCACTAGAAAGGGTGAGTTTAGGCTGTACCACAAACTCTAATTGTTCTTTTCTCTAGCTTCTAAGAGCATTTGGGTTTATGGTCTTTAAAAAAAGTAAATGGGAGGCAGCAAGAGATAGTATATTAACAGGCATAAATACACAGATTCATTTCACAGTCAAAAGGAAATAGAGGGAGAAAGCTTTAAATGTTTCCCTTTAGTTGCCTTTGGCATAAATTCTGCCAGCAGTAGTTTCATCTCCCAGTAATAATACTATTTAGTTATCCCATAACCATTCTTACAACTGTAAGAATACAAAGGTCACATAAATACAGTGGATCAGAACTAAGAAAACTTTAATCTATAGCAACATTTTTACTTGCTACTTATCCAGTAACTCCAGCTTTAAATGGACCATATATGCTCATTTTGAAGAAATCTTTTAAAAAATGTTTAAAGTGACTTGTTCTGAAAGTAATATTTATGCAGTCTAACTTTGAAGATAGTGAAGACCAGAAGCTGCTTACCATAACAGAGAAACAATTTTATAGGCCATCAGACTTGTATTAATTGTACAGAAGCAGGGAAAGTTAAAGCCAAATATGCAGACAGCATAGTTCCCTCACTATGAAATAGCTTTTTATTGGATTTTATTTCTTTATTCTCCAGCAGATGGCAATCCAGCACTTGGCTAATAAAACAGTCATGTGGAGACCCTTCTCTGTATATAAGTCTGTGGGGGCTTTAGTTATATATTCTAAATCCAACTTTGGACTGAAAACTTTATCCTAGTGAATCATCCACACAGTGTTTTATTATATTGCTGGTCTGCATAAGATAACACCAGAACAAATAAGACCTGAGAAGTGAATGTGGAAATAGCCTTTTAGAGCAGGGCAAGATTTTAATGTCTTTAATGGCTGCTTCTTGTTTTGGTTATGCCTCTTACATGGAGTTTTAGAAGACTCGGGATGTAAAATTGTAAATTTTGACATCTTCTCATTTAGAAGTTTACTTGGTCTTGGAGTATTGTATTTCCTGTGCTTAAGAAATGATTGCACAGAACTCCCTGAATTCTCTCCCTTCTGACTGACCCTCTCTCCAGAAAGCAGCTGTGTGTCACAGAGTGTCTGTGCCTTGCCTGCTCATTCACATTGCTCCAGGGGCATTTCTGGGGCTGTCACTGGAAGATCAAACCCACAGAACACATCAGATTTGGCACAGACCCTGCCTCAGCTGCCAGCCTGGCTACTCACCTGTCCCACATGCCCAGGTCACCAGAGCCTTCTGTAGGGGTTGGGGTGGGTGCAAGTGGTGGTAATTTCCTTTCAGAGCAGGGAGCTAGGGGAGGTGTGGATTTAGGGGCACCAGAAGGGAAATCAGGGGGGTTGGCACCAGCTGTGCATTGCATGACACAGGGATGGCTGAAGTGCTTCTCATCATCCAATGGCTGTGTCCCAGCTCAGGGCTGCACAGGCAGGGAGACCCATATTCCAGTGAGGTTACCTGCAGAGAGGTAGGACACACCCTTCTGTGGAAAAGAGTGACAAGTCAGTAAGCAACAAAGCAAAGGGAAGGCAGGGAATCAATAGAGATTCAAGTGTATTTTGCTAATATCTCTGAGTCCTCATAGGCTTTCTTCATCACTTCATTTATGCATTTGTTTTAAAGCTTTGTAATTTGTAGAAGTATGGATTGATAGGGGCAAAAATGGCCTTTTGTCAAATATTTGACCCTTGTGTAACAGAGATGAGAGCAGCAGCCTGCAGAACAGTTTACATTTTCAGAACCTTGTACCAGCTGTCAATCACTATTTGCACTCCACCTTGAAACAAGCTAGAGCTTGAAGGAAATCAGGTTTCCATGGAATGCAGATAATGACAGCAAGTGGCAGAGCTCCTGTACAAATGTGGCTGTACAAATTGGTTTTTTTGCTAATTGGCTCACTAGCAACAAGTGTGGTGCTGCTCATTTGGTCTGCTGTCATCATTTGGGTTTTGTTTGATTGGTTTGTAAAAAGGCCTTGGGTTTTAGATGTAATTGATACAAAGGTGGTGACAAACCTTGTAGTGGCTGCTTCCTTTACTGGTTAAGCCAACGAGCAGAATTGATATGTCTGGGAAAACTAACAACCTGGTTTATGTTCCCACTGCTATGTGTGAGAGAGGATGAATTGGATGTCGTGATTCAGAGTTAGCCACAGCCTGCTCAGAACAGCACAGAAACACAGAACACTGGCCCACAGCAAGAGCCTGATGCCCAGGGGTAACTGTCCTGAGCCAAGAGATGCCTTTTCTGGGGGACAACAGCATGTAGTTCCCACAAATGGAAATAAGGGAGAACTTTCTTCTTGTCCTTAATTTCTTCATATATTTTTAAGGAGTTTCTCCTTTAAAACTATATGCTTAAACGAACTTATTAAATGGATAATAAGGCAAGGCACAACCACACCTAATTCACACCAAATTTACACCTGAGAATGCCAGACCTCTGTTCTCAGAAGGTAAGAAATGCTGCTCTTGTTTTTAAGACATTCATCAGCTTTCCCCTAATTTGTTCATCTGACCCTTCTTTCTTTCCCTCCTGTCTCTCTACCTCACTACCACCTCAGCTGTTCCATGAGCTGGCTGATCCCCTTTCCTTCCTCCTGTGCCCTTAATGCAGCCAGAGCAAACACATGCCAGGAATACTAGACAGACAGATTTTCCCTTTGGCTGCTTGGAGGGACTGCTATGCTTGGGCAGTTCAGGAACCCCTTGGGAGGGCATGAAGGGAGGAGAGAGGCACAGCCTGTAAATATTATTCCCACAGCACACACAGGATTAAACAGAGGTGAAGAACCCTTTGGGGCTGATAATGGAAATAACTGAAAAAAAATCAGAGAAATCAAATGTTTCCTACTCTTGCACTGTGAAAATCTTGCACATCCTTCAGGGTGCTATCTCTCAGATCTTTGCAGTTTTCTGTAAGTAGTAGGTTTTATATAGGTTTACTTCACCTACATCAAAAAGACAACATCTGTAGGATTTCACTGCTAAGCCACCAAAGCTTCCTGCTTTCCTGGGCCTTTCACTGCTTCTGCTTCAGGACTCAGTGCTCCCAGTAAAAGCAGTATTTCTCATAACTAAAAAGTGTATCTGGTATGGATGCTCTCTCAATTACCTAATTGAATTGAGTTTCTCTTCTCCAAATAGCATCTTGAATTCACAGAACTTTACGAAAGTTCTCAGCCAAGCATATACATCTGGAAAAAGAAGCAGAAATAGTCACCAGCATGGAGGATCTCCATCTCTCTGGTTTGTTTTCCTGCCTCCCTTTCCATGTTGAACCTGGAATCTTTGTGAGGTCCTGAGGAAGTATTCACCAGAGCAGTGTTGTGTTAACTGTGTTTTCCCCAGGCCACTTACACCTCTTGAGCTGCCTGCACAAGGCATCACAAGCCACTTTTGTTTGTGCACACTCCTGAGTGACCACCAGATAATAACCAGAACCTGACAAAACCTTGGCTTTGGTCTTCTCACAGGCCAAACATGTAACATGACAGAAGGCAGTAGCATGCAGCTCACAAGGATACAAGGAGTGAGGCTGAATCTCGGCTTACTGTGTATGCAGACAAGCATAGACAAATTTGTTTATGTGTTCCTGGGCATGAAGCAATTCTGAAGCTTTGCCTGCAAGGTTAAACACTGTGTTGCAGACACCTGTCAGCTCCAGGGGAGACACAGAGAGGCATTGTGTGGAAGCTTGGGCCATTGCTTGTGAAGTGAATTTGCATGAATCCTCACAGAATCAGGTAGAAGCCTCCCATATTCCTGAAGCAAAGCACAACTGACAAAATTACTATAATAGACACAAAAGAGAAAAGGAAAAACAAACAAGTTTTTGAATGCCTTCCAGAGGTTTCCTATGGGCCAAAAAGCAAATTTTTGACTCACGTCCACATGTGTGTTAGAAAGCAGCCTGAAACCTTTGTAATCAGGAAGAAAATTGAGAAGGCAGCAATTGGTCTCAAGGCATGTTCTAAATCCAAAAAAAAGGTCTCTTTTAAAAGGAAATGATTTAATGAATTGAGAGAGCCTCTCACCTCTCATTTCATTAGATGACTTTATTAAGCACATAAGCACTTTTTTGTGTAATTGAATTGATCTAAGCCATTCTTCTGCTCTCCAGAAATTGCACTGGTGCAAATCCAAAACACCTTCTATGCTTCTACGATGCTCATGCTTTGATGTTCATAAGGAAGTGCAGCCTGTGCTGCTCTGTAACAGCAGCTGATCTGATCACAGTGGGAGGTGGGAGCAGGGCAATCCTGCTTCTCACTATCAGCAAACATGGCCTTACCCATGCAGCAGCTCCTCTGGATGGCAGGCAATTCAGTATTACTAAAAGGAAACAAAAAGCTATGGAGTGCTTGCCTGTAGTCTCAGTGTGCTCAGGAGCATCACCAATCCTCCTTTCAGATAGCCAGTGCCAGCTGTTAAATGGCTCACACCTCAGGGTATAGTAGGTGGTCTGCAGGATTGCAAATTAATTTATTTTTTGGCTTTGTAGGATTGCTAGGGACTGAACACGCCTGCAAGTTGAACTAACTTAGCTCTCACTACCAAGCTCGTTCCTCTGAACAGAAGACAGGCTACTGTCACACTGCTAGTGCTGTACAGGAACAGCTCCCCACAGGGTTGAGGTGGCATTGCATGGGTTGTTTAATCAACACTGAACTTGCTGGAGAGACAATCCAGTTCCACTCTTCCAGGCAGAGAAATGGTGGTGTTTTATTTGTTTGGCTAAGTGCCAATGGAGCCACTTAAATCAGAACTTTAAAAGTGAGTACTAGTATTAGGTAACAGCTTAGTCATGCCTCAGTAAAACATAAAAAAAAACCAAAAAACTTCCATTTTTAGTGCCCAGTGAGTATATATTCATTACCATAGGAGTCAGTGAAGCCAAACAGCAAAAAAAAAAAAAAAAGCAGTAGATTGACAGTGTAATTCACAAAGGTGTCCCCTTAAGAAAGGATTTGTGGACATAAACACCAGTCTTGTTTCCACAAACTTGCACATCTGTGTATGCAATTTGTGGCTAAATGAAAAAGTGCAACTTGAGGGAATTTCAGAATAGCATATGCATAGTAGCATAAGGAATGTAGAACCTGTTAGGGATGTAAAGGGTTCTGCCTACCTGGAATGGGATCCACCTTGGGAGAGCCAAGTCCAGACCCTCCAAGGCTTTGCAGGACTCATCTCAGAGATGGCGAACTTCAACAAATTCAGTAACAACAAGGCTGTTTAAAGTACAAAACTGTATTATCAACTTACCTCTCTCTCCTACTCAAACTGTCTAGCCATGCAAGCAGCTAATCCCAGCAGGCATCTTTCTGTTTGACCATAGGCACCTATATTTTCCATGAACTTCAACTGCAGCAGGCCAAGAAACAATATTCCTTTGAAATCGGACCTATGGCTTTGCTCTAGGCTGACTCTTTCTGGAATAATACTAATTCTATAAATGTCCTGAGAAGTTTTTGAAGAGGGCTTGGGTCTTTTTGGTGTAGAATAGTAGTAAGTCCGTTTACATGAACAAAAATTCCTCTGCTTGGAGACAGGTCCAAACCCATTGGAAATGATAGAATCTCAGTAATATCAGAGCTTTGGGGTCAGGACTTGAACAGTATCAATATACCTGCAAGGACTGAACAGTATCAATACACCTGCAAGGACTCTCCTGCAGGCACAAGCTCAGCACAGACCACTTGTGACGCAGAATTGAAAATACTGATACCCACTCATGCTGTGAACGACTGCAGTGCCTGCAAAAGGGTAAGGCTAACAACTAACAAGAATCATAGAATCACAGAATATGCTGAGTTGGAAGGGACACACAAGGATCATTGAGTCAAACTCCTCCATCCCCAAGGGTCACACCATTCGTTTTATACTGCTTCCTGAAGGCTAAAGGATCAGCCTTTAGTGGGCTCCTGTGCTCTGGTGGCACATGCATCATTACATTCATAGCTTTTAAGTCTCTGTAGGCTAATACACAAACCCTCTGCTCAGGCATAAAGTTGTTTTTTTTTTTTCTAAGTATTAACAGCAAGAATTTTTAGCACGTTTCTCCCACATCTCATTTTCTGGTGCAAACACACGTGGAAAGGGAACTTTCCGAGTAAGGATAGGTATGTATGTGTTGGGGGGTGGTGGTGTTTGGTTTTGGCAGCAGCTACTGTGGTTAGCACACATTTGGATCAAACACAGCAGCAAAATGCTGAGAGCAATAGATGGGGGCTTTGTGTTTCAGCTGCAATCCTGGACCACAGCAATCTCGGAAGGCAAGCAATACTCCTTCCAGCTGCAGAAATGGCAAGCGCCCGGGCTTTTCATGTTGCTCAGTGTTTGTTTTTATTTCTGTTTTGTTACTTGAGAGACCCTTGGAAGCGGCGGCTGCCGGCGGCGCGGCGCCCTCTGCCGCCGAGCGCCCTCAGGCCCCGCGGAGGCCTCGCCTCGCTCCTTCCCTCCGCCCGCTCCGGCTGCTCCCGCGGGAGGCGAAGGTTCAGCTGTCTGGATCCGGCCCAAAAGATCCTTTTGTTTTCCACTTTCTGGCGTTTCCTGAGTTCAGCTTCCGGTTAACGACGGCTCGTGCAGACACGGCCCCTCCTCGTTCCCTGGGGCTAAATCCACAAAGGATTAACTTCAAGCTGTTGCCATGAGGAGCTGGCAGCGCGCTGTTAGGCGGCTAAGCACGCCCATTAATTACACAGCAAATTTAACCAGACCAACATACGGAGAACAGGCAGCAAGAAGTTACTCAAGCGAGCTGGAAGGAAGTGCCGTGTCCCAAGGCTCCTTTGCCCCAAACCCTGGCATTGGCGTTTTATTCCCGCCTGGAGACATTACCTGATTGCTCAGGAGCTGCAGCTTCAGGAGTTACAGCACCTCACCGGCCGAACGAAGCCGAGCTGCGTTTGCAAACCAGCTCCGAAATCCCTTCTTGCAGGCAAGAGCTGTAACTACAGCTCCACAGCATTGTTCTCAGCGGCCCTTCCTCTGGGCTCACCAGTTATTAATTATTCCTCTGCCAAGTGGTAAAGCCCCTAAGGATAGACCTAGGAGACCTCTCCCACATACCTCACTGAGCCCTGCAGCTGGACATTCACAGGATATAACAGGCAAAATTTGGACAGTGCTGGTTCACATCATATAATTTAACAGCTGCTTCTGCTCCTGAATTATCAGGTCTTTTAATAATTTACGGTTTTTTACGCTTTTTTCTCCTGCTGTAGATGTGTTGAGAGTGCTTACAAGGAGAGGAACTAGAGTTTTGGTGAGCTGCAGGGCGAGGACCAAAGATATATCAAAAAAATTACATCACTGGAAACCACTACCCAAGCATTAAAAAGAGGATCTGTTGGCAAAATTAAAAACAACAACAAAAAAAAAAAAGGAAAAAAAAAAGGAGAGAGACCATGGAAATTTATTTACTTTTTATCTATGAACAGTATGACATATAATTATAGACAAGTTTTGATACACAGGAAAACCCTTTTGTCAACCATTTTTTTTGCTAAATGAAACAACACAATAATCTTTACACATTCATATTTTGTTTTTGTTTTTTTTTTTCTTTACAATACACAGCTTTCTTGGGTTGAAGCAAACTGCAGGACATACGGAGTACTGGTATATTACAGCTACTTACATCATTTAAGAACAGCAAATGGAGAAAAATAAGTTATTTAAATATTGATTTCATATACAGAAAGTGCAACTTTGTTAGTTGTTATATAACTTGCTTGACAGTTTTGATTCCCCAAAGGGTGTCAATTAATGCTAAAAGTATCTTGGACTGAAAGTATTATTTATTCTAAAAATAATACAGTACAACTGCACAGCTGTGACTTGGTGAATCGACCACTATTGCTGCTCTTAGGCACGATGGCCTGTTTGAATAATGCAGTGTTTAATGCTTCTGATCCTGATCCCAGTCTGCATCCACAGCCAGGCTCATATAAGAGCACAGGGCATCGCCACCTGGGTAGCAACAGCAGGTTATTGATCAAAGCATGTGATTATGATGGCATTTGGTAATATTTTGGGCTTGCTGCTTCTATTGTTAAATAGCTGTTTGAGTTACTAAGATACAATGGATAGATGCTTAATGTGGTGAGCCTGAGCAGAGCAGATGAGGATTCGAGCAGCAGATTTTTTCTGTGCTTTCCAAGAGTGAACTTTTGCTTAGAGCACTGAAGGTTGCAAGAAGATGTAAGAGGTTATGGCTCTCGTAATGCACTACCTCACCTGCTTGGGGAATGCCACAGGTCACTGAAACCACAGCAGGGAAGCTCAAACACTGAGAAGCTTAAGGCTTTTTTTAGATTAGAATACAAACTAAAATTGTAATTCAATTAAGACTACAAAGCACAGTCTTTAAAATAAAACAAAACGAATATTAAAACTCTTAAATCTCAAACTGCTCACTCCAGTCCTGGTGGGTGTGATTTGGTTTCCCTGTGTCACATAATCATTTAAAAAGAATGAATTTACAAAGAGAGTTTGGCAAACTGGTTCAGCTTATTCCCATAAATCTCCTTCTGTTATTAAGAGAGGGTGAAGTGATTAATATGGGAGAGCTTTATTATATGACTTGTCTTCCCTGCAACACAAGGAAATTTGTTTCCTATTTTATTGCTATAGTCAGCTTGCTCCAGTATAACTGCTGTCCACTTACTTCTACTCTGTTCTGGTCCCTGCCAGCAATCTCAGGAAGTCTCAATACTCTTTCCATCTCCTGCTTACTGATAGTCACCATGTAAGCCACAGAGGAACAAGAGAAAAATAATTATTTTTAAAAACTTAATTTTTTACATTTTTTTTCTTTTTTTTTGGAATCATAGAATATGAGCTACAAAAGGGGACCCATTGAGTCCAACTCCTGGCCCTGCACAGCACCATCCCCAAGAGTCACACCATGTACCTGAGAGCATTGTCCAAATGTCTCTTGAACTCAGATAGGCTTGGAGCAGTGATCACTTCCCTGGGGAGCCTGTTCCAGTGCCCAGCTACCTTTGGAATGAAGAATCTTTTCCTGATATCTCCAACCTAAACCTCCCCTGACTCAGCCTCAGGCCGTTCCTTTGGGTCCTGTCCCTGGTCACCAGAGTGAAGAGATCAGTGCCCACCCCTCTGCTTCCTCTCGTGAGGATGTTGAGACTGCAATGAAGTCTCCCCTCAGTCTCCTCCAGGCTGAACAGACTCAGCTGTTCCTCACAAAGCTTCCTCTCCAGACCCTTCACCATCCTCAAGGCCCTCCTTTGGATGCTTCCCAACGGTTTAATGTCATTTTTATATTCTAGTGCCCAAAACTGCACACAGAACTCGAGGCAAGGCTGCACAGATTTTCACCAGCTGTACAAAATATGTCTGCTGTATGTCTCCTGATTTTGTCATATCACAACATGCTGCTTATCAGACACCAAGGAGAATATTACAGAGCTTTGCTTGAGAACAATTTCAAGTTGCATCAGTGACTTAGTTGCCTTCATATGATGGTGTGCAGTAGACACTGGTGAAATATGAAATGTGGGAAGTAAACCTAACAGCAATCAGTTCTACCAGGAGGCAAATTAGTTATCATCTGTAGTAAAATGCATATTCATCTACTTAAAACATGACCATGAAAGGGCCAGATATGTGGCCAGGAATCATGGAGAAACCGCAATTTTTCATTCATCGATCTGATAGCATTTTATCAGAAGTCATTAGCTCAGTATGAGACTGGGATAACTGGGACACCAAACAGTGAAGTGCCTTGTCTGGTTTCATCCAGTAAATTGATGTCAGAACTGATATTGGGAAACAGCCACACATCCCAGGCTGTGCCCAGAATTCTATTCTCTCTCCCTTTACCTGCCAGACTAAGCTTGCTCTGTCTTCCATGGAGCATTTGCACTACAAGAAGCTGAAGGACACACCATATATAGACCCCAAAGAAAAAGCTGGTTATGTGCTATTCATGGTAATTTGTATTTGGTATATAAAATGTGTACCCAATATAGAAAAATAAAATCTGTCATTAGTCACATATGTGACTGGAACATTTCACATGGAGTTAGGCAGAAAAATATCATTGCATCATGAAAAATGGTTCATCACATTTGCCAGAAAAATGCTCTTTTCCAGTGAGAGGTAATATTAGCGCAGTGGTGAGGGATATCAACTGTTCTAAAAATCACAGTGTTATTCATAAGACTTATCTGGGAATTTTCTTGTCCATGCAATGCAATTACTGAGTCTAATGATTTCTACGGGACACATTTTGCTTTTTCAGTGCAAGTGAATTTTCATTTGCAGAAACCCACTGTTTGGAATCAATATGGTCAGGATACCAAGTCAAAGCTGCAGCATAATGATTGACAATATAACACAGTACACAGAATATGATTAAAATGAAAAGCAGTTACATATATACAAGGCAGTATATCTTGGAACAGTTTAGTAACAACAGTAAATGCAGACTGTAGTGAACAAGGAGTTAACCTGACAACTGAAACCTAGCATAACCCTGCATTTGTAAAAGCACCTCTACAACACAGGAGATGTTATGATGAGGCATTTTATAGAAGCTACTTCAGCTGGAAATCACCCTAAATGCAACTTAAGTGTGACAGGTTGAAACAAGGCTTGGGAAATGTGAATACAGGTAAAGTGAACACTAGGTAACTGCTTAAAAGCTTATTTTAAGGCAAATAAAAAGCTGATTGCTAAAAAGCAGTTATAAAAACGACCTCAGCTCTGTACAAATAAAAAGAAGCTTTCTGACGCTCCATGGGTTAGTTGCATTGAAGTGACAGAGATGGACCACACTGAAAACTAATTCCAGTCCATCAACTTCAGCCTAGCTAAAGGCTTCGTGGCAACTGGAACCTACACCGAGCAACAGCAAAGATGACTGGGAAGGGATTTGTGTTTAGCTCTAGACTGCTAAAATAAACAAAAGGCATTTGCCAAACAGCTTCTACTGGAATTTGCACCTTGATTTGTACCTGGTCTTTAGGACTGATTTCAGGTACCTGGAACCTGATGTACAAAAGACCTGTATCTAATAATCGCTGTCACAAACTCGAGGAAAATGTGCAAGGGCCCCTTAATTCCATGAAGCTGTCTGATTCTCAGGCCAACCTTGTGCAGTTTATGAAATAGGAATCCTTTAGATGGGAGTGAGGGGGGAGGGAAGTACCACATCTGTGTTACCTGGTGGTTGCCTCTCTTCTCCTTCAGTCGCCAAAGACTTTCATATCCTTTGAAGAAGATATCTGCCTGTCCTGGGAGCCACTCCCTTGATCCCTTTAGCTACCTGAAGTAATTAGAGTGATACTGGTGCAGGAAGAAGCAGTGGATTCTTGACCAGGCAATGTCACACTACGGAGCATGTTAAATTGCCTCTGGATCAAGAGGTTTGAAGAGTCTTGCTGCTGCCAGGAGCTTGCTTATGTGCCTTTCCTCTGTGATGCCAGCTTTTTGAAGGCAAGTTTGTGACAGAGAAGGCACTTTGCTCAGTGTGTTGAATCCTGCTTCTGTGAGCAGGGTGGAATACATAGGCAGACCAATGGAAATCAGCCAGTCAGATACAGAGGTGATGAGTCCTGGGGATACTGGTTTACGGCAAATTTCTGTGAGTCCTCCACTTGGAATCTGGGGAGTGAAAAAAGAAAGAATAGAGAATCCTTAATGTTAAAGACATCTGCTTATTTTACAACATGTCTTTTTTTTGTTGTTGTTTTGTTTTCTCTTCCAAACTGGTAGAATTTCATAGCAGATGTTCTAACTTCTCTCACGTCACATTTGTCAGTATGAGAGTGGTGTGGGCTGAAAGGCTCAGATCTCTTGGCCAGAAGCAATGACAACAATTTTGGCAATATAGACACAGTGGGCAGTATCCAGCTGCTTGGCTGACTTTCATGTACCATTCTGAGTTAGTCTGAGATCAGTAAAGAACACCCAGTAAATAAGACTTTTAATTTCTCAGTAAGGCAAGAGAATACAAATTTTGCCTATTACCTCCTCAGACAGATCAAGTTCTCTCAGAAAAAGCCATTAACGTTTTCAATGGTTTCTCCAGTTTTTGCTGAGGAGAAGTGGACACTAGTGTAGTTTAAGAAATGAAAAAGGAGTGTAAAACCTTTCAAATTTTAATACAGAAGCATTTGAAACATGCCACCCTTAGTGGGCAAGTCTCTTTTACCACTGCTTGCAGTCTGCTTGGACTTTTAAGATCATTATTTGGTCAAGAGAGGGCTACCCACTCTCCTTTCAACTACTGACTGTCCTCCTTTAGGACTGGGGAGGTACCTCCTGCCCCTGCAGTATCTCTTCCTATGTTGTACCTGCTGGAAGAACATAAGGAGCATTTCTGTATCAGGACTTCTCAAGCATCTCCCTTTATTATTAGTCAGTCCTTTTGAAAGTCTACTCACAAATAGGAAAATCTGCTTTATGGAAATACTCACAGCCATGCGATGCTGTTTCCTCAGCTGCTTTACCCGGATTTGGTCCATGTTTGTAGCCACATCCTTTTCAGGCTGCTCTAAGTCTTCAGAGTACCTCTGTACCAAAGCCTCAGGAATGCCACAGCGACCATGCTGAATGTTCCCAGCCAGACACAAAGGAGAGAGGACAGATTAAAGAAGTGGATCTACATAGACCAAACCAACCAATGTAACAGAAAGAGAAGTGCAGGATGGGAGCAAGAAGGAGTTTTCCTCGAGGTTCCGTGAAAACCGAGAAAGCAATGCCTAAAACACTCCTTCTTTCCCCCCACAAAAAGACGTACTAGACGTACTAGTTGAAGCTACCAACTCAGAGTTTCTTGGAAACATAAAATCTAATCATTACTTCCTTTTACAGCTCTATTCCCCTACATTAGCAGAGAAAGACACATTCGCATGCCCAGAGCCACCAAGGCACCAGTGGTGTGAAAAGATGAAGGTTCAGAATAATTCTGGTATTTCTGAGTCCCCCACAACACAAGAATTACTTTAGGCCTAAAGTCTGATAGCAAAGACAAACAACAGTTATAGAATGTCTAATGTCCCAATAATGGTTGGTTTATCTCACCCACAAAAAAACAACAGATAAAATGAATGACAGACTACCCCTTGCAATGCTAGCAGAATAAAACCACTGAAGTGATTACCACTTACCTTGTCTGAGTACGGTTCTTCGGTAAGATCAATGTCTTCAGACTGCAGCTTGTTTTCTATCACCATTTCCAGATCCAGTCCTCTGCTGCAAGAGACTTTCCTTGCTGATGCAGGACCGAGCTTTACCACATGCTGCTGAACACTAGCAGTCTCTGGGAGCTCTGACAGCCAGGGGGGCAGCGGGCTAGGAGGGCTACTGGGCTCTTGCTCAGAAGATGTCCTATGGACAGGTACTCCATGACAATCAATGGGAGTGGATGAGCTGGTCTTTTTTACTGGCAAACATGGTGCTTCTAAACTTGAGTGGTTTCCACTTGTGGTCGTGGGAGGATGATATAATCCATTAGAAAGGCGTTCTCGGCATTTTTTGGCAGGAACAGGTGGTGGCTGAGAAGGATTTTTTGGTTGCATTCTTGCCTCATTTGTGCTTTTTTGCTCAGCTTCTAGACCTCCCTTGAGGACTGGAGCATAATCAGCCCGTGCAAGGTCATGAAAACCTTTACTCTGTGTTTCCAGAGGTGTCCTTGTTGCATGATGCATCACTAAGGCAGGCTGAACTTCACAGTTTTTCACAGGGAATGGAGCAGGCTTTCCACCTGCAGTCTCCATTACAGAGCAGTTCAATTCCTTAGCTCTTCCCTTCTGAGAATTAGCAGCTCCTTTGCCCTGCTTAGCCGTGACATCATCTACCTTACAGCTGCCTCCACGAGACTGAGGCGGCAAGGCAGAGCCAGTTGCCTTTTTAGCTATATCCAGTGAATCCTGAGGAAAAGAACCTACTTTCTTGTTAGTGTCCTGTAAGTCAGTATTGGGTTCTCCCTGGAGATCATCCAGTGAGTGAGATCTTGGCCATGCATCTACACCCTGGGGGCCATCCAGAGTTTCATAGCTCCGACACACGGCAACCGGTAAACTTCTGCGGTTCTTCTTCAGACCCGTGACAGCCGGAGGCTTCACAGAGCTCTTCAGAGCACGATGTGCACAGCCCAGCCGGCTTTCTTTTTCCCCTGGCTGCAGAGTTTCTATTGACTTGGTCATTGGAAGCGTGGGATAATTTGATAGCTGGTTTCTGCTGAAGTCCCTAAAGCTATGCTCACTTGCTGATTTTGAGGGCGGAAGACAGCTCCTTCGAGTTTTACCTAGAAACAAATAAATCCACCATTAAAAATAAAAGCTGCAGCATAAATAACAGATCCCGTCCAAATGCTTTGGAAACAAAATTATTTATTCCCTTTTTGTTAATTCCTAAGTGTAGAAGAACGTGCTGGCATTTCAAGCATAAAGATTTGATTTGAACTTCAGCTTTAGTAGTAAGTCTTAGCTGTTAAGTAAAATACATCCAAAATACTTAATATCCTGCCTACTCTCCAATTTGCAGATATTTGAGGTTTAGCTCATATAAGCCTTGTTCATTGTAGAAATACTGTGTCCTACAGTTAGAACTGATTACCTTACACTCATTGTATGAAGTAGTTTGACAGGCTCCCCTGAAATAACTCAAAAGATGTACATTTTTTTCTTTATCTCTAATTTTAGTATAAAAATAATAATTTTCATCTTTTAATAAAGTTTACTGGTTTGCATAGGATTTTTTAGAAAGAGTTCATTAATTTTTTAATTATATGCCAATATATTACTTCTTCTTTTAAATGAGCAGCAGAGTGTTTGCAGTGGCAGAAGAGAGAGGAAGAAAGTGCATGAAGACTGGTTTTGCATCAGCCCCTTTGGAAAGCTACTTGCAGGGGTGGCAGAGTTTTACAGAAAAAGATCTTATGAGATGGAGAATTGTTTCAAAAAGGAGTTTCAAGTGTGATTACTGTTAGTGTTATTCTCAAGTCAGAGTGTGTACTTCTATACAATAGATGCTTTCTTCTTGTATTGTTTGCCTTCAGAGCGTTATCCTGTTAGAAGTTCTGTGCTTGGCTTTGGAATAATATACACTGTTCACCTTGCATATGAATGAAAGAACCTGTTTAAAACAATAAATACTTTGCTTTCTCTTGCCTCTTACTCTGCTTAATGAGTCTGAAAACCAAAGTATCCAGAAAACTATCAAAGAAAATGGAGGTTACATTCAAGGAGATATAAGGAAAACACTCCCATCAAAAATGTTAAAATCCAGGTGAGCCCATAAGGATGAGAGCACACAGCAAGTCCTTTCTCAGAAGCTGTACTGTTCACAGTTCAACTCAAGCTAGATATCACCCTTTCCCCAAAATGCTAATAGAGACACATCCCACACTGAAGTTGTCTCTGTTGGTGCTACCTTGAGTACAGGTAAGTCAGAGAACTAGCAGAAAGAGCCTCTCTGTACCCTTCCATTGAGCTAGGGCACTGACTTCTGAAAATAACTTGTAATCACATTAGAAAGATGTGTATGAAATGTTATATTCATTCTTTAGTGCCTCCAGGCACTAAGGGCAGTATTTAATGAGAATGGAAAGAAGTGTTCTCTTTCCATTATTCATATTTGCTAGGACATGCCTGACTTGTGCAGTAATTCACCCTGTTGTCTGGGACCTGCTGTCACAGCTCATGCTACAAAATTCATGTGCCTTCTTTTCAATCTGATATTTAGATCAGGGGTTGGTTACACCAATTTTAGCAAAGCCCACTCAGGAACCTTAGCACTGAAAGAAAAGTTGTGAAAAACCCTACTGCTGTGCAATATAAGCTCTTACTGAAGCCATAAGGATATCTAGTAAGCCACATTTAATTTCTTTAGAAATGGAGTATATCTGTGTGAAGCCAGTAGCCTGGGAATGAAAAAAAGAAGAGGAAAACAAAGGGTAAAAAAACCAAACAAAGAAAGAAAAATTTTGTGAAAGTAAAATAAAGTCTTTAGTTCATTCCAACCCTCTTAGGCATACATATACGAATGTGTTGAGAATGGGAGGAAGTTCATAATATTTTGTCTATAACATATAAAACCAGACATGCAATCTTTAAGCTCTCTGTTTCAAAATGGTTTAAAAGATACTGCTGAGTTCAATGCTATTGCTTTGTACAGGGGACAGTAGCTGAGAATGTAATTTCTTTTAATGTGATTTAAGTGAAGAGCAATATTAGGAGGGGAGCTATGATTTATTTCTCTTTTTTTATCTATTCCTTCCCTCCTCCTGACTGTGAGGTATAATTTCATTATGCTTTTGAGACACTTAAATAGGAAGGCAATATTTCCTGAAAACAGATTTTTAAATATATTTTAAAGTTGTTTTCACAATTTTCACAAAGGGGAGAGTTATATAAATAATATCTACAAATGCAACATTCCCTACCTTGAGAAAAAAAAAAAAGAAAACCACCTGAAAGGCTTTAGCTAGTAAAGTTTAAGCCACATTTTCCATGCTAGGATTTTTGATAATAACTCAGTCTTGTAAACGCTTGGTACAGCTATGCAGTCTAATGCCTTTCACAGGGGTGTAAACCATAGAGGCATTTCTGATTCAGATGTACAGAAGAACATAGGTGGCTGGGTAAAAAAATAAGACTACAAAAGTGGTTCTTGGACAAAATGAATACAAAGCTTATATTATTTCCAGGTTCAATTCAAACTACAGGCAATATTTCAACTCTTCTGCTGGATGTTACAGTGCAATTCTTGCTATACAAATACTGTCCACCTCTCATGATATTTCTTGCTGTTACCATACAGGGAAGGAACTCTACCATTCCTTGTCATCATCTGCCTCAGAAGAGAGGGGACTATCTTGGGGAATATTTCTGGAGGTACCATAGCTACAGTTAAAATTTTCAGCATTTCTCATAGTATTTTTTTTCCTTTTGGAAGATGGTCCTCAGAAATTTAAGTATGCAAAAACAGACACAGAAAGCAGTGTCCAAATCCCAGATTTTATTAACTTCATTTTGGCATTGCTTGCTTTCTGTGGCTGTATTTTGGATGCATTTCAAACTGCTCTGTTGACACAACAAAGATGATGGCACCTTAGACAATACTGGCCTCATTACCTTTCCTATTGATTACAAACTAGTAGAAATTCACATTACATTAGGCAATGTGGCCACCTGTTCTTTTGCTTCCTTTTATGACTAATCAGGACTGGATGCTGAATTTTTTAGGTTGCCTGCCTGGTACTACGGGAATCTGGGCCCCAGTTTCTGAACAAATCAGAGAATACCCTTATCTCAGCCTGATAAAGGCCCAGTTTTTCTGCTCATTCAAGTCTACATATTGCATGTGCAATTCTTATCTCTTCACATGCCCTTGAAAAAGTTACACTACACAACAAGTAAAGGTTCAAAGAGGCCAAGCATGAACAGGCATGGGAATGACTTGGGTAATTATTATTAATTATAGGGAATAATTAACAGGCCTTCTCAGATGAGCAAAGAGATGACTTGGGAAGGGGTATGGCAGAGGTCTATATACAGATACTGTTAGGTATGGAGATTCTACAGAATACCAGGGATGTTCATAAAAAGTTTCAAGAAAATAGATGAATGCCAGGAAGCAGCACTCAAATTTGAAGTCCTTAAAAGAGTCATTCCCCAAGACTGTCCTGGGAAGCATCAGATATGCATGCTCTGTTCTTAGATCATTCTGTAGCTATCTGCTTTTGGCCAGTCCTGTGAGAACCAGATTTCTGACATGGTATCCAAATGCACTTTGGTCTGTTGATGCCTGCACACAAAACAAGCTCAATAACTGCACCACTGTCACAAGTCTAAGGGACAGCTTGCTCTCTCTGCCCTGCTTCTATATGGACCAATTGTCTGATCATGGATGGTTACTTCCTGCTCTGAGGTTTTTTTCTGTCTAACACTGGATAGGTCACAGACTACATGCTTCTTGCTCTCTGAGAATTGAAATAAAGCCACGATGTTGCTATACGTACACTGTAGATAACTAAGAGAATATCCAAGTTCCTGCAGTGGGATCCAGGAAAGTACTCACAAAAGATACTCTGCTGTAGTACATAGCAAAGCATTTTCTAGTCAAAATGTAAAAGCAGCACTGAAATCTTGAGCTGATGTCAAAAGATCCAATATCAGCCCTAAACTGGACACTGTACTAGTCATAAAAATATTATGTATAACCATTCCTCAGAAAATCTGAAGACTGGTTTATTCTCAAAATGCACTTGCCCTTTATGAAGTGCTGATCTGCACATTATTATATTTTTACCAGACAAGTGACTATCCTAAATGAGAACAGAATGTATTTTGAAAAAATTATGCATATTAACAACTACGGACCATGAACTTTGGAAAGAAGGTGGAGTACTTTTCAGATTAAATAGCCTCAACAAAATCTTGGAATGAATCTAATATTCTTTTCATAATGGTTTTCAAAACAAGCACTAAAATGCATTTGTGAGCAAAAAATGATGCAGAAATGCAGCAAGTCACACATAAGAAACAATATAAAAATCATCAGCATTTCACATTCTGGAAGACTCAGACAGAAATATTAGTTTAAATGTAAGTATCCAACCAGACAGGCAAAGCCAATTGCTTTCTGAAGGTTTTATTATATTATTAAAATAAGGAAAATGTACAGGCACCACTTGAACTTCAGTGTTACAGCTATCATTATGATTGTACTTAGAGATAAAAATAAAAGAAAATTGTCACATATGCCATATATTTAGCTATGATTCTATTCCAGCATGCCTAGTGAATGTGGATTCCTATTCAAGAAAAAAACCTCCCCACTTTTAGGAATTTAGTATACTGTCATTTTCAGGCATTCACCTTTAAAGCAAATTGCAATTTTCTTCAATAAATACTTATTTTTTAGTAGTAGACTAGCAGAAAATGCATGTACTAAGAGAAGGATTCTTAGCACTTATTTTAAATTGGAAAAATAGCCACTGTAAGGGGTGTACAGAATCTGTTTATACTGTTCTTGATTTCCTATTTATGTTGAACGTTAGCAATGAATCCAGGCAGCCTGAGGCCAAGACATAGCTCAAATGCTTGGAGTGAAAATGCCCAACTCAAACCTATTTCAACTCTTTTGATACTTCATCCCTAATAACAAGTTTAGACCATCCCTGAAGAAAAACATGCTCAATCAGCACAACAACCTGTTTCTTCCGATCAGAGACAGCAATCTCCATTAACATCATCTGTCCTGGTAATTTTTCAGTGCATCACGTTTCACTGATGCAGGATACAGCAATAGGAACTGATATTAGCATTTTTTTTTTCATAGTTTATTTCCTTTCCAACTACTCAATAATTTAACTTTCTAGCGTTCATACACTAAAAAGTCCTAAATCTTTGCAGTTGGGTTCTGATCAGAGGACAATGCAACATGCAACCCAAAGCAAACAGAAAAATATGGCCTAAAATAAAGAAAATTTTTTCTTAATAGCTTTTCTGTGGCTTCAAAAGAGATCCTCCTAATCTCAGTAAAGTTCAGAGACTTCTCCATTGGTGGTCTCTTAGACTTGGGCTATCAGTGTGCAACCAGTGCAAGCCTCAGGAGGCGTGGTGGCATGAGAATGTGATTGGGAGTAGAGAAGACAGGGGAATGGCAGTAGAAAGGCTGTTGCTTTAGAGTCATGAAACAAAGACTCTGTGAAACGAGATCTGTTTCCTGCTAATGCAAAAAAAAATAAATTAGCAACAGTAGCAGTGAAAACCAAAGGCTCAAGCCAAGAGGGAAAGGGGCAGTCAGAGTAAAGGACAAAGTCAAGTAGGAAGTAGCTTGTGTTAGTTAGAAACAGGAGAAAAAGTATATGAAGTTATCTACTGGAAAAAAAAACCAAAACAAACAAACAAAAAACCATTACCATTCTCCAGGTTTTCACTGCTTTCGTAGCAGCCAGAATCCCGAGGAGAGCATCCGGTTAGGCCTTGGCCTTCAATGAGAAGTTTCTCCTGAGATCCTGACTGGTCGCTGTTACCTAGAGGATGTGAGAATAACATGAAAAAAAGGCAAACAGAAAATGCAGCTGAACTTATCAACCTTCCATTTCAAACACCATTATTTTGTGTGTCCAGAGAAGGGCAACATAGCTGGTGAAGGGTCTGGAGTGGTCAATGGAGCTGGGGGTGTTGAGTCTCTCAGGGGAGACCTAAATGCCCTCTGGAATTGCACTCTTGTAGCCATGCAGGGGTCAGCCTCTTCTGCCAAGCAGTAAACAATAGGGCTGAAGGAAATGGCCTCAAGTTGTGCCAGGAGAGGTTTAGTTTGTGAATTAAGAAAAATTTCTTCACTGAAAAGGTGGTCAGGCACTGGAACAGGTTGCCCAGGCAGTGGTTCAGTCACTATCACTGGAGGTATTTCAAAGACATGTAGATGTGGCCCTTAGGGACAGGTTTAGTGGTGGACTCAGTTGGACTTGTTGTATCTAAAGGTCTTTACCAACCTAAATGGTTCTAAGATCTTTCCTATTGCTATAACTTATATATTACTTTCCTATATTATATCAGGAAAGAGTGAGCATTAGGAAATGCCATCACAAATGTTGGAAACATTCATCCTGTTTGCTAAATGATTAACAACAGCCTCAGCAAGAGTGTGAGGGAGCAGCATGCTACACAATGAAAGCAGAATGGGATTCCTGTGCTCCTCAGTTGCCTTGGGGCCAAGTTATGCAACTAATTACCACAGAAATTTCTTTAAAATGATTGTGTGAAACTTCTTTCTAAGACTTAAAAAAAACCTCCAACACCTAAACCAGAAGAAAAGAGCTGAAAAGAAATAAGTCAAGTAAAAAAAGAATAAAATCCTAACTCTGAATTACCTTCCAGAAGACCCAGAGAAAGGATTGGGACCAAGTCTGGCATATTAGATACTGTCCCCTTACAAAAGATGAAGGAGACTAATGGTGCCAATTCCTTCCTTCCTTAGTCTGTGTAAAAAGCCAATACTCAAGTGAAGTCCACCCAGCCTGCATACACTGGGTTCCAGGAATTTACCCAAAATTTTTTCAGAAATCATACTTTGGAAAGAAGCTGAATCTGGAGCTGAAGATACAGAAAACCAGTGTCATAATACAAGAATACAGTTTATGCTGTGGTATTTTTTTCCCTGGAATAAAATGTCAGAAATGGCTACTCCAATTCCTACTCTCAGCACATGACAGGTAATTATGGGGTGGAACTATGTGCTGTTGCCCCTCCCAGATTCCATCTGTCTGGTCCCCGTTTTTCTTTCTCCTCTTCATCCTGACTTGGAGCTGGAATTTGTACTTTCCAACCACCAAATCTTCAAGTTTGCAAACCAAAATTAAAGGGTCCTGAAAAAATTATTACTTTAGGGAAGTTTAGCATTCCAAATAGGTCTGCAAATAATGAAGAGAAGCTCATCTTAGGTGACAAAAAGCTACTCTGATCAAAGTGAAAAACTAATTCTGCAACTGCAGCTTTACTGGGAACTAGAGAAGAGCAAGGAAAGAGCAGATACCTCTTTGGGAAATGAACAAGAAATCTGCACAGGGCATACAGCACTGTCTAATGATATTCACCACACATATTGCTGTAATTGAATTAAGCATTTCCCACTTAATAACAACTGTTTAAATTGCTGCTATGGCAGTTTAAGCTAAAACATAGGAATTTGTACAGAAGCAGCTGAGAAAACCCTCACACAATCCATTCTACTGACTCTGCTTGGTGGATACCAACCTTCTACTGGCACTGGGGGATGAAGGGCAAATTCAGTACTGTCTTAGGTTGCTGCTAGGCTCTGTTTACTCCTGTGCAGCAAAGACACATTTGCATTTGACTGCCATGGCTTACTCCACTTTTCTTTGCAACCACTTGCCCAAGACAGTGTGTTCAGTGAGCAAAACTGCACTGTTGTACATGGATAGGTGGGTTGTTGTTCTTCACCCTTTCCCTTGACTGATATATTTGCTCCCTTTGAAAATTGCTGTGTTGTCATATACACAACATGAAGCTACCTTTACAATTGTGCAATTGTGTCCAAGAACCAAAAGCAGGTGCAGGTGAAATTAAATCACATTACACTTCTCCACAGCCCTCTGGGCTTTGATTTTTTTTTTTTTTACTCTTGATAATCTTAATCTCTTCCCAATAATCTGGAAATTTTATCCTTCCTATTCTTTTTGTCTCAATCTCCTACTTTGAGAAGGTTAGCTCAGGATTTATTCTTAAACATCAGTATTCTAAAGTGTTACGTGATGTTAATTAAATAAGTTGGGTGGCAAGGCTTACATGAACAGAGTAATTCCAGCAGAACAAAAGAAGTCTTAAGTCACCGCTCAAAAATCTAATGTTACACCAGATTACCCTGGAAATAACTATATTAGGAAAAAAAAAGAGATCAAAATCCTGGAACAAGTTTTCTGCTTTAAGGGGTTCACAAGGTTCTTGGCAGAGCTCTAGTAAAAGAGAAAACCTCAAACATCCCACGTACTATCATATTCCTGAAGAAGTTCCACTGCTGTGAGGAGAACAGCTCTGTGCTCAGGATCTCGGATGTTCAGTTCATCCAAATCTTCTTCTTCTAAAAGCTTAAAGGTATCAAGATCCTCATAACCATTGAACAGAAAAGTGGGCATGTGCTCCTGCACAAAGGGGAAAAAATAAGAAGAGTGGTAAGGCCAACATATTTATTCAACTTATTTTGTCAATAAATATACTAAATAAGATTTTTGCAACCAACAAGAAAAGCAGTAAGCTAAGTAAGTGCAAATCAGTGCACAGCAGCAAAATTATAGCATTATAGTTTGTATAAACACTGCTCTGAGTTCAGGGAGGTTGCTGTGCCAGAACTAGAATGCTGCACATAAATTGTGTTTGGAATGCAGTGTATTAGATGGCCTGGGCATCGTGCTACCTGAAGGCACAACATGGCATGGCTCTGTATGAGGGGAGAAGTATGAAGGGTGAATGACAGCCACACCAATTTATCCCAAGCACTTCTGAATAGAAACATGGAAAAAATTGTCTACTTTAAATACAGGGTAACTATTGTTATTTTACACTTTTTGCTTGCCTCTGGAGTGTGCTAGCCTGTGGTCATTCTGTGCAATGATTACTGTGTCTGAGTGCACACAGCTGACAGCCTTTTTTTTTTTTTCAAGCCTGACAGGCAGTTCTGCCTGGCTTCAGCTCTGCAGCTAAGACCTGATTCTGCTAAGCAGTGTCACAATCCTTAGGATTATGAATCTGGTGTGCAGCTTCCAAAAATTAACAACTTCGAAGGTGTGGTCCTCTTCCTGCAAGCAAAAGTGAAAGGGAAACAGAGGCAGAGAGAATTTGGACCTTCAAATTGATGCGATCCAAGAGGTCCTCGACTGACTTGGGCTGGGGTGGTCTGCCTTTTCGGCGTCTCCTGGTGGGCCGCTTCGGCTTCTCTTCCTCCTCATTTAACACATCCACATAGATAAATTTGAAGGTGCCAACTTTGTTGTTCAACAGACCCATCCAAGTGCCCATGGGGGGTTTGCTGATTATATCAATGATGTCACCTTTCTGCAGACCAAAGAAGCAAGAAAACAATTTAGCTTTCTGATGGATATTTAAGCAAACACACCCACTTAAGTTTCCATGTACTTGGGATGGACAACACACTTCAGTTTTTTCATTTTCAAAAGGTTAACCACAGCTTTTGCAAAAATGTCTGATTATACTTGTCTTACAAATGGAAGAAGAAGGAATTAGGTGACATGCCTCAGACCACAGAGCAAATCCACAAAAGTTCCTGGAATGGACCTCAACTGTCCAGATTCACAAACCTGCTGACATCTCTGTAGAGCATCAGTGCTGTTTGGTACAAAAGATTCTATGCTTGCAACTACCTGAAATTGGTGCAAGTAAGAACATGCTCAGTGTATATGGGCAGAATTTCGAATCAGATCTCAGCAAAGGAAGACAATGCAGAAGGAACCAATAAAGTTGCTTTTCCCAAAGTGCTCCTGACCATAAAGGAAATGGACACACAAGTGCTTTTGAATGCTTCGAGAGATTATCTTAAATACATCTGCTTTAATAGGAATTAGCTGGCCTTGGAATTTTAAGTAATGAATGTAAGGAGTCAGATAGTTTGAATTGAATACAGTAAAACTAAAAATAATCAAAGCTGATATCCAGAAAAATTAAAGAGGGGTGACCGCTTAGTTAGCAAAGTATTTCAATATTAACTCAGACCATGTTATATTAACTGAAATGCCTTTAAGAGACACTGTGTGCAGGTGCATGCACATTTCTTCCAAGAGTTCTGGAAATTTTTCCATTGAGGATTATTTCATTGTGGCAGACAAAGTATTTTTCCAATCTTTCAAGCAAAACCCTTGCAAAATGGAAATGAATTCATGGCACATCTTTAATTTTCCAGAAACTAAAGACACAAGTGTCTTTCCATGGATGCAGAAAAACACTAGTACTTACTTACGTTCTATAACATTTTGTTCTAATTCTACAATTGCTATATAAGGAAATCTTAAATGTAGAAGACAGGTTAAAGGGCTTAAAAAACACATATAAATTCATTAAAATTATTAAGAATGCTACAGTTATTGTTAAAAGGCCTTAATTTAGAATTTTAGCAAAATAAATGTTTGACTCCTTGAAAACAGATATAGCTGGTACCTTGAGCTTCAAAGAATCTGTATCATAAGGACTTGGAGTAAAATCAGTGTGAACCCTGGCTCTTCCACAAAAAGGCCCTCTGTAAGGAGGCTCTTCATCGTCACCATCTTCTGATTTCACACTCTCCCTGTTGCTGGTTGAGGAATCTGTTGTGCTCACTGTCTGACCACCTGTGTGAGAGACATAGTACCAGTTCACAAGAAAGTTTCATTGTGAAAAAGAAACAGAGGCAGGACAGAAAATGGGTCTTCTTTCCACAAAACATGGTAATCAAAGTTAAAAGTCCTTAAATGCTGCTATTTCTTATACAAACATGTGGATGGGAGAGTTTGCAAATCTCCTCTGCATTCCTGCTTTCCTGAATTCACCCCCTTAGTATTTAACTGAGAAGCTGTTTAACAAGTGTCTTATCTATGGTACATCACAAGAGAATTATGACATTTTTCTGGGAAGTTCTGCTCACAAAACATTTGTAAGGAAAACAAGCTCTGAAACCTGCAAGGGGGGTCCAGAAGCTCTCCCAAGTCCAGAAATTTGGTGAATAATGTAACAAGTTCACATCATGTGTGTTTCATTTAAGCTGTTTCTTGTAAAGACAGTCTAAGCCAGAGAGGTTTTAAAAACTACCCTTGCTTTAACTAGTTAATGAGAGAAACTCCAAGTTTTTCTTGAGGGAGGGTGGAAGGCCCATCTGGAGTGCTCAGGGGAAATCCAGTGTAAAGATGGATAAAGTTTACTACTTGACCAGTGGCAAGCAGGTTCATTATTACATGACATTTATATTGTAATAACAGGACTCAGCACACAGAAAGCAGGATTTCACTTTTTCAGAGTTCTGGATAAGCATAAAGCAAAAAAACCCCTGTGTTTGCACCAGAGCTTACAGTTTTTTGCAACCCCCTAATGACTAGCCCATCAGCCTTTCCATGTTTTAACCACTGTTTCTGCTTTGACTTTCTCTGATTCTGCTTACAGTGGAGATCTCTGCTCCCAAAGCCACAGGAATGGAGCGACACAGTTACAACTGAACTTACTCATTGAGCTCTGACCGCTTAAGGAACTCCTCAGGCTCTCCACTGAGCCACCAGCTTTCAGCTTGGGTTTGTCCAGGGAGTCGGCGTCTGGCGGCGGCGACTGCGGAGAACCCGGCACGATCCCAGGGCTGGACTCCTGAAAGGGGTTGGACCATTAACGTTTGATAAATGAACACAGGCACTGATGGGACCTGCTTGTCCACCTTCAAGGAAAAGGATTCTGTGTTCCTGCTCTTTACCAGGCAGGGGGAAAACTTCTGTCTAGTTATTGAGCAGTACCCAGCTGCGGTAGAAACTCATCTTTATTAGGCACAATAGTGGTGAAGGGAGTAAACAGACCTGAAAAAGTTAGCATTGTAAGTAGAAGAAAACTCTTATCCGAAACTCCCAATTCAAGGGTTTTCATGACACATGGTATTTTTGCCAGGAGTTCTTGCAAAAAAACTAGTGCCAAATTCACGTTTCTGAATCAGGATTTTGTACAACGATGAACACAAACAAATCAGACAATGCAACTGAAGCAAGGTTTTTGGGGTTTTTTTGGTTTTTTTTTTTTTTGGTGAATTTTTTATATCACTGCTCATTTATGTATAAGAACACAAAAAAGAATTAGCTAAAAATGCAGCCTATGCATATTACAAATGCTCATAAACATAAATGCATAAATATAAAAAGATTTTGCTATGTGTGTGTCCTGGTTGCTACAGTGTGCAACAGTTGAGACAATTTCTCTTTTCATTCAGTCAAAAATTACAGAAAATCAAAAGGGTCTTTCCTAAACTGAAATTCTGTCAGTCTTTGTGAAGCACTGTTAAAACAAAGCAGCAGATACTTGTGGCCAGCATAATATCTGCTTGTTTTAATGCATATTAAAAGATATTACAACATACTTTGGATTATGATGCCTGAAAGTTATAAATATTCTAAAACAACTGTGCCATAAAGTTTGAAAACCAAAGAACTGTAGTTTGCATACAAGAGTGTTTTGTGGAGATGTATGGCCATAAAACTTGGAGATGAACACTATTATTTGCATGCTGCAGAATCATTAGGAAAACTCATCCCGGCATATGACTTCAGAGTCAATCTTAAAGAGGGAGACAGAGAGCAGAATTATGCTAAATCACTGTAAAGCAATTTCTCAAAGGACCCTTTTTTTTTTTTTGTCAGACTAGGCAGAAGCGCACTGTAAAGCCAGTCAGACACCAAACCATCTTCTTATCAATATCAAATCATGTTACACCTTAAAATATTTTAATTGTGAGTTGAAATTCAATTACCATAAGTGTAGCAGTGCCCTGGTTATTAATAAGTACGGCTAGTGAACAGCTCTGCAGGACTGTAGCCACAAAGCCTGGCATAACACTGCCCACATTCCTGCCTCTCTTGGTGTCTCCGGACTCTTCAGTTTGGAGTTGGTACTACGAATGCTACAAACTGCTCCTTTTACGGGCACTAAGGTTTTGCATTAAGAGCCAAACTTCCATTCCCAATTTCCCATGACTGCGAGCATCCCCCGTGACCGGTCCAAGCCCACTGGGGGGCGGTGTTAACCTGGAAGAGCTCTGCTTTCCCAGCGGCTTTCCAGCCTGTTCCTCGAGCAATCCAAGTGGCAAGGCCGGCTTTAAAGAAATGCCGAAGATTTTTGACACTCCACTAAAGGGAAAGGGAAAAAGAGAGCAATTGTTTCTAGGCCACTGAAATTCAAAGCCTAATTTAGAACTAATGTACTTCAGGCTTGCCTTTAAGAATAGACTATAAAAATCGGTAAAGAAAGAATAATAGGAAAATCTTCTGTCAGATGCCCCTTTCTGACTAGACTGTGCCTCTGTTTTAATGGGCTGCTGCACAGGGCAAGTTATGATGGAGAAAAGACCTGTAATAGCAGAGAAGAGCTGCCTATGTGAAGTTATGCTGGGAATTTAAACTAGGGTGCAAATTGCAGATTAAATATATTACTATGACCCTGTGTCACAGACTGGTTCCCTTAATAAATTATGATAGAAAAGAAATGGAAATAGAGAGTGAGGTGTATAGTGCCATCAATGACAGACTTCTGATGAGCTACTTAAATGAAAATCTTAAAATGCATTTTCCATGGTACTGGCATCTATAGGAAGCCATTTCACAGTGAGGGATTTTATAAGACCATAGGAATAAGTCACACCATATAATCTTGTCAGAAATTTCTGCAGAGATGCCTTGATGCGTGAGAATCAATATTGATTATCACTTCTACATTATTAAGTGGATTCCACTGCAGACTCGACATACCTGCTCAGACAAAGAGCTGCTGTACTTTTTTGACATCCTTTTCTTCATGGTTTCTTTTACAGACTTCACCTTTTTGCCCAGAGATATACGGGAGGCAGAGGGTGATTTGATCACTTCTTTATAAACAAAGTCTCCTTCTTTGCCCTGCAAAATAAAAAAAGGGCTTAAGTCTTTAAAATAGAAGAGCCATTTTTTCCCTCAGCCAGCAATTATTGCAGAGGTGTCCAGGCAGAGACAGGACAGCAGCACAGTGTCCTGCTGCCTGCTCCAAATTCACTGTTGAGACCTTGCAAACCACAGTAGCAGTCCACTGCAGTTTACTCTCAAGGCCTGATTTGTAAACCTTTTGTGAAAGTATTGCGTGTAGACATGTTGGGGACTATTCAGGATGCCTTTATCCCTTTGAATTTCAGTAAGTATTTGATCTGATAGGAAACATCATGTTTCAAGCTAAGCCTTTCGAACAGGACACGCAACAGTAGTTGTGGCTCACATTGGTCAACACTACAAAGAGTTTAACAGGAATAAAGGTACCTCTGAGATACTACCCAAATATACATCTCTATGTGTATATATATATAGATTTGAATATCTACATTTGGCTACCTAAATTTACTTTTTATTTTCAGACAGGCATTCTGCTAACCTCTGTGGTTTTACTATGGACAGTGAAAAAAACATCAAAAACCAAACACCACAAAAAATGCACTAAATCCATCAACCATGGTAGGTTAAACTTGCATTGCTTTTTTAGGGCACACAACAGGGTACTGACGAACTAAATTAGCTGGTCCCTATATAGTGGATGACAAACACCAGCTGCTTTGAGTTCATTTAACCTTTTCTAAACCAGCTTAAGGTACCAAGCATTTACTTAAGACACAAGCACACAGTTAACATGGATCAGCTGACATTTTACCAAACTTGTGTGATTCAGCCCTTATTCAGATTGTCCAGGCAGGACATCAAACATGGTCTTATGTTCTACTCTTGCTTCAGGAACCACTGAACAATGCAGCTTTATTAGATGTACTCCGGAACTCTTCACTGATAAGGGTACACCAAAAATCACAGCACAAGAAAGGACTAAAATCCATCTGGCCAAAGAGGTTAACTACTGAGTTTGGTCTCTGACGTGGTGAAATTTAGCTGTTAGAACATAGCAAACCCTAAAATAAATGTACACTATATTGTACATTAAAGATTTATATTTTCTCCTACATTTATGTATATTTTCTACTTCATCAGTGTTCTTACAAAAAGTTTATCTGAAATTCAACTGATACATCATTTCTGACAATACATTGTTTTCCCACTTAAAAGTTGTTCATAATTAAAACTTGCTTGGCAATTTTTGTCTTTTACCAGAAATTAAGGACAACTTTTTGCCTAATCTTTTTTGAAAAATGACTTTATACTTAATGGACTGATATGTGTTTTCCAGAAAAAAACCCCTTTGATCAGCATATATTGTTCTAGTGCACTACATAATGACTACTACTGATGCTCCCAGGGATAAATATAACATCTAGACTTCACACTTTCTTATATTAAGACCAGTCTGATCAAAACAAGTATCTATGTTTAAAGATAAACACTACAAGTTCACAAGTTAATTTGTTTACTGAGATGAAAATTATGAGTAAAATAACCACCCATGGATTTAGCAAATTTAGATGTAATTTATGATGTTAAAAAAACCAGAGCAACAACAAACATGCCCAAAAACTCCAGCTGACATAAAAAAAAATATAATGCTGGCATACAAAATGGTTGACAATTTAGACTTAAAAGAACAGAAAAGTTATCAGATCCAATGCTGAAACAGAAAAGATAAACATATATGGGCAAAAGAAAAAGATATGTTCGCAATTTCATTTGATATAATGTTCTGGCTCATTTCTGTACTGTTATTTTTGACCACAGGCCAACAAAGAGTAATAGTAGGATCAACATGACTAACGTAAAATGGAATTAATTCTCAGGGGAGATGAGTTTTTTTTTTAAACACGAGAATGCTCTGAGATCAATTGCGCAGCACCCAGCACAATGAGATCCTGGTCTACTCCAGAGCTCTGAAATACAATGAGAAAACTAATAATGAACTTACATAATGACTTCCATGCAAATAACTTGCAGATCTTCAGCAAAGTTAGCCTCATCATTCCAAATACTGAATATTTTTACCAAGGAAGTATAGCAAGCACATGTTTTGCCTTGGGTGATGCTCTGGGGCAGTCAGATATAAGAATAGCTCACAGATGTGCCCCCAGATCTGTGCTTTGATCACTTGTTCCTACTTCTTTACACATACTGTATATAAATACTTATACACACATGGATATGGGTGGGTATGTTATTCTCAAAGCTAAGTTTGAGGTTAACAAAGAAGCTCTGTTTTCTTGGATCTCCAAACTATTATTACAGACCTAAATTACACTTCAGTCTATTATAACTCTACTATGCGCTTTATTTTATGCTATTTCAAGTCTGCACCTTCTCAAACTCACCATTTGGTCAGAACTGTTTCCAATATGAAGGGAACGATTTGTCAAGTCAAAGCCTCCAAAGCTACAGGTTCTCTGCAAGAAATCAAGGGTAGATAGTTTTATCAACACAATTATCTCACTTAGAACATCTGCAATTTGGAGAACACCAATTAAAATACAAATGTCTGCAAAAATGGAAAGAAACAAACAAACAAAGGGATGAGAGATTATAAATCAGGAAATCTGTTGTAAGGCAATATGAGTCTCTCTTTTCCAGAGACAACTCCTTGGCCTAAGTTCTGCTGCTGTTGAGTCATCTACTGCCTACTCCTCTTTTTAAAAAGAAAAGACTTGGTCTGAGGAAACTGTTGATCTTATGCATCAAGTTTTCCAAGGTGTTGGCAACTCCGTCTCTTCACTCCCATCTGCTTTCATAAGTAAGTCCACAGCAGCACTGAAACAGAGAACCACCAATCTTCTAAATTTTTCAAAGCATTGAATAACCTACCTTCTGAATAGCTGCATAGGCTGCATTTCCACTGAAATACAGGGAATCACTGGAAGAAGCCTAATAGGGTAAACCCTTGGTAAGAGGAGGGAAAATCCAGCCCAGCTATCCATAAGCATTGTGTCCCCAGAGACTCAGCAAGGCCTAAATCCAGTTTAGTCACTTCCAGCCTTTTCTTTGCAATCCAAGAGGTAATAAAACCTGACCAATGCACAACCAGCTGCTCAGTACTCAAGTAACTGGCCTTGGCAGAAGTCCCATGGGGTGATGCAGGGAAATTAAGGTATGGCCATTACAATTAACACAATTTCAACTCTGGGCTCTGAGTGTGGTTTTGAAGACAGGCAGAAGCCTAATATAAGTATTCTTTTCAGAGTCAGAGCTGAGATAAACAGGAGGCAGAAGATCAACACTTCTGAACTAAAAGTACTTCGGGCCTGAACTACCCAACAGAGTAACTTCAAAGACACTTTAAGAATCTATTAGGTATTGATTGGGTATTGGCTCAGACCTACAAATGATTGTGAGTCAGTGAAAACCCACCCCCTGAGAACTACCAGCTCACTCCATCTATTAGAAAGAAGCAGGCTGTATAAACTGTGACACTTAATAAACAATTATAAGAATTCATTCTTTTAAAGTAAACACTCTTCCTGTTCACCACTTAGAAGCATACATATTAATATCTTTTAAAATGTTTTATTTCTAGCTTCCTACTGCTTACACCTAACAAACTTGGATGACAGTTTTTGTATCCACTACAACTCTAGTGGAACTCAAAGCCAGCTTTGTGTAGGCCCCACACACATTAAAGAAAATGCTGTGATGTAGAATTTTTCTAAGTGTTTTGATTTTTTTTCCAAGCAGGCAATGTGACTATGTCACAGGTTTTAAAAATTGTTTTTAGAAAACATTTGAGACCAACCACAAGTAATAAGATTGGTTTCTAAAGCACAGCATGTTTAGCTAGAAGTAATTTGGTCCTTCTGTGAAGAACCATTATAACTAATCCTACAGTGTATGGTAATTCCTGCAATGAAGAGAGGACATCTGGAACTGCTCTGAGCAAACTTGTCTGTCAAACCAACCAGAGCTCCTCCTAAACAAGTCTTGGAGAGGAAAACAACTGTTGGTTAAAAGCTTCTGAGTAAATGCACCTTATTAAGGATGCTTCCTGTTTCACTATGGACTTCCCCATAAATTTCAAATTTAACTTCCACCTTCAGATTCCAGTAGTGACCCTGGCAATCCTGCAGCAAACAAAAGGTCTGTGGATGAGGAGAGGGATATTCAATGGAATGGCCATGCAATCAAAAGTATTCTTCTGGGAGAAAAAAAAACCTGATATGCTTTAAAAATTTCATGCATGTCCAGGCCACTGAAACATATATAAATGACAAAAATGAATGGCAAGGCAAGACAGAGTGACCAATTCCACTGAATACAGAGGCATTGCAATTTCCTTGAGGTTGCAGCAAACAAACATTAAGCATTTTAGGAAGGAGCAGCATTAGTTGAAGCTTGTCAGCTACTTGCAGTTTCAAGAAGAAATGCATTGGAAAAGTTAGTAAGGGCAGCAGGTCCTCAACATTTATCCCATTCAAACAAGGCTGGAGAAGCAGCTGATTGAGAAGTTTCTCAACAACAACAACAAAACACTGTCCATTTCTTCAACTGTATCTCTGTGATTAAGCAAAGGTCAGTGCAGATAGTTTTCATAATCAAATTACTATGGTGAGACAAGACTAACTTATTAGAAGAACTGAAGAGTTTGTTTCTGTCATCTGTATTTACCAAGACAGTTTTAGAGGGTATTTTTAATTATGGGGCATGTCTAGAACATATAAGTATGTGTTTTGGTTTAACCTTATTATTCAGCCCACAGAAGGACGACTAAGATTTCTCCTATCATTGTAATATTCTTACAGCAAAACAACAT
This sequence comes from Thryothorus ludovicianus, assembly GCA_013397245.1. Lineage (NCBI taxonomy): Eukaryota > Metazoa > Chordata > Aves > Passeriformes > Certhiidae > Thryothorus > Thryothorus ludovicianus. The sequence goes on from VZTB01001452.1 coordinate 277,208, forward strand.
CTTCTGGGTACAATGTCTGTAGCAATAAACAGTATCCTGTCAGGGGCTGGGTAAACAGTAAATGCAGAAGAAATAGTAAAGTTGCCAAGAGAGAACATTCATGGTATTAGGCAGAAAAAAAAAAAAATCTATATTTCGTGGCCAAAGAGCAAAAAGTGAACCATGAAGGCTGATCACCTCCCACAGGCTATTCAAGGAGAGCACAGCTGTCACTCTTAGAATGTATATCAGGAAAAATTAAGCAGACACCTCTAAAAAAAAACCCAATCTGTTATTTAAGAGGAAAAGCTGTTTCTACTGTATTGTTCACTGGAATATCTTGCTTAATGTTACGGGTGCATTGCTGTTTCCATCCACTAAAGTAGGGAACATTGTCAACTAGACAACAGACTAGCTGGCTCAGCTTTGGAGATCTGGCACCAGAGGCAACTTCCTAGGAAACTCAGAATCATGGTTAATGGAACTGTCAAAACTGGGTCATATAATCAGGAAGCAGCTTAGGATCCCTCTGGAGTGTTCAAATCACTTAATTTCTCACTGTAATCACAATTTCCTCTTTTGGTGACCCCTTGTTCCCTTTCTGCAATGCTCTGAGGGAAGGTGCCACCTTCATTCCATGCTAGAAAGAAGGAACAGTAGTGACAATTCTGGTGGTGGTGAGCAGCAAGCAGGAGGGCAGTGACTACCTAATGCAAAACTCTCTGTCTTTCTGCAGCTGTGCATGTAAGGGAGGATACTGATGAGATGACCTGATGAGATGCAATCTGAGTAGGGAAGGGCCGATTTAAGGCAAAGACAGCTGAAGAGAAATAGAGCACAGTTGAGTAGCAATACTCTATTACTCTGGAAATCTTGTTCATCTCTTGGTACCCCTTGAAGAGAATACTGACACCCAAAACATCACAAAGAACATATTTATAGGATCTCAGATCTTCTCTGTTCACTGGTGATCTCTATTGCTGCACTAGGTAATTTAAAAAGCAGAATTTTGTCACATTTGCTCTCTCTCACTGAGTTATTCTGTACACAGAAATGGCAGACTCAACAAAACTCTTCTCTGAGAAGACTATAGCAAGCTCTTCCCTTATACCTGCATTGCAGTGCTTAAGAGTTTCTTATGGCAAAGAAAGCAGAAGCACTGACTTTTAGTTGAAAGTACAAAGCAGAAAGTGTTCGCTGCAACCTCACAGAAATTGGAAGACCACCTTCATGGCAACTCTTTGACTCACAGACTTTTGGTGGATTCTCAAGAGAACCCTTTTAGTACAGCGATCCACTGTGGCAGCCCACTTCCTCTTGGCCTCCTCATCCTCCTCCAGCAGGCATCTCCTCAGGTCCTGCTTGTCGGCCTTGCTCAGGGTCCTGTCAGTGACGGGACGCACCAGCTGTGAGAGGTTGAGGTGACTGTACAGGCTTCTCTCCACCACATAGGTGATATTGAACTCGCTGACAGAGGTGCGCCCTCGTAGCCTTCTGTTTGGGAAGCCACAACCTCCACCCCCTTTCGTTTTGTGCCGCAGTAATTGTAGGTCGCAAGTTGCGGGGGATGCTCCTTTCCTAGCAGGGCGCTGGCAAAGAAAAGCTCTGGAACAGGAATAGTTAGTATCCATTTTCTTCAATCGGATCTGCTTCCTTACACTCTGAATCTCCTCCAGGGACACCAGAAGATGGTGCTTGTGCCTGTTGCTGTCATAAAAGCAAATGCTTTCTGTACTTACCCCGTGGCTCAGTGAGCCGAGGCTCTTCTTCATTTCCCCATCTGTCAAGGAGCGGCAAACTTTCTGGGACTTCTCCTCTTCTGGGTAAGAGAAAAATGTCCCAAGTTTCTTGGGAGGCTTGATAAGGCCACGGCTATCAGTTTTGCTGAAGGTCTTCACCAGTTTCCGGTTAGCTCCCCACGTATCAAGACTGCTGGATGAGGGAGAAGTAGTGAGTGAGTCCGAGTCGTCCTCTGGCTGCTTTTCACAGGAGCTGTCGAAGTAGAATTGCTTCTTGTGAACTCCAGAGTAAAGTGCTGATCTGTCGTCCAGTATAGGAGAGTTGTCAAGTGAGTGCTCTTCCACACCTACAGGGGACAAAAGCAGCACAGCGCTTGTCATCGTTCATAATTCTCTAAGACGTTTCCCTGTAGAGTCTTAGTGTATTCAAGATATCACCCACTTAAATTGGAAGAAAATTAATTTTAATGTAAATTTATCAGAAGTTATTTTTGAGTGGACAAAACTGAAGCAGTTCCTTCCATTTGTGAAGTGAGAATGCTGGAATTAGTTAACAACAGACAGAAGACAACATCCTGTAAGTAAACTCATCATTATTTTAAGTTTCTCTCTTTCATCTGCAGCTAAGACCACAGATGTTCCCACTAACAATCCATTAAAATCTGGAGCTGGGATCTGTTTCTCATGTTTTTCTTCTGATACTTGCATATGATACTCAGCTCAAGTGAGCTTACAATAGGTCAGAAGTACACTCAGATATTAAAACCCAAACAAGTACCTCTCAGGTCCTGTTTTCCAATACTTAGTGCTCCTGTGGCTGCAGAAAGGAGTATTTTTTTGCAGAAAGTTATGGAGCTGAACTCCAAGATGAAATCTAAAGTTCTGGGGTTTTAATGGGGGAAGAGGCACCAGTTTTTAATCTCACAGAATTTATTTAGCAGATGCAAAAACAAAGAAGTAGGTCAAACTGCGGATGTGCCAAATTCAACAGTGTCCTGGTAATGAAAGAAACACTTAGTTTTCACCAAATTTTTCCAGAAAATATTTCACAGGAATATTTTGCAACATAAGTACAGGACATAGGCAGATAGTCAGGTTTCCTTTTTGGAGTGAAGGGAATAAAGAACTTGAAACTACAATTCCTTTTAACATTTATCATATAAGAAACTTTTCTCTGGTGTTTTCTTTTGAGCAAAGTATAGGTACAGGTTTTAGATGCAGTAACAAGAGTCAAAAAAAGGACACATCCTTCTCTGTCTCCCTGACAAATTTCACAGCATTCATAGCTATGTATCAGACACACAAATATGATTGTATTTATTTCTTGCCAAAATAAATTTCTTAATGACCTAACTTTGCCTTCACCTTTGATTGCTCCCACAGTCTTACAGCAGAGCTAAATTTGAACTGTTATCAAAATCCCTACAATTTATTAAACTGGCTCATTCAATAACAGGACACCTTTCATGATGACAGATTAGCATCTGTATAGGATTCCTGCCTCACCTTCAGTTCACTCTTCTGGCAAAACACATTTGACATACATTTGTTGAAAGCTAAGATGCTACTTTACTATGATAAAACTCATCATCACATTGAAGGGATAGTGGATCACATCTGACATGCAACTTTCACTTTTGAGAAATTTACTGGAGTAGGTCTGTAGATTGGAGTCTCCTTTTGACACCACTTTTGAGCTTGCTCTTCTCCCCCTCTACATCTTAATTTGATCAGAAAACAGACATTCTCCTGGGACTGAGTATGTACTGATAAACAATTTTAGTCCGCTAAGTAAATATGTTTTTAAACAGCTTGTAAAATATGTATTGTGTATCAACACTGTAACAGATGTTATTTGGAGTGAGTCCATGATACAAAGCCATAATGACACAGATGTAGATGTGATGCATTTTTAAGTGCTATATAAGAATGGTGCCCAGGAATTAGGAAGTTTCAGCTATTTGGCTCACTTAGGAGCAGATTAAGACAAAATACATATGGATCCAGATATTGGCAAATTCTAGTGAGTATCAGCTCAGCCAAATGTACATTCATTGTGATAACAGAGTCAGTAATAGAAATGCAGGAGAAGAATCTGAGACTAGTGTGCTTTTCTTTAAAATCTACAGGAACACACAAGGGAAATGCGGCAAAGTTTTTCTTTGTGAAAAAATTTTTAAGTAGGATTATGCAAAATCTATCTACCAGGAAACTGCATGTCAGTTTTCAAAATAAGTCTACTCTTGCACTTTACTAAAGGCTGTTGAATCTTAATGAATTTATTTAAATTTTACTCATCTTACTCAATCAAATATTATAGCAAACTTCCCAAAACCTAGTCACCTATGATTTCACATTACTTCACATTCATAACAGGGATTCAAAGAACCATAGCAAACAGCTCAACAACCAATCCAGTCAACTGCAGGTAACTTGGAAGGCCCGACAGCAATCCCAATCTGACCTATTTTTTGTGATCTTGCACAGACCTCTGACATATCCAATTAGGAACAGAGATCTGTTTTATGAGAGATTGGGATGGACAACATTTATGAAGCACTTTTAATTTGCCATATGAAAATTTGGGTATCGAATTTCTTGAAAGGAAAGGCATAGATATCTACTGCTAAGGTAGACTTGGCTACTTAGGGGGCATTCCAATTATACAGAAGTTATGCAGAATTAATTCATGTTATTATTTAGCAATAATTGGTTCTGCTACCAAGTTTTCCAAGAATGAATCTACAAAGAAACTCCAGAGTAATAAAGTGCAAACTCAGAGTTACAGATAATTTAATCAGAGAAGCCTAAAGCTAGAGGAGATAGATGGAAAAAGAAGCAGATGGAAAAAGAAGGAAGGAGAAAAAGCTGGTTTTTATGGATACAATTGCTAGTTCAGTGCTTTTTCTGCAGGGGGCAGGGGTGGAAAAACTCAGTGGAAATAAAAACTCTGGAAGGAGCGGTACACTTAAGTGAAAGACTGAGGAAAAAAGAAAATAAGGAGGTAAAGCACTCTAGGAGAGGATACAGAAAGCAAGACAGACACTCTGCTGTAGAGAAAGTCTGGTCCAGCTGCAGGAAGGAATCTGCATGCCCAGCAGCCCCTGAGCTGCTTGCTCCTGCATCTGCTCCCATACCTGAAGCCTCCTTTTGATTACTTCCTGCAGTTTTTCCCAGACTCCTGGGGAGAGAAGGAGGAGGTAGGACAGGCTTCTCTGAAGGCTGTCTTTCCCCAAAGCAGTGGAAAAATAGTCCTATTTTGTTTGTCCCACCCCAAAATCCACATTTTTGTTTCCAAGGTATCCCAGCTTTATGCTCACCATATGAGGTGATAAAACCTTTCCAGACAGAGACAGCTGCCCATTCCAGAGCTCTAGACTGGCTGTGCCTTTCACGCCAGCCAGTAACATCAGCCATAATGTAGGAGAGGCAGGCTAGATCACAGATCTGCCAGCAGCTTCCTGCCACATACGCAAGATGCACGTGTTCTCCTTAAATGCACCAGGAAAGAATCGCAATATCACTCAGCTCACTGCAGGGCTGAGGAATTGGCATACGATGCTGGCCACCAACAGAGAGAGGTGTCCACAATTCCAGTGAGGACTCAGGCATAGCTCTGCAGAGAGGCTCCTGAGGATCAGGCTCCATTAATCTGAGTGCTCACATATGCATACAGCTCATCCGGAGTTAATTCTGCAGCATGGTGTTCCCAGGGCCTGAACTCTGCTTCCCTTTCCCCACTCTCCTCCTCCTCCCTTGTCTCCCCCTCTCTGCAGGAAGCAGGGCTCATTCAGAAGCCAAATTGCAGACAGGATCCCCCAGAAGCAGAAGTCACGAGGCAGCCTCTATCCCACAAGAATGTCTGATAGAGGTTCTGTATTTTTGCCACAGGGTGATGCCATGTGGTTCAGCTGCACCACCAACTAGCTGCTAACCTCCCAAAATGAGCAGGGGCTTCACCTGTGTTCCACCCAGGGCCTGGGAAGAAGGAGTAATGTGGTAACAGCTCCACTTACCTTCTTGCTGAGTTTGTGGGGCAGCTGGCTGGGACTGCTCCCAGCCTCGTTCCCTCCCCAGCATGGGGTATAAAACATAAGCCAACTTCTAATCTCTTAATGAGGGGCTCTCCAGCACTGCTCTGAGAGTACCAGATCAGCAGTAACCACATTCTAGGCTGTCACTTTCCTCCTTCTAAAGCCTAAAAATTCAATAACTTAAGGCATGCACAACAGACAATGCAGTTGTTCCTACCATCCCTTATGAATACTCCACCCCTCCCTCCCCAACCCTTCACTTTCTGTCTCAACAGAAACATGTATTCACACAAACAGTTTTAACCATGCCGCTTTTTACCTTCTGTGCTGGGTTTTTTCATTTCTTCAACTCTTATGAGTTTCTTCCTGACTCTGCGAGTAGAATTCACCAGCTTGTGCAACCTTTTAAACTTCACCGACTCCTCTGTTTCATCATCGGATTGTTCTCTTGACTGGCAAAGAAACAAAAGGAATATTAATAAAGCAGTACTTCCACAGCTTGCTCCTTCAAGTCAAGTTAGCCCAGCTCATCTGCTGCCTTCTGTCAATGCAGCTCTGTAACTGGTGTTATATTTTCAGCTCGGGTCAGACAGAAACATTTAAATTACTGAGGGTTTTCTTGTTTTCTTTTTTTTCTTTTTCTGAAAGCATGACATACCATTTTGATTTCTAAATCTGTGCAACGTAAGATCCTAGGCACTGAAATGCATTCCTGCCCTTGTCTTTCTTCACATGCATTGTGTAATAACTACTTCCACGTCCTCTTCCAGTATGTTGCAGGCAGGGCTCTTTTCCAGGGTTCTTCTTACCATACCAGTTATGCTCCCGTGGTTTAGTCAGTCCCTGGTCTGTCTGGCATCTCAGAACTTGCTGTTTAAACCTGGTTATAAACAGCTTTTCCAAACCGAAGCTCTGTCACTGACGACTTCTCTTTTTTTCCCCCCAGTCTTCCCAGAAAATCAAAAACAGCAGCACAAGAAAGGGATGGGAAGGAAAGGAAGGAGGAGACCTCATCTGCCTCACTCACAGACTGCCACAGCTAGAAAATATTCCCTTCCTCCTCCTTGCTCCTTACACTCCTCCTGAAGGCTCTCGAGGCTGGAATTAAGATGGACAGAGCATTCCTCCAGCACTGACCAAGGGAAAACTCTGACCTTTTCAGATATACAGTGCAGTCCATATTCCCCAGCATCCCGTTTCGTTTTGCATCTGATCCAGTATGCTCAGTTCCAGCTGTTTTCCCTCAAGTATCAAACATTACAGAGACAAAAAAAAATTCCCTTCTCTCCAGCAGCAGTGACACAACAAGCTGAAACAATCCATTCCTTGTGAACGAGAAGACAACTTCGATTTTCGAGCCAGATCCAATGTTCAACGTGCTACTTCCTCTGTTTTAATCAGTTCAGAATGTGGAAGGCGGTGGGGGGAAGGGCAGGGAAGGGGAGAGGAGGCCAGCAGGGCTCTCCGGCTTGGCCAGGACAGCCCTGGCATCCTGCGCTGCTGCACATTCCTGCGCACAGCACAGGCTCCAGCTGGAGTGCGGTATGGATCGTATACCTTACTTTGTTTGCACTCACAGTCCCAGCCAATTCACAGCATTCCTAATGGCCAGCTCTAAAAACCCTCATGCAACTTCCTGTCAGTGCAGCTATCTGGATTTCTACAGTGCGCTCATCCTTTTTTCTCCCTCTCCTTAATTAAACTTTTAAAAATAAAGATCCCCAAGAGATGCAAGCCAAGTACAAACAAACAAACAAAAAAAATCCATCCCCCTCTCTTCCCAGCAAAAATGCAGTCTGCTTATCTGGAGGATGAATAAGAGAGGCCAAATATAAAAATTCTTTCTACTTTTGTAGTGCACTTAAATACCAGGATGAGGTACTAAAGGCAGATGCCATGGGGCAGGACACCAATTAGCAGCTGCACTGGAATGCTTCCAAAGGCACACACAGTGCCTGACAGAGCCAGGGCATCTCTGAAAGGCTACCTCCTTGGCATGTACCTCACAAGGGCCCCAGAACCACACCAGAGCAAGCTTCAACAAATTTCTACAAGGGCACTGTCCATTACCAGTTTCCCACAAACATTGCTTTACTCCAGAATAAGGAGTAATACCAAACTGATCACATATGGCAGTAGGAACTGTTATTCTATCATCCAAGAATTGCACAAATGCATTTATAGTGGTTACAGACCGGCTAGGTAATTAATAAACTTCCTTCTGGAAAAAATAGGACTGTAAAGAGTACCAGGGTTGTTTACATCAGTAAATTAAGCAACAACATGAGCATTAATCCAGAGATTATGCCTAGGACAACTTAGTGATATGTCAAACAAGACAGACACATTTAGATAAGATGATGAATGGATTATTGACTGTAATCAAGAAGTTCAGTCAAGACTTCTTGGGCCATTAAGTGCATCCTGGCAAGAAACCATCATGCTTATTCTGCACTCAAGATATGTTTATTTTAAATGCAATTACTCTAGGGGATTGCTTTCCATCACTACTTTTTGTACACTCTCAGTCTGCAAGACTACTGCTTTTGAAACTGTGATCTCTGTAAGACTTAGAGTACAGCTCATAGCTGATCTTCCCACCCAGGATTTCATTGAAGAACAAACAGCTAGTCCTACTTTGCATGACTGATATCTGATAAGGAACTGTGCCCCCTCAGGGTTATGAAGACTCAACAACAACAATAACAAAGAAGAAAGAGCTTTTACAATGTCTGACATTTGCATTCACACATACCACAGCAAAAGCAAGTGTCAAAATAGCCTCAAGCAGAAGGTAGTGAAATCAAACCCGAGTGGGTGGTACAGAGGGTGCTCATTGTACTTCAAAATGAATGAAGTCCAATCACAATTAAGTGCCAGTTGCTTTTCCCCAATGCTCCAGGACTCCTAGTACCCTTTTGAGCTCAGGTCCTCCACAAGCAGCAACAGATCCTTTCTATCACCAGTGCTTTGCAGCTAGGTGAGAACAGGTCGTGCTTTATGGGTAGGTGAAGAACAAAGACAGTCTCCCCCTCCAGAAGCCTACTTCCTATCATAGCAGGTAGTGTGTGACTGAGAAATCTTCTACAGTGAAAAATTACGGAAAATAAGTTTATGCAAAAAGGCCTAAAATTGTGACTACACCAGTGGGGCTGCTCAGGAAACTTTACTGTCAAATAATGCCTATTCCTTGAAAATTAATGCATTTTCAAAAAGGGTTACTCTTTACTTGCTTCCTGTTTTGGAATCAACTTTTTAAGAAAGGCCTTGGAATTATCAAGTTTTCACTTTGGCACATGGGAAGCAGAGCTTAATTTCCCAGCTCAAGCAATGCATTTTTTTTACAGCTAATATTAAACAGAAAACAGAAATGCAAGGCATTCAGGCCACAACCGACATATTTGGAAATAGTTGAACTTCCATGCTTTGACTTCCCCAACCCACTCCACCCTCCCCTCTTTCATGGTGACCAAACTGCTTTTTTTGGTAGCTGTAACTTCAGATGGGAAAATTACCCCAGTGTCCCCAAAGCATGGCGGGCTGGGCAAATGGCCTCCTGGACAGTTCTAGCAGCGAGGCCTTGGCACAGGGCTTGGATGTAGCCAGCTGCCAGCCCCCTCTCGCTCTCCTCTCCCTTCGCAGGCACTCCGGCGTGCAGCAGCACTGCAGAAGGGTAGACATGGTCTGTTATAGAGTGAATGAGTCTGCAAGATGCTCAGCCAGAGGCTTCTCTGACAATGGAGGAATCCACGCTGCACCCTGTCCACCAATGCTTCCTGGACCCTGGCACTTGGCTCTTCCACCAGGCCAAGCCTTGGTGTCCTTAAGGTGCTGATATTATAGCCAGAGCCCCTCCAGCTCCCTGCACCCTTGTGCACAGCCAAGGCAGGCCTCTCCCTGTGCCCTCAAGGGGACAACAAACAGATTTGCAGTACTGCAAATAGGAACAACTTAACTTCCATCTCGTCCGCTCCAAATTTTTCCATCCGAAAGCCCATATGGCTCAACTTTTAATTACTTTGGCTAATGCTGTATGTAGTAATTCTGTGGTGAATGCTTAAGTGTTTCATTTCTGGTTTCCAGGGCAACATTACATCAGATTGCAGACAGCTGGCTCCAGAGCCCTAAACCATAGCAAATTGGCCAAAGCTGCTGCACAAAACTCGCGCTGGTTGAAAGGGAGCGCAGGGCCAGGCCGGGCTGCCGGGACCCGGCGCAGCCTGCGGGGCCCCTTGGCGGGGCTGGCCGGGCGGGGCCGCCCCTCCCTGCCTGCCTTGGAGCAAGTGCATCCCGCATCTGCGATGCTCTCACAGTGCGGAAACCCGCCAGCTCGGAGGGCTGCAGGGGAACGGGGAACGTATGAACAGCATCTGGAAATACCGAGAACTGCCTGCACAGGACTGCGGCCACCACGTACCACACGGCTGGAAAGCTACAGAGAGGCCAAGACCATACCCACTGCCCAGCTTTTTGCTGCAAGCAAACGTGGAAAAAAACAATGAAGATGCTCTCAAATCCAGAAGAAATAAATCCCCTCTGCCACCTCTTGCCTCCCTTCACCTTGGAAAACTCCCTACTCATGCACCTCCAAAGGCCATGCTTTGCATCACCTTATATGTAAGATCAAAGCAGAGCTTTGCATTCAGGAACAAATAGGAAATTAGCACACATACTCTGACATTCTAGGAGCTCTCTACAGTTCTGCTTCTGGCACCCTTCTCACTTTCTCTCCGGCTTTTCTCACGCAGGCTCTTTGCTGCTGCTTGCTCGGGAGGCAGGGCATACACGCCTTGCTCTGCTGCTCTCTAACATCCCAGCCCATTTCACACGCCACAGAAATAACAATCTTAACCTCCCTCTTTGAATTAGTGCTTCACAGAGAGAGGGAGAGTGAGAGAGAGGGGACTAACATTTATTAGCGTTCTTGGAATTAATTGGCAAAATGTAAACCAGAAGTAGCTGGCTTTCAACAGGGCTATGTTTGGAAACACTTCAGGGTTATAGCAGCAGCCCTAAAAAAACAGGCAAAGCTTGGTAGCCATGTCCCAATAAAAATGTGTAAGAAACATTAGGACAACATCCAGTTAAAGTTATCATAACTGATTAATTTGCTTCAGCTCCAGAAAAGAAACCAAACTTATATGACTTTTACATGAGCCATGTGAAGCCATTTAGAGAGATGTTAAAATTTTACAGTTCACTTCATGCCCAGTAATAGTTCAGCCCCAAACTGAAATCTCCAGGAAACCTTCTGTCTAAGAAAAAAAAAAGGAAATCTTTTAATATCTGATTAAACTTAAGCTGCAATTCCTTTTCGCTACCAGACAATTCTTGTTCACCAAAGTGGGGCAAAAAATCACATTTAGATTCATAGACACATCACATCACATCACATCACATCCCCCAGCCCTGGCTAGCTCACCTCAGAACTATACACTCTATAGTAAATGCAAAGAGACTTTGCTGTTTCCTTTAGGAGATGTGACTACACATGTCCTTTCTTCTTCCTAACAGGCTTTCCATCTGCCAAAAATCCCAGCCATTACAACTTAAAAAAGTTTTTTTATTAAAGATGCCTGGACAAAGTCAGAGACAGGAAAATAGAACAGAAACGAACTTAAAAGCACAAGGAAAGCAAAAGGAAAACTGAGAAAAGCTACGCATGCTGCGCTGTGCCTAAGAATAACCCACAAAAGCCTTTTCTCTTTCTCCCGCTCTGAAACAGGAGGCACATCCTCTCCACATCATGCTACATGCTCAGTGACTTACCAGCTTCGGCATTTATAGGCCTAAAGCTCAGTTTCGAGTATTTTCCCCCGAGTCCTCAACCGCTGTCAGCTTTGTAACCCTAAAATTTAGGAGCAGACACTTCTTCTTAAGTATTGAATTTGCTCTGAATCCTGCACACAAAATGCCTCTTCTCTCGAGTTACATTATCAGACACCAAACTGGCTCCGATTCCAGTGCTGAATATGTAAAGAAGAAAAAAGCACGATGCTGGACTCAATTAGCTGTTTTCTGCTCACTGATTGATTCCCCCAGTTACTCGCTAGCTGCATAACTTGCAAGAAAGGCATAAGTCATCAGCTCTAAGCAAATCTTCTATTCACCACAAGGAAAAAAGGGAGTGTTGTACATGGCAAACAATCCCTGTTTTCACTGACGAAGGCTTGCTGACCTCTTGCTGGCCTCCAGTTCCTTAATTACTGTCTATGGAATTTCAGTGAAAGAAAAAAATACAGAGAATCTCTGCAAAGCCAGGACGAAGAGTGACCCTCAAACACCACCACTAGAGTGAAGGCTGTGTCTATAGGAAATACAACTTAAACCCTTTACCAGGCTTTTTTTACTTTCTCTTTTTTAGTTCTTTTGACAAAAATCCCTGGAGAATTTCCCTTTATAAAGGGCTAATTTGAAAGAAAAATAAACCTTGCTTAAATGTTTTTTAACTTGGTGAACTTAGATACTTCTTTTGATCTTTCCCCTCAGTTTCAGTGCTAGAAAAGAACATAAATAAGAACTAGAAAAAGAAATGCTGGTCCAGAAGTGGTGGCTTTATGAAGTATTGTAGTGTGACTTTTAACTTCTCTGCCTAGGCTGGGCTCTGATCTCCCTTCCTAAGGAACAGTTTCTGAGATGCTCAAGTAAATTGGCAATTCTTTTACAGGCAACCACACCTTATCCCAAACCTTGCAAAAAATCCAGAATTTGGACATTTCTTCTCAGAGCACAAGCAAACAAGCACCAAAATTGCTGCTTATGGGGAATATTGCTGTCCAGGGGTAGAAAGCAGTAGCAGAGGCATACTACAACAGCACTACAATTCCCTTTTTAAGCCAGGGAATATTCCCCTTTATCAGGACCACATTATCAGTGGTTTGTTAATCTGGGTTCACTGCAAATCAATCATGTGAAATCATAGCTGGACTAAATATATATTTCTTTTGATGACTGGCTGATTTTAATGAGCTCCCCAGTCAAATAGCCTTTTTCAATTTCTCCACTAGTGACTGTTCGCAGCTTTTCTACTCCCTAGCGGTCAGGTAAACCAGATTTACTAGTGTGCTGTAGCTGGGTTCTTACCCTTGAATTACTTCAGCCCCAAAACTCTGATGTAAAGCTCTGTGGAAAATTCTAAGCTTCAGATAAAACCAGCTAGTGTTCTCCAGTTTCAATAACATACAAGCCCACATCAAGTGAAACATGACAGTAACTTCCTTGAAATGTATCCCAGATTCCCTTAAAAGTTCATGGCCACGAGTGAAACTGATCTAAGTTTGGGGCTTTGCAGCTTGAGTTTTGAAGGTTTTGGGTTTCATTAAGAAAGCTTCACAGACCTCTAATCCTTGCGGAGGCTGTTTATAGAAAACTGCATGAAACTAAGATGTGATAATCTGCATCATATCCTGAAGTTACAAATAATGGCCTCCAGAATATTAAAGAAAATTAACAGAGGTAATAAATTTTCTTTTTTCCCAAGAGCATGACTTGCAAGGGCTGTGCAACTCTCAAATGTGCCGTGTCAGCCCCTGTAGGTAACCATGTCTGGGTTTGGTCTGTGATTACTTATAAGAAAATCAAAGAGCATCCAACGGCTACTTTGGTGAGAGATATATTACACATTAGCTGGTGACGACACTGCCTGCTGAAATTAGTGGGAAATATTTGTCATAAGTAACGAGAGCATAAAAGTTTAATTCTCCCAGGAGGTCTGTCTTGATACAAGAATAGCTGCTTAGGCAAATTCCTAGCTGTTAACTGTTTCCAGGTTTTAGTTAAATTTTTGAGAAGCACATTGCTGACATTTGTATCTGCAAGGCAGACACATTTCCTCATGGTGAAGTGCTTCTCCCATTGATTAGCATAATTAATTTTAATGACATTACAACTGTACTCATGTACCACTTGTCATAGGTATATGTAGCAGAATGAAGCTCTGTATTACATTATTCTGTACCTGTTAAAATGCAACTTTTTTTTCCAATTCTCCTGCAGACTCCTCTATACATGGAAACAAAAGTCTTTAACAAGACTCTCTCAACTGAATTTTATGTTTTGGCAAGGCTAAGAAAATCCAGGGAGAATTCCTATTCTTTAGCATAGGCTGTAGTATTAATGAATGGAGTACTCCACTGGTGCTGGAAATCCACCTCTCAGCTTCTTGGAAAACCAAGGGTGAAACAGCAAAACATAAGATACAACAAAATTCATATCAGGGAAACAAAGGAAAAGAATGAGAGCCCTTTAGTGAAGGTTGTAGTAACTTATATTACAATCTTATAGTACCTTCAAACAACCAGGCTGTTAATGTTACCATCCAAAGCATGAGGAAGGAAACACCAGCACTGGGGAAGGGACACAAGTGGTAACCAATCAGAGGGCAATTAAAATCTTCTGTTGTACCACAGTAAAGATTATTCAGCCTGTGTCTGCCAAATAGGGCAGTGAAACACATGGCTTGTGAGATTCCTAATTCTTGAACTGAGCAAAGCTTTGTTCTAATTTAATAGGCTTGGTCTCAGAAAAGAAGGGGGCAGGGAAACCACGTTTTGGATTACAGCATCTCCTGCTGGCTGATGCATGGAGAACAGGAAAAAGCTGGTACCACCCCTTTACCCTCTAGGTAATGAGGAGAAAAATTAGGCAGCTGCCAAAAGGCAAAAATGGTACAAAAAAGTGAACAAGCATGTTAGAATAAACATTAAATTAATTTGCCTTCCCACTTCCCATCCTCCTCAAACACATGGCCAAATGTTTTGCAATAAAGTAACTCAATAGGTCTTGTGTGAATGCAGGCAAACAGAAGTGGTTACGAACACGCCTAACTGCAGCCACTGCTTGGGTGTTACTGTAAGCTCTGAGTCATGACAAAAGGAAGATTTTTCTCAGAGACTTTACACAGGCTAACTACAGGAGAAACTCCTGCTGGCTGCGAGCAGGAGGTTTACTTGGGCTACAATACAGCCAGCTGCTCAGTACAATCCTGTGGTGACAATGTTTTATCTTGAGTATTTTGCAACAGTTTCTCCTGCAAATTCTGAACTGTTCTGGAAAATTTCAGAAAAAATAGGTAAAAAACTCCTTAGAGAGTTCTACAAAACCAAACACAAACACATCAATGGTCTCTTGCTTTGCTATCATCACTCCCCAGCACTGACCTTACTTTGGTTTGTGTCATGGGAACTGTAATGACAATTTGCACTTCTCTCATGAAGGTTTTTGTATTACTGTACCCAGGGGAATTCCTGCTCTTATGCATAGATAGTGAGAGGGGAAAGACTGTAACAAAATA
The DNA here is from genome assembly GCA_013397245.1 of Thryothorus ludovicianus. Lineage (NCBI taxonomy): Eukaryota > Metazoa > Chordata > Aves > Passeriformes > Certhiidae > Thryothorus > Thryothorus ludovicianus. The sequence continues at coordinate 292,252 of VZTB01001452.1, forward strand.
TGCTGTAATTCTTCTGCTACCAGCTTTCACCAGGAGGTGCTGGACACCTTCCCTGTGATCAGTGGAAAAGGAGGGCAGCCAATGCCTCCCAGGACAAGTCCCTGTGACAGGCACATAGCGTGGGAATTCACCACTACCATTTTGAAGCATGTCTTATTATAGGTCCTTTTTCATCATAAATGTTACTAAGCACTGACAGTATTACAGGAATTTGGACAGTAATAATAAATACACCATCCAATACGAGGCACATCGGTGCCTTTCAGGAAATCTTAACAGAAATTGGGTCACTAGATTCTTTGGAGCAAAGATGAAAGCTCTGCATTCATTCACAGCCACGCTCAGCAGCAGCTCCCCTCTGTTACTGGAAAGAGCATGCAGGGCCTGGAGGAGGCAACAAGTTCTCCAAGAAGAACTAAAACACAGAAACATCCTCTTCTACCCTTTTTTACCCTTTTCCTTTTTCATGGAAAATGTTTACCAAAAATGGTGGGATCCTGAGATAACAGCAAACCAGGGCTAACTTCAAAATATTCATATTTTTTCAAATTAAATACTATTGTTTAAAGTAAAATAAACCTCATCATTCCCTACTCTCCACAGATATCCAGCGCTGATTCCCAATATACATTGACTCTGAGCTTATTTCTAGCAAATTAAACTGACTATAACAAAAGAAGGACTTTCTCCTGTTTATGCTAACAGTCCTGTATTATGACCAATAGTAATGTTAACCAATGGTTAAAAATTTTAAGAATCCACCAGAACTATAAATAAAAATCAATTAAAAAATAGATGCATTTAATAGCATCCACATACTGAAATACAGTATAGCCCTGAATAATGTTGAACTGCTGTAATTATGCTTAGATTTACTCTTGAGGTAATTGGTGCTACAGAAGTTACGCTTTCATTATTTCTTTTCTTCCTACTCTTCACACTTACCAAACAACACATAATGGCTGTCATGAGACAGAGATAATTATATCAGACTTAATCTTTTGTTAGAGTCAGGTTTGTACCACGGGTAATACAATCCTGATTCAACAGCTTCAGCATCTCTGGGACTGAAATGAATACAACTCAAAGTCAATTCTCATCTCTTACTTTGCCTTTGATGCCTGTAGCAGACACAAACCCAATTCTGCACAGCCTTTCATCTTTTAGCCCTATTTAACCACTTGTTAAAAAAAAAGAAATAACAGTAAGTACAGAAGTAACAAATTATTATCTCAGTCCAGCTAGAGCTATGGCTGTGTGGACTCAATGGCCTGCCATCTGTTAAAAAATGGATCTATAGAAGACAGAAAAGAGGAGCAGCACAGGTGGGAACTGTCCCCAGCAGCAACCTCACAGCAGACACAGATGTGCATAGCACACTTACAGGTTTGCTGCCACTCTCCTCAGAAAAAACAAATTGGGTGCCACTTTCCTACCAGTAATGTAATGATCCTGGGAAAACAAGTGTTGGGAGAGCAGGGATGTAAAACAGCACTGCAGGCCACTGCTCATATGTGGGCCATATTGTTGGAGGGAGATGCTGCTTTTGTTCTCTCCATCATAAATATTATGGCCTCACTCCCGAGGCTGCTAAGGCACATCTGGTGGGGTCATGTCAGACAAACAAGGCACAGCTCACTGTGGCACCTTTCAAATGAAGGCCAGCCACACTACCTGGAAGTTTGCTGGATGGCTGAGCATTACCTGCTGATTGAAACCAAAATACAGAAGATGAGACCAACAAACCAGTTTAGTCCAGAGATAATTACAACTTCATTTAACTTGCATCGACAGGAACTATCAGTGAAGTTAATTAGTGGTTTGTGTCAGTGTCAGCACACATATGATAATGCATTTCTGTCAAGCTCCTTGGTGCTTCCTCTCCATTTGCCCACTGTGGCATGAAACGTGGCAAGTGGTAAAATTAGTGGTCTTTAGCAGAGGGCACAGGAAAGAAACTGGCTGACACACTGAACATACTGACTTCTCCTCGTGCTGGTTCTCCAAGCTGGGCTGGAGCCATACCAGCAAGGCTCTGAGGACGAAGCAGCCCTATTTTAGATGAACTGAGAATGTCAGCCCCCAAAAGTTATCAAACGCTCTTCTATCTTTAAGAAGCATAAAAGGCACCTCAGTGTAAAGAAAGAATGTGATACAATTTTGAAGTCCTCTCTTTCCCGGGACTTTCTGACTCCTGAGGACAAATGGGGCCTTATCTACAATCCAGAAAGGGATCCATTTGTAATCTGCACCTGCTTTACATCCCCTTGGCACAAGGCAATGAAAGCTTGTCTAGTGTTACTGTGAACTGCCTTCATTGCAACAGAGACGAAACATAAATATTCAGAAATAAATAAATAAGAAAATTATGAGGCGCATTAGAGCTTTGATACATCTGACTGAAAAGAAAAACAGTTTCAACTGCTTACTCACATTAGCAAATAAAGAACACACATATTTTGTTGTGAAATGGGGACCGCAGCAGTGAGACTGACAGCTACAAATTGCTCTAAAGTGGCAAAGAACCAAGTCACCTACTGGTTTGGCAAGGCTTTTGTTTGTTTATTTGTTTCTTAAGAACAAACAAACAGGATATACAATTAAGAGCACAGCAATGACATGGGACTGCCTCCCTTGGGATGCTGACCTTTCTATTCCTCACTCTTTTGTTGTTCATCTTTAGGGTTTAATTTTGTTAAGGGTATGAAACTCAAGTTTCCATTTCCTGGTACAGTAATTTAAAGGAGGAGAACCTGGAAAACAGAATCCTCAAATCAATCTTTAAAATGAGAATCTTTAAATCAACACCAATTTACTATAGTCATAAACACATGATCGCTATAAAAGCTTTTTTTAAAAAGTGGTCTTTTCCTATACAGGAAAACAATAACTTCTGATATATTTGTGTGTTGTGTGCACAGCTGACTTGAAAGGAAAGGATTACTTAAAACCTTAGAACACTCCAGACATTCTGCCTTCATTTTTAGATTCTCTCATTGCTTAGATTCTAACTTGTTTTTGTTTTGTTTACAAAATGATCACATTGTTTCATTAAAAACTGCCTAGTAACAACTTGGCTGTGAGTCGGAAAAATAAATAAATAAATTTAAAAAGAAAACAGAAGGAGAAGAACCATTGCCCAAGGACTTCAAATTCAAACCAGAAATGTTCAGTTCATGGCCTATATAAAATTGAGTAATTTTAAGAAATTTTAAAATTCCTTAAAATTTTAAGTTGAGGTTCAAAATACGCAGAGTACAAATCACAAAATGGCACTGAAACTCAAATAATTTGGGAAAGAAAGGGCTTGAAAACAGAATCATCTTTACATGTCTCAAAAGCTGGTCATTTCAGATTAGTAGAGAGGTCGTTTGGCAAAAAAAGTCTGAGTGAACACACATCCTATCTCTAGACATATCTGATACTTTTCATTGTTTGTTTTTCCCTTTTGTCAATTACAGCCCAAAGTCTTTCACCCCAGTTAACCTCAGTTTCATTCTTGTCCACAAAAAAAAAGTCAAACTGAGTTTTGTTCTAACATGAACTTTCATTTCTGCAGATGATCCTCTTTTCCCTTGAAGACAAGCAGTTTCACAGCTTCTGTTAAAGGCAACCAGGACAAAAATCAGGAGCAAGGGCAAAAACCTTGAGAATTATCTAAAGTGATTGAATAGAGTCCCCCACTGAAGCTGGCAGAAAGTTGGTTCAAATCCTACCAGAACAGCAGAGAGAGGCAACCAAGCTCTTGGCTTGGAGTGCAAATATGGCTTAAGAAAACAATTTTAGAGAAAAGGTGCCAAGTCATTCCATTAGGGCAGAAATTCTGAATCATGTTGAGTCCTCAAGAGATAACACACAGCTGTCAGTAATTCAACACAAGTGAAAACCACTGTCAGAAGATTTAGGAGAGAAATTCGGTATCCTTCTGAGATTTGACCATGGTGAATGAGAGTTTTGAGGGGCTTATGTGATAGGTACCCTGGACAAAAGCCTTAAAAGAAGGGGAAGCTCAAGCTGTAAATACTAAAAGGAAAAGATCAGACATCTTTCAGCTGGCTAAACAATCAGTTCAGGAGAGTCAGGATCCTTCTCTACTCTTTGCACATTTTTGATATATCAGAACAGAGTATAAGGCAACATCAGTTCCCCTCTGCTTCAATGTAACTAAAGATGGGCATATTTTTTTGAACACCAACAACAAAATCTTTCTCTACCACCAAATATGTTAAACATCTTATAAAATGACATTGCATTCCTTTTTTCTTTTAGGAAGGAGGAGCTAACCGACTGCTGCAGTTAGCAGGAAATTCCATTGACAAAATAAATAAATCAACCAATGGTCTCAAAAGCCTATGATTCAATTATATGGGTTACAAAGAGCTTGAATTTGACAGTCAAATGTGTTCTTCTCTAAGATTTATCTGTGAACTTCCAATTAGAGAACTGAAGTGGAATAAACTACTCAGTGGAAATGAAGATATCTGGAAGGAAAAGTTAATTAATTCAGTATGGCATAACACAAAGACTGTCTGGTGTACATAAAAACAACAGAAGTTAAACAGCTCAGAAGCAAAAAAAAAGGGAGGAAAGCTGCCTTACTGCTTATGGATCTGACAAAAGACAAAAGCCACAAACTTCGGGCTGTGAGTTTGCAAATGCAGAGATGGAAGTGTTTGAAGGCAGCAGGCAGCTAGGACTTAGCCAGATCTGCATCTAGAAAGTATCAACAAGGGCTAGAAAAGCCTGAGAAACTCTACTGGTGAATGAACAACTTCCTTCTAAACAACCTACCCCTTTTCTGTGCATTTTGAAACAAGGAGATTTTTGCCTGGGACAATTTGTGTTTCAAATGCTCAGTGACAATGATGTGAGATTAAAAAAGAAAAGAAGAAAAAAAAAGAAAAAAAGGAAAAAGATTACACAATAAGACTGTTAAGTCAATAACAACAGATTTAAGATTTAAAAGTTAAAAGATGCGAGTTAAAGATTCTCTGCAGACAGAACAGAGCATCACAAGGTCAGTGAGAGATTTGCTATTAAGGCAACTGCCAGGTAAATCAGAGTATTTCAGTACTTTAATGAAAGAATTTAAATATTAAATGACACTGGGGAGCTGTATCACAGTGACAGGTACTTACATTACAATTGGAAGACCCATCAAGTGTTGAGTAAGAACCATCAGGCCATTCTGTAGCATCTACAGTGCTGGATTGCCTGTGCTGGGCTTCATACTCTTTCAGCTGAAATTTGAAAAGACAGAGAGAACATTTTCCAGTGACAAGAAGAGATCAATCTTCATTAAAATGGCAAGAGCTAACGTAATTTCATTTTTTCCCCCTGTATCATTCTGAACCTGGGAAAATTTTAACTTTTCCACTGCATGCCTCACTTATTCAAAATAAATTGTCCAACAATCATAAGTTTTAAAAATGGGTTGTTGGTTTCTTTTTTTTTCTTAGAAAGCAATGATCTGTCAATACTGAAATTTGATGACGTGTTGTTGGTAAAACATAAATTACACGTCCCCATCTTAGAGGCAGAGTTTACAATGGACAGAGTAAATCATAATGACCTGCCAGTTTCCTTCATAAAGAAAATGATCTGCAGTAAAGACTAGGAACCATTCTTTGTAATAAAACAACCAAACTCTCCCATTTTTCAATAAAGGCTTCAGACAAAACCAATACTCCAGGAATCAAAGTGTTGTAAGGATCAAGAACTAATATTTCTTTTTTTTTTTAAAAAGCCTGTTGCTAGTAGCTCAGATCACTAGAGGGAAACTCTACCAGTCCATACATGAACTATCAGATAAGGTACAACCCTTTCACCTCACAAAACTTTAACAGAATAAAAGAAAAAGAATACCCAATATTCCAACAAAATAATTTAAAAATCTTGCATTTTTTTCTTTATATGGTTTCCAGCAAAGCAATATTTTCTTCAGACAATAACATAAATTTATATTCTACAATAATCTACTTCATGTTGTAGTATGTCAGTAACGATATTTATCTGACTGCCAACTGATCTAAATGTTTTCTTTAATGGAGTCCATACAGAACATCCTGCATTTCATCATAGTATTTCACACAAAGGTTACATTGAAACTTTAACCCTCTTTTGGCTCCTGAGCAATTAACATCTCTTCCCTATTGCTGCATAAATGCAATACCTTACAGTTCTTTTACTTTTGCGTTATTAATGTTTAAAGTTTGTAAAGAAACACTTGTGGCAGCCACCTGTCTTATAAAAAAAACATATCTGTGTTGTACATCTGATATAATGTCATATGCCAAAAATGGCTGAATATGTTTTCTTGAATTAAAGTAAAACATCACCTTTTTGGCTAAGAAATAAACAGAAAAAAATGAGCTTAAAGGAAAATAGTAAGAAATATATGTGTTCTGAATCAAGTAGGGCAAGCTCAGCAAAACCTGAAGCATTTCTATTAGTACTTAAACCTTTGGACATAATAGATTAGAGCTACTACAAGTCAGAGAGATTTTTCTCTCTCACTTTGGACAGTTGCAATGAAAAAGTCAACACAATCTTTTCTCTGATTAGTATCTTTTATTGTTAATGGAGAGAAGAAATGCTTTCAGGACCCTAGTAATTTACCACATACTGGATATCTATTTCTGGTGGAGCTAAATCTCACTCTTCTCACTAAACAAAGGAATTGCTATCTAATTTATGCTACCTATTGCAGTGGAGCAAACAGGCAGGCTTTCTCCACCTTCTCCTATGTTTCTTGAATGAAGTGAAACTCCAGATTGATACATCCTACATTCTAAAACATATTTGTCAAGGAGACTAAAGTATGCACATATCATACCCTAGCAAGTGCTTCCTCAATGGTGATCATCTTCTCTTTCACCATCATCATCAGCTGGATCCGTTCCTCATCACTCATTGTGATCTCACTGGCTACATACCCGACATCCTCTCCTGCACAAAAAAAGCACAAATATTTTAAGCATGCAAGAATTCATACAGAGGGCAGGGCACAGTGAAACTGGATTTTACCCAGTGCTCTGAAATCTGGTTGCCATGTGGATCTGGCTGGCCAGAAACAGACCCTCCCCAGAGCAGGCTCAAGGTGTGATTTCAAAGAACCAAATGATTTTGAAGTAACTGAGCAATAAAAGGAAGCAATTTAGAACTAAAAAACCAAGTCTACTTTGACACTGAAAGCAAACAAGCATGAAAAGGAGAAATAAAAACTGACCATCATCACATGGTTATTGACCCTGAAAGACAGGAATAAAAAGAGGAAGTGCTAATGCTGGAAAGGTCCAGCACTCAGTGTTGAAGAATACTGGAATCAGCTGCCAGAACCTGCCTGTTCAGGATTGGTGTGTTGGGCCCTTGCAGCTCCCTGCTGTGGACTGGTCACTGATTGTGACCTATCCAGACTGACTAATCACCCACTAAGCTGGCACACGGTGCCAGATGTGCCAGATGTATTGCACTCTCAACTACTTCTCCCTCTGGTATGTGCTTGGCATGTCAGCACAGGCAATTAGAACTTGCCTTGAGAACCAGCAAGGACCCACACTTAACTGAAAGTGTGTCCCTTTTGGATCTACTAAATGGGCTTTTGTCATCTTTCACAATCCATCTGAACACAGACAGACACAGAGAAGCATCTGTTTGCAACATAACAAGCTAACAGATACACATGGGGAAACAGAAATTTTCTGTGTGAAGAGAAATACTTAAAGCAATCCACAGCTGCATCTTTTGCAGAAGAACTAGAGAAAGACACCTGACAGTCTAAGTGGAATCAATCCTGCATTTGCACTGGTCACCAGAGACAATTTTACTGCTCCTTTTTGTAGTGTCTTCTACAACGAGATTGGATTCAAGCCTAAAGCAAACAGGTCAAAGTAACAAAATGACAAAAAAAGGAGAAATATCCTTCTAATTTAAACAGAATAGCATTTCTCTTACCAAGTCAGGACTAGTAAAAAAAAAAAAAAAGCACCTTGTTTAGTTACGTATATTACTTATATATTAACTGCATCACTTTGCATGTGTGCCATCACTGACAGTCGGGACCAAAGGCATCCCAGCCTCACAAATTCAACTTGTCATTCTGAGCACTGTCATGATGAACCAAACCTGTGACACTTCCAGAGCCACAGACCCCAGCTGCCACACTATCACAAATGCTTTTTATTCCTTTGTGATGCTGGCTCCTTACATTTTATATGGATAGCATGTGCACTACCGAAAGAGCTTTACCTTTTGAAGTCTGCCTCATTAGTCCTTTCTGGTTCTTTCGGAAATTCTGCCAAAAAAACTTATTTTTCTTTTTCCAGTCTGCTTTCCCTAAAAGGAAAGTGGAGTGGGAGTGGGAGGGTGAGGGCAAAGGGAAAAAGAATTTTAGAAAGAAACATTAGTTAGTAAATCATTACATTGTATTTTTAAACAAGACTAAAAAAAACCCTCAATTTTTTTTATTTATTGCGTACTAGAACTATGTTGATGTAGCTACTTCAGGGCGATGCACATTCTTTTATAACTGCCAGTGCTATAGAGGATTGAGATAAATCAGTAACTTACACATTTTGAATTATAAACAGAAAATTTTACATTAATTTTGATGTCTGTTGAGTTGTTAATGTCAAGTCTGGAAGAGTTTTTGAAGTATTTTGTTGGTTTCTTCTCTTTAATTGAATCACAATTATGCAGCCTAAGCCACTACTCAGTTAAGTGATTTTCTAGTATATCTGTGCATATCTATCAAGAAATGAAATAATTAACATATATACACACACATGCACACATGTTCTGCTATGTGGCATGAGATCACCAGCCACACCTGACTCTTGCTCGCTGCATGCCTGGACTGTACACGGCTGGCTCTCCATGTCCACAGCTACCCGGTCTCCATATGATTGATGACCTCAAAGTAAATCATTTGCTCTAGAAAGAAAAGTGGCATCTAGCTCAAGGTAGGGCATATATATATCTGTGTTTTGTTGCATTAACCAGGGCACATGCTATAAAGTTTATGCCACCTACAAATGAACAAGCTGTGCCTGATCTGGCAGAAATGCTACTGACAAAAGAGCTATTAGTATTTAAGATCTTGCCCTGGCTGACCTAGAGCTTCCTGACTCTCTGAAATACTGCTTAAGTTCAGACTGTGTGGACATATGGCCAGAACACCATTAAAAGGAAACAAACAAGAAAAACCTCTCAGGTTTTTTTTTTTTTGGCTTTTTTGTTTTGTTTTCCAGTAAGCAACAAAAATTTCAGAAACCAAAGAGCCAGGCATGACATGAACAAAAATAACAAAGAACTCTCGTTATTTACTGGTGGTGGTAAGTTTTGGAATACAAAAGGACAGGCTAGTAGTGCTCTAACATGCAAACATTTTCAATTCAATATAACAAGTCAAAAGATGCATATTTATCACATGACAATGCTGGCTGGGCAGTTTTAGTGATCACTGAGAACTCCACATCAAACTGAAAGCTGCTGAGACTAGCCCTCCACACACGCAAATGTTGCTGACTTCTGCCAGCTCCTCACATCCCAGCTTGTGCAAAACTCAAAAGCTGTTTAAGAATTCCATAGGAGTATCAAATAAAATGAAATATACTGACCTACAGAGCCTTCTTCTGAACTTGATTTATGAATGGAGAGCCTAGGACAAAAAAGAGAAACGGACTTATTGATGCAGGCTTCTTACATTTCAGGGGAGCTGTCTGGTTACAGTAAATTATAGTTTCCAAACAATATATCATGAGCTGTTTTCTCTTCCCTTTTCTCATCAACGCAGCAAGTTGGAAACAAAAACTGAACCTACTGGTCTGACCACAGTAACTGAGTTTCCTTCTGAAATGTGCCTTTTGTGACCAGCATAGAAAAATATATACTGACAGAAACCAATGGTTAAGGCAAAGGAGTCCAAGGATTCCTCAGAACAACAATTATTCACATAGTTTCCCCACTCACATTTGCAAAACAGTAATTTTGCTGCCTTAGAAACTGCAGAACTGGGATGCTGCACTTGTTTAGCTATACATCAGATTTCAGCCTATTTGGTTTTTATCTGACAATCTTTTAAAGCATGTGCTCATTACACCTCCAGAAGCCACCCTGTGGAAGACAGTAGTAGAGATTTAAAGACAAGGTGGAGAAAGTTTGTCCAGAGCCTATGAAGTGCAAACATAACTGACTGGAGACTACAGCTTCTTTCTTCCAAATCCCTTCTGTGTGCTTTCTCACCAGTGTACGCTCCTTTTCTCAAAAGCTAGCTGGGGGGACTTAGTCAAGCCCAGAGCATAGGCTTTACAAACAACCCATTAAAATAGCAAATAAATCTTTTGTTCTTGGTCTTTATGTTCACTGAACCAATTTTCCAGAATGGATTCCAACTCAGTGCCAACAGTTCATTGTGGAATCTCTGATGATCCCACAATGCATCACCCCGCTTCACTGCCTTTTTTTCTGTCTGCATAAATGGGGCTAACAGAAATTACCAAACTTTGCGTTATTCTTTGAAGCCTTCCTGTGGGAATCGCCATTTAACCACACTGCAGCAAGGCAGTGAAATGACTTCTGCCAGCATCAAGGGCTTTGCTGGAGGCTCCATGTGCAAAGCATCACTGCAGTGTCTTTGCTGCAGGCTCGGCCCCACGACACACCAATGTCCCATTGTGTGGTGGCTGTGCTGCAGCCACGCACGATGGAAACAACAAATCCCAGAGCACCAGGGAGACCTCGGGCCAAACCGTTCTCTGAATGAGCCCTACAATAACACACACATGACAAACCCTTGCTGCTGTCCACGCACAAGCGCGGGCTCCTTTAGCTCTCCCGGAGCCCCAGCAGAGGGCAATGAAGAGTTTCTGATCAATTCACTGAACCACTTGAAGGGAAATTACAGTTCAAACCAGGTCGGTGTTTAGAAGACTCAAGCAATTACTGCCCAACATCTTATAAGCAGGAAACACACGCTCATCAATTTGCAAAGATATTAAAGGGGAAACGAGCCAGTATGAAATTTCAATGGGATTCAGTAATTCATCTAGACAAGGAGGGTCTGGCATAGTAAAGCCCTGAAATACAACCTCTTTAAAACTCAGACTATTGGAAATTTAATCCAGCACAAACTGCAAAGCAATCAAGGCAAACAAACTTCAAAATTTTAGTGCACCAGGAGGAGGAAGACATTTAGTGTTTTCCTTGCTGGTGTTTACACTTGAAGGTGAAAAGTCAATAATATGTCACCAGATAATTTTTAAGAAGCCAGGCGAAAGGTGAAAAATACAAACCCATACTTTCTGGGTAAAAATTTCCAGAAAAAGCCCTTCAGCAGGGCCAGGAATTAATCCAGACACTTCAAACTAAAGTTGTCAGCAAGTATTTTTCTAAATAAAGGTAAATCAGATTAAAAAAGTACATGGAGTTGTATAAGTATTTTCTTTTTATGAAAGCCAAGCTCTGTCAGAACTGACAGAATTAATCCACTACATGTTTTGCAGATAAGCATGGACTCCACCCATCAAGCAGTTATTCTATTTATTTTAAATGAATTTAGTGTGCATGAAATGTACCAAATCACCATCCTTAGAAAATGAAATCTGTTAATTATCAGAATAACTGCCTCACTAGTGAAATCACAAAGTGGAGAGGCAGTCTCTTGCGCTCTGTGGCCTCCAAATCCATTTTAATCCTTTTCTTCTCTTGCACAGTTGCCAAAAACGATGCAAGTAAGCAGCAGGTGTAGCTGCAACGTTTGTGATGTGGACATCTGTTCGGTATGAGTTAGCCTGAGGCCACCAACTCATCCTAAACTGACCTCCAAAGAAGGGGAAGAGCAGTAGGAGCAAACACCCGACACGCCTGAACCAGAGTGGGTGAGGAGAAAAGCAGGATCCACAGCCAGCAGACCACTTTCTCATTTATAACTGATTTAAGAACTATGCTGAGTTTTATTCGAGGATGCAAATTCCAATTATCATTTCACGCATTCTTTAAAGAGAAAATCTTCCATGCCTGGGCTGACCTTGAAAATGCTAACAGCTGCTCTGAAGTGATGGAAATGCCAACAAAACTTACCACATAGTGCCTGATAAAGCACTTGCTTTTTAGTTCCACCCGGCAATTCTGATGCTTAAAAATCCTCAGTGAAATCAATCAAGCATTTTACTTCCTAGATGTCTGGTGAAAAATTCCAGACTATCTCAGTGTCGCTGTATGTTTGATTTGCAAATTACACTCCCTTACTCTGCAGCGCTTCTGCGAACGTGCACTGAAAGTGATTTGTGTTCTTCCATTCATAGACTGATAACTTGTACTGAAAGTTAATGATGCAGTGACACTTGGCAGAAGTTTCAGCACTGTGTGTCTGAAAGGGAGCCAAATGCCATTACTCCACCATGGAGGCCTTCATTTTTGTTGTGGTCTGATGTACAACTTCATTAGCAAGCTTTCACATGAAATGTACTCCGTCACCACATAAAGCAGAAAAAATGTATGGGTATACATTCACACAATGAAGAACAAAACAAGATTTACAGCCAGAGGGAAGGAGAATTTTCTTATCAACCCATAATCTCTGGAAGAGGGCAGGAGATAGGGTCAAAACTTTAATTCATTAATCTCACAAATCCAAAACTATCTCGAGGCCAGTACTTTGGGCCTTTTCAAGCCAAAGTGCTGAAATAAACACATGAGAAAAAACCTCAAAAAACTCAAAAGAGAAAACACAATATATAATCTAAAAATTGAGCTACTTTTGAGAGTACTCAAATATTACTGCTTTAGAGTTGGCGGGTTTGAGCAGAATTTAGTAAACTACATCAGGCCACTCAATGATCAGTGACACAAAATTTAGTAGCAGCAGCTGGAGCAGAGAACCTAGACCAGAAACTCATTGAGTAGAAAGACTAGCTTAACAGAAATGAGTTTACATTCAACATTAAAGTGCTCAAGTACACAAACAAGATGGACACAAAAGTCCATCTTTCAAATGCTGGAGGTCTGCAAATGACAGAGTATCTGGGGATACGAGATGGAAAAGGATGACTGAGAAAAAACCTATATATTAATCCTAAAAGGCATAATGATGGAAAATTCAATGGCAGTATGAAGAATACAAAGAATAAATATATATGGGAATGGCTGTACAACCATCATTATTCATGCTCAAGAAAGATGAATTCAAACTAAATGTGGTAGAGAGAAAGCTATTAGAATAGCCAAGGAACTAGACAGTTTATCTTACAAAAGAAAGCTAGAAAAGTTTTGCCTCTCAAATTGGAAAGCTGCGAGCAGATTAACTTACTGCCCATTAATACATCAAGGACAGGAACAAACAGATTCATGCTGGGAAAAAATAGAAAAGAGAAGCTAACATTTCCTAAGTATTTGAACAAACTTCCAACAGTAGGTAGGAAAAGGGAGAACAACTTTAAAAACTTAATTAACTGCATTTACAGTAGGGCTGCTTGAAAGATAAGAGACCAGACCAGACATCTTAAACAGACCAGACCAGACATCGTCATGAGGATTGCCTCTGGAGGGCACTTTTGGTTCTTGTTTTGCAGCCTGGGGGCTTTGTAAGAGCCATGTCAAAGCCTGACACCTAAAATGGTCTCTGAATCTATCTTTCCATAAAAGTGCTGTAGTAGGGATAACGTTGGTGCACCTAAGAAATACCTTTGAAACCTAGAGGTGGTCTCCAAAACTTCGTGTGCAAGGAAGACCCAATGCACACATTTGGGTCACAAGCCAACTAAGCCTGTCTGATTGTTAAGACTGGTTTTAGCTAGGCTACAGCTTTCCTGTTAATTCTGGACTAATTCTGATCTCAGACAGAAAAACTCTGGGGCTAATCTTGCATAGAGAGTGGCTGATATTACAAGAGATGGAGTCATACATGCTGGAATTCCACAGAACTGGGAAAAGAAACAAATGACACCATGAGCTGCTTTCCTGAATGTGCCTGTTGATTTTTGAAATCTCATCGGTCTCAAAACAGAACAAATATGGGAACTGAGAATGATGGGCATTTTTATTTCAAATGCAGATGTGCTTTAACAAATGGCCACGTGTCATTTATAGACCATAAAATCCACAGGTGCATAGCACCATATGATGATGAAACCACTACTGTTATCGTCTTCAATAAACTGATAGTGCCCTCTCATTCCTTACCAATGATTATTTATAGTACACTGCAGAAAATGGTTTAGATGGGATTTTTAGTATATGAATATTATGCTTATTCAGAGCAGTGAATAAACCAATGCAAAAGCCCATGCTGGCTGTGCTGCACAGCCATTTGGTTATCCGTGTGCATTAGAAATGGCCCACTTACATAATTAGTATGAAAAACTGACAGACTTGTAACTGCTCCTGACTGAATACAAGGTAATTTATCTAACTGGAGCTGGCACAGGGAAGAAAATGGGCCTTTGGTATTTTTATCAAATTTGCATGAACCTGAAGAGAAAGGAGGCCTGCAAGGTTCTGACCTTGCTGGCACCAGTGTGAGAAAGGGATGGAAAGCAAAGAGGTTTCATTCAATTATCTTCTCATTAGGTTTCCATAGCAATGGCTCTTTAAGCAGGTCAAAACTTTCTCAGTGGCAACAAACAGTGATCTGCTTGTGGGCCGTGCGTGTGTATGTGTACTCTGCAGCATCACCAGCATGGAAGCCATCCTGGTCCCATGGACTGGCAGCAGGCGGATGGGGGTACATCATGTGTTTAATAACAGAATGCTTGGTCCCAGCCAGGGGGTTGATAATTGCCAGCTAAAAACTCTTTGAGAGCAAAGAGCAGGGCCCAGTGCTGCAGGCAACGCTTCCCTGCTCTCCGTGTATTGCTCACTGCGTGCCATCTCAACTCGCTGCGACAAGTCAGACTTTCTCGTGAAATGTGCCCTTCATACTTCCTCGTACGAAATTACCAGGCTTGAAATCATCTTCCAGCTGCTCAAAGGCGCACTGGTTCCCCTCCTCACGTGTCCCTGGCAGCGTCTGGCTGGCCTCTCACTCCCATTGTGTGGGTTATTGTGGGAGTTTCCTGCCCTACTTCTCTTGAGGAGGCTGTTTAAAGGCAGCATGAATAATTTGCCTTTGACTAAATCAAGCCTCAAACAAGTGAAAACAGGGCCATACACATTCACTGGTTTTTTTCAATTCCTGCAAGGACAGGGTATTAAAAAAAAAAAAAAAAGTTCAGACATCTTAAGTAAAAAAAGCTCTTCTTTTTCTTCCAATATTCTTTTCAATTTTTAAACTATGCAAAAGGAAGATTTTATTATCTTAGCAATTAAGTGCAGCCTTTAGCTACCTCAGTTTGGGGCATTTGTTTGTTTTTCTGCTTTGTTCTTCTCAGTTTCTGACCTCTCTCTGCCTTACATCTTCTTTCAGACCTGCAATCCTCTTTCTTCTCAGGTGAGCTTAGAAATACCTGCCGGAATAAATCTGGGCACTCTGAGAAGCTGCCAGAATCTAAGCTGCTAGAATTTAAACCCCCCCATCCATGACCTGGAGGGATGATTTAATAACCTGAAGTCATATCTTGACCTGCAGTTTGGATGCTGCAGGGAAAGAAGACTAGGGAATCAAGTGTTAAAAATTACTGGCAAAGGCCAGTAGATTAGTGTACCGAAGGGGGCAGAACTGAGGCTTAGATGAACCTTTCTGCAGCTTTCACCGAAAATCATTGTGGAAAATGGGAACACTGAAATGCAGGCTCTCCCAGCCTTAGGTCAATACAGAGTGCCAGTTTATACCATGGGACACTGGAATGGCAGTACTATGGCACAGTCATTGCAAAAAGCTCTTATAAAACGATTCAGTCAATTGTCTCTCCTGCAGTGACAGCAGATACAATGCAGAAAGCAGCCACTTGTGCTGTGGCCTCACTGCTTGCCTGCTAGTACCCTCGGAGAAAGCCATAACGTTCGAGGAGCCTACAGCTCCTGCTGTGACATTCCCAACAAGCCATCAGAGACCTGGCCAAGCTGCCTGAATGGAACTCGTGAGCGGCTCGAGCATCCTGCACACACACAGGGTGACACTCGCCCTCAGGAGCAGCTGGAGCAGGGAGCTGAGGATGCAGCTGCCAGAGGAACAGCAGCTCCCCCACGCCCGGGGAATGCAAAGCCCCTAAGCAATGTTGCCCTGTGTCACCTGCACCCCACACATGCCTGCTTTTCTCCTTCTGCCTGACATGTATGTTTCTGGCCAGTTCCCTGTTCTGGCAGAGTCTCAGATTTAGGTCTTGAGCAACACAGGGTCAAGAATGTTTAAACTGTCCTGAACCACAGCCTGAGGAGTACAGCAGGATGAATTGTGGCACTTGATATGAAGTGTGACCATTTACTGGTCAGGGATGCACTTGAGTGGTACAGTTCAAGAAAGTGCAAGTGACTCGCACAGGAGGTGACAATTCCTAACAGCCACTGCCACACAAAGGTGGTGGGAATGACTGAAATATCAGATACATACCACAACTGTTACCTCGTGCATTGTTTTCATCCTTTCTTTCCCTAGCAACTGTTAAGAAAAATATTAGTATATAGGAATATCTGTACCTCATCTTATTTGTATGCAGTGCTCCTGAGTCTCTCACCCACTTCCTTTTCTCTCCCAGCAGATCTCAGATACACCACATCTGAAACACAGCCCAAAGGCTGATGGAGCAAACAGTGACAGCAAACAGATCTATTTCCAAAGAGGGAAAACACACAACTTCCTTTCTGCAACATCCCCCCAGTTCTTCTAAAAACAGGATGAGAGTCAGGATGCAGAAGCCTGAGTTCAGGGGACTGGGTTTAACCTGAATTTCCTGGCAAACATGCAGAGCTCATCAGTCTGTCATGTAGACTTGAATGCTCAAAAACGGGAACAGGCTAAAAGTTGGGTTACATTGTTTAAATTCTCTGTTTACAATTATGAGAAAACTCTGCTTGGTCCCCTATCTGAGTAAACATCCTTGGGGTGTTGCCATCTCTTTGAAATAATAGGAATTGTATATACAATACATCCCCAGATGAACCCCATGGTATGGGGTCAGAGAATTAACAGCAATTGCTAAAGAACACATTTACTGCATGTTCTCTACGCTAGTGATTCTTCTAGCAAAAGCAGAAGTCAATGTGTCTGCATCGAAGCACCTGTGATTCTGTGGAGATTTTTGTTTAAAATGAATAATATCACTGTTAAAGAAGCTCTTGCCACTTCACTGAAGGCACACTGAGAAACAGCAAAGTTACACTAGCACCAAAACTGTCAGCAAGACTGCAGTTTAAAAGATGGAAATCTTGGAAAGGGCAGAGGGAAGTGAAATTTATTATTCAGAGAAGAAAGCTACAAACACCTCATTCCATGCTCTGCATTACTTGCTGAATATGACATAACTTAGAAACCTGGCAAACTGTTTCAATTTGCAGAAGGAACTCCAGTAAGGCAAAAATCCAGAGCAGTTGTGAAGCAAAGCTTGAACAAACATGACTTTGTTTTCTGTTGTTTATGGATAGCTTTTCAGGCCACATCAGTACCCTTGCTGTTATTCACATAAATCTCAGAGGCTTTTGCCTCTGAGTGAAGATTTTTCTTTCTTTGTCAGAACCAATCAAACAAAAGGCATATTAGGTAGGGGACATATAATGCACCGAGTAGGTCTTTTTTTTGCAGTTTCATCTAATTAACAGGAACAGAGTTGCTAGCAACAGAGGAAGTTAGTATTGCCCCAAATGCCTTGGGTGGGGAGGGGGGGTTGGAGTGTGTGATGGCAATGACTCACAGGGACAAAGAATTCTGCCTCCAGGCTCATTTAATCCCTTTTGCCTGCTGCTGCTCATCTGTGTTTGAGCACATCTCTCACTAGATAGAGACTGGTTGAGCAACTTGCTGGACTGGGGGCACTGACTAATTTTGCACTGACTTTACACCAGACTGGTTAGCAGGGTTAGTAAGACTCAAGGCAAGACTGAACATACACTGCTTGTCCACACAAACAGGATTTTTTTCCTACCACAGACCACCAAGGTTAATCTGTTTTCAGTGTGGCGTACAGTGGAGCCTGTAGGGCTCTCTCTTCCAGCTGAGCAGCACAGAAAAGGAAAACCAAACCAGGTTAAAACAAACATTGCTCTTCCCAGATTCCCTCAAAGCTTCTTTCTGTCTGGAATGCCTAAACTCTGGCAAATTAAACAACCATCCAGATGTGTTATTTTTAAACTCTAGACTCTGCTAGTGTTAAGCTGTAGGGTGTGCAGGCAGCAGTGCTGGGTGAGGGAGCTACTGAAAGTGACTGTATTCCAAGCCAGACACTTGCTCGCTCCCCCTTATTTCAGTGCAGGTTTTTCCTTGGGACTGCCCTTATTTTCTAAAGCAACCTCCTCAGAACACCAGATCAGAAAGAACTCATTTCACCCTAGGAAAACATTTGGATTTTCAATTTGTAGAAATATAACTGTTCTTGCATAAGCTCTTACTTGTGGAAGAGTACTCAAAAAAACCTCCACATTTTCCAGCTCCTGAAAGTCTGTATGTCAAGTTTTGAACAATTTTTTTTTTTGTCCCCAAATTTTTTGTGACTATGAGAAATCAATGTAAATCTGCATCAAGTTTCATATTTGAAAAACTAGTCTCCTCACAACAAAAGAAGTTTTGTAGAAGGTTTACACATTTTTCATGCAGCATGAGAGTGACATAAAACCAGACTCCCCAACGGGACAAGCTTCCATGTCCAGTAGCATGCACATACAGAAAATTCAGATGAAAGCCATATACTAAACCCCACAAAAATCCCTGGGGCCAACACAACATTCTTCCTTGAAAAATATACAATTCAGCATGTTAGTAGCAAGTACAGGTGTATTGGATGGGCTTGAACTGGTCATTTTCCTGTAAATCAATTTTATAAACTCTGCCTCCCTGGAAGAGGCAATTTCTTCAACAATTCAGCCTTCCAGGCTAGAGGGGTGAAGCCAACACTGATGTGGCAGACTGTCACAAATAGGCACAGACCTGTATAATTTCAGGTTTGAATGGTTTGTACAGTATTGAGTAGATATAATTCATTATTTTCAACACCTTGTCCAATTATCATGTGTCATATGGCCTTGCTCCTTATTGTGCAAATATCTGGCACAACCTGTCCTGCATCAGTTTCATATATTTGATCAGGTTAATCACATACAGCCTTCTACAAATCCTGAAATGGCACATTTCCATTCTTGAAAGGTCCATAAAAATCACATGTCCCTTTCATGTGAACTAAGATAATATAATTTCCTTTCAGTGAGGTAAATGGGCTGTCTCAGAGGAGACTCTTTTGCTGATACTGCCTTCTCACTCAGTTATTTGTGGTAGAACACCTACATGGAGGCACAGCTTAGGAAGCTGGCTAGAACTGGTAAGTGGAGTTTTTTCCGAGTTGTGTGTTGTCCTCCTGCAAGATCTTCATCTCATTATTACCTGAGGCAGGATTATGTTACCCATGGGTAAAGTGCTTTGAGGCTGTGAGAGAAGTTGTATGATTACAGGATAACCTTGCAGGTTTACTTCCCAGATTACAGTTCCCATCTACTTGGCACTTCTGGTTTCGTTACAATGTTGGACAGCCAGGTGTCCTTCAAAGATTCTTTTCCATATATGAGAAGCACAAAGTATTAAAGTCTAGGGCTTTGAGGCCTTCTTTTTTACCAGCATATAATATGGGGGCAGTGATGGCACCCAAGGTAAATTTCACCTTATCTGTCTTAAGCTGTTTTGAAAATGGGCATCTACCTCAAGCAAACCATCTCTGCTTTTCTCTGAGTGATGAAGCAAGACAAGGCACCTCTGAAAGACAATTTATCACATTCTGAGACCTTTAGCATGAATCAGCTTCCAGACAAGCCCAAAGAAAGCCTCTAAGCAGTTCACTGCCATACAGCTAACTTCTATATGGTTGGTGCTCAGGCAAGTCTCATACACTGCATCTGCCAAAGATTGCTCTGGGACTGACAGCCCTTCTACTGAACTACCAAAACCAAGAAACCTTCCTATTCCCGTTGCCCAGTGATGAATCACTCAAGGATATTCAAATGTGGGACTGCAAAACCTTACAAAAGTACATCCCATCACAAATGGATTGCATGTACTCCCTCTGAACTCGTCCAGCTGGCACTACCCCGTGGAAGTGCAGGCAATTGGACATACAGTGTCAGCTGTCTTCATGCACCACTGCACGTTACCCTCAGCAGCAGGGAGCCAAGATCTTGGGATCAAAGGAAGGAGGCACAGAAAACAAGCACACACATTGCAGCAGGAGGTGACAGTAAACAGAAACCCTCTCAGTCCCCACAGAGAGGTTTTCATTAAGGACGCTAAAATTAAAGCTCCTTTTAACTTGGTTTTAAATACTTCATGACCTTGGCATCTTCTTCAAAAGCCCAGTTACAAACTCAGGAGTGCAAAGGAAAAGGAACACGATGGAAGTCTGTAACTCTCCCTTCTCCTCACCTATCTTTTTTTTTTTCTGCATTTAGGTCTAGTAAAAGAAAGTAATTTTTAAAGCAGGCATAATTTACAGAGAATGAAAAATCACTGATGTTCCTCAGAAATGACTACTGGTGGTCTTGGTGTATGCACACCCCAAGCGCTCACAGAAGAGAGAAACAATAACCCTCCTTTGACATAAAAACCCAAAATAATAAAAGGCCAAAAGGGAGGAAGAGAAGTAGCAGGTTCCAAAACAGATTTCATTCATAGTGTCTGCATTTGAAATCTAGATACATCAGTACAAACTAAAATTAATTTACTCCAAGGAAAAAGAAAATGCACCAAATTCCCCCTCCCACCTTTCTCACTTCCTGTGCCTTCACTTACTTTCTTTCAGAGTCAGGTGTTGATGCAGTACTGCTGAGACCAAGTGACTCCTGCAAGAGAAGACATGCAGCATTGAGAGCAGACACTAGAGAAGCCTCTACCCAATTTATGCAAAATACCAAATTAAAGGACAAACAAACAAACAACAGTGGATGATCAAAATCTAAGTGCTTACCTCAATCTGGGATCGCAGCTGTAGGGACGTGGGGCTGGCATCAGGTTTCTCCTAAAATACAACAAATATAAAGTTAATGAAATATCCAAACACAAGAAAGAAGAACTATGAAGGGGTGAAAAAGCGGGGAAAAAAAGAAAGTAACAGAACCAAGATCTATTTCAAAACAGTTAATACAGGAAACATTAACTGCTCTAGAAAGAACTGTTTTAAGGATAAATTCTGAAATAAACCAGTAAAACAGCTAATTCAGCTAATTTCATATTTATCACTGGAGAATACAGAAAATAAAACTGCCAGACAGAAGTAATTCAAAACAAAATAGAAAGAAGGGTGTTTTATTTTCACTAGATCACCACACAATTTGTTAGATAAGTGCAACATCCAAGAAATTACCTTCAGGAAAAATTTGGCATTAAAAGAACATTCTCTGAGGAAAAAATACTGAGAGGATTCAGATACCTTTCATCAAAACTAGTTTCTCACACAGAAACTTGTCAACAGTATGGAGTTCAAACCACTTTTCTACAAACATCTAGGATATAACCACCCAGGACTCAGTCATCCAGGCTCCCTTTGCAGGTGATGGAGAGACACAGAAACTCTTACAGATCAACTTGCCTGACAGGTTTCAGCTAACTCAAGTTAGACTAGGGAGTCCCACTGGTGGCATCTAATTGAAGACTGCAAGCCAACTGCTTAAAAGGCACATACTATTAACATGTCTAACTGAAATCAGTAGGAAATCTCCAGGTAGAATGGAAGAAGATAATACAGTTGTCAGTACCGAGGACGACACTTTGTTGGTTGATCTTCACGTGAAATCATGGGGTAAGCTACTTATTTTTACTTTATTCTCAGCCAGCCCTAGCCCTTGTGAAGTTATTGGAAATTGAATTCCATAACTTACTCATCACAGTTGGGCAAGCAGTGATGTACATGCGCCAAGAAAATAAAAAATGAAGGACACGGATTTGTTTCTCATTACTGAACAATTTCTTGTTCATGCATTCCTCAGCCTACATGTAAAACTCTTATCTCTGTGAAATTATACTTCCTATGCCCTTTGTTTACACAAAGGGTGACAAAACATTCTTGGGATTTAATTAAAAAAAAAGAAAAGAAAAAAAGAAAACCAGACACAATTTTCTGGAAATGCAGCCTTTTAATACTAGTCAGGAAATTACTACTGACTGCCATGAGGTGGTGTTGGATTAACCTGCTCAGGAAGTCTGCAAGATCTGGAGTAGAAGGGAGCCTGCTCTGCCATCACACAACTGAGTCAGCTTACACTGCTGGCCACGGCAGCAGGGAGGGCACAGGATGGCTCATGGCCATGTCCTTGTCCGTGTGCAAGGCTGACACCGGGTCACGGCCCTGCTAGGGGACTTTGCATGGCCATGCATTGTCTGCCTATCTGCTTCTGCTGATTTTGTAGCACAAAAAGAGGAAATTAAGTCCTTGAGTGAAATTGGACATGAGAAGATGATCACATTGACTTACTGACAGATCACACAGGACTCCTCTAGTCGAGCAGAAGCTGGACCAAGGCCAGGGAAATTCCAGAGATGTTCACAGATTAGAGAAATGAAACTCGCTATTTGGCACCAGGCATCTCTCTCTTTCTCCATTAGTTCCGTCAAAATGGAATCTGACTAAATTTTGCACCTGGAAAAGGCTGCAGACGCATTGGTGTGAATCTTCCTCAGACACTCTCCAATCCCTGCCTAGCGCTTTGCAAGGAGGCAGAGAAAGACAAACTCCACAATCCAAACATCTGCCATTCATGAGCACCTCATTTGTCCATACTCTGCAGCACGGATGAGAAATGGAACATTTTATCAGTTTTATGTTACAGTTTCAGTATGCCAGTCAGGAGAACCCACAACATCCCTGACAGGCCTTTACCATCCAAGTTCCTGATGATTCATCTGTTGTTTTAAAACGTTGCTTTGCTGCAACTGTTTTGGTTTTTTATTTTTTAAATATAGTAGTTTCTTGTAAATTACCATTTGTAAGATGCTGCCTGGCCTCCCATGACAAGTCTTGTGCTTGAGCAGTTGCTCAAGAAGCTGAAGCCTATGACTACGATTAGATGAAAAGTTTCCAGCTTCAGCATAAAACTACTCAGCTGCATCCCATGTAACTAAATCCTAGAAAGCTGACTCTGTTTACTTTCTTTTTTCTCATTTGCTGTCAAGCTCACCCTGTTAGAACAAGAGCTGTTTTATAGGACCAAGATGACTTTGGAGGACAGAAGCAAGGACAACTTCCCTCTCCTTCCTCTAGAGCACTACTTCTCAATGCTGGAATGCAAAACACCTGATAGTCCTGCGCTGTTGGGATTAATATTCCTACCTGCCTTTCCAGCAGAATGGTATTTTTTTTTCTATTCCTATTTACACAAGAAACCAAAGGAAAATACTTGGGGAAATAGTACTCTCAACTAAACTTCTGGCCTAGATCTGTATCAGAGATCATAGAACTTTCATCAGCCTCAAGCAATTCTATTTATTTTGGTCAAAATCCATTAAACCTCACTTTAAAATCCACAGGTTATGTTGACTTTAATCCATCAGGATCAGGGCCCATTTTTACCAAAGGCTAATTCTAGAAGGTTGCCCAAATGTTGTACTGTTGGCATGTACTCTAGCACGCTATACAATCTTTTCAGAAAATATTTTTAAAGGTTAGTTTCATTAAAGTATATCCTTCATCCTTCTGAGTCAAAACTTAAAAATGAAACCAAGGACATCCTGGGCTTATAGAAACAGTGGCTGCAGTAAGAGACATCCCTAGCCTGCATTTCCAGAGCTCTTGTGTAAGCAAAGCAGGCATCAGAGCAATTGGTATGTTCTGTGGGAGCAGCCTTTCTGCCCCAGATAACTGCCCTCCACATGTGTCCATAAAGCTTGTCTGAGATGTACCAGAAAATTCATATCACCTACATGCTACACAGTGCTCTGATGAAACCCAATGATCTGAGAAAGTACCTGATTAAGTGCAGATTCCTTAAACTACACGATTAAATCCAGTGTTTCCCAAAGGTGACTGATTTACTTGCATGGTTTCTGGATTTAAGGGGCTCTAGGCAGGGCACCTATCCTGTACCCAGAAACTGTTGGTGCATATTGAACTTGTTCAATACACTATTAAACCCATCTGAAGATTCTGGAGAAACAGATGCTCATAAATTGTATCCAATCCCCAGGGAACGCAATAGATGGAAGGTGAACAGTGGCTTAGCACCAGCTTGTCCAGCTCCCCTTGAGGTCCAAGGTCAGCACAACACAGAATCTCAAATACTGATAATAAACCCAGGGGAAAGATTTAAAAATTTGTAGTACTAATATCCTGCAGAGTAAGCTCACTGAATTTAAAGTAGGGATTCCTCTATCAAGTCACCTACACCTGATCTAAAATAATCTCAGCTTGCAGAGGAATTTTGTTCTCCCACCTTTAAAGCCATTTCTTAGCAGTCCTATTTCCTTCCTTCTTCCTCCTTAATCCAAAGCCAATACCATCAAGAGGATGGGTGCAGGACAAGGCCCTGAGGTGCTGGCAGAAGCTCTGATCCAGCAGCTGGAGGAAGGGATGGATGTCAGGCTGCCCGGGAACTGCCTGGGATCACCAAGCCTTCCGCACTGCAGGTGCCACAGAGAGTGACTGCAGAGCCACACTGGTAACCTTGGGAGCCCGGCTGCAGAAGTGCAAATCGGGGAAATGCTTTTTACAAATCTCTTGTTTTGGAAGAAAACGTAGTAGCAAGCTTAACAAGCAGGATTTGTAGCTTATGTTTCAAACCTTTAGTTGTTTGCCTTAGGGATCAAGAAAGAAGCTTCCTTCACAGGTAGCTTTTTTTGCCTACTTTGTACACTGAATTTATATGATCATTTGCATACATTTTCTTTCCAAATTACTGCAGGTTTCTAAATACTGTGATATTGGTTTTATATACGACTTTCCTTGTAAAAATCTTCAAAACAGATCTGCAGCCATTTATGAGCTAAGTCTGGAAAACGCAGCTGGGAACAAAGTACAAAGCAGCACATACATAGGAAGCTGAAAAACCATTTCCTGACTGGAATGGCAGGTTTTGAAATCATGAGGGACTTTTCCTTCCATGACAACTTCAGTTCACTTGTTCTGTGTGTAATGTAACAGGTAAGAGATGTATCACAGCATATCTGAAGGCACTGCTGTTCTGCTTCTGAAATACACAAGCGTAGCAGACAAGAGCATCTGAAAGGAAACTTGGTTATCCAGGCTATGGCTCACACATTCTAGGGAGAATGTGCATATTTTAATTACTTAGACATTAAGCCACATCTATGCTCCATACTCACAACTTAGTTTAGGAAATTATATTCATTGAATTAATCCCTTCTAATTAAAATTTCATGAACCTCTTCACAATTTCTGCCACAGGAGCCATATCCATTTGAATCATAAATTTAAGCACTCCTCTGCAGATTCCCAAGATAAGATTAATCTCACTGTGCAGACAGAAAGTGTGCAAAGTGACAAAACCAGTAAAAAGGAGATGACTAAAAAGCTCATATATGTATAAATAATTTTATTAAACCATTTCAGCAGGTGAAAATAAGGTAAATACAGCAGAAAACATCTGTGAGAGATGTGTTGTCCTGCACCCATCCTCTTGATGGTATTGGCTTTGGATTAAGGAGGAAGAAGGAAGGAAATAGGACTGCTAAGAAATGGCTTTAAAGGTGGGAGAACAAAATTCCTCTGCAAGCTGAGATTATTTTAGATCAGGTGTAGGTGACTTGATAGAGGAATCCCTACTTTAAATTCAGTGAGCTTACTCTGCAGGATATTCTGCCAGTCTTGTCCCAAATGTTTTCTGTCCTTGCTCTGAACATGTATTGCATGTTCTACTCTAAATTCTAAAATGATTAAACAAAGATGTATTTGAAAGACAGCAGAACACTGAAGGCTTGTAAGAGTTTGACTTATTTTGAAAGCAGTAATTCTGCCTGGAGTCCTTCACCGCACTATATTTCAGCCTCTGCAGAGATGCTGAGGAAGAAGCAGGGAAGCCCCTGTAAAGAGACAGCACAGGTACACAGGTATGTAATGGAAACTGCCTACCAGGCACTAGATACGAGCCACATGTCAGAATAAAGAAATAAAAAAGACACATTCCTGTGTCAACCACCTCAGCAAGTGTTTGAGGGAACTAACAATTCTCCAGTGGTACAGATTAGTTAAAGTTCCATTTTGAGTTTCAAACCACAACCTCTGGACCATCCCCTTAGCTGTTTCAGCAAAGAAAAGGTTTTTCTGCACTATTGCTCTTGCACATTAGAGCCTGAGCTGAGGCATGTTAAATGATAGCATCCTGCAGCAGCAAAACTCTGGATCAAGGAAATGAGTTAAGCAGGAGAGATGGTTTAAAAAAAAAAGAATCCAAACAATAAATACTTCTAAGCACGAA
Source organism: Thryothorus ludovicianus (assembly GCA_013397245.1). Classification (NCBI taxonomy): domain Eukaryota; kingdom Metazoa; phylum Chordata; class Aves; order Passeriformes; family Certhiidae; genus Thryothorus; species Thryothorus ludovicianus. The sequence goes on from VZTB01001452.1 coordinate 318,739, forward strand.
ACAAAGTGCGAGTGTCTCAACGCCTCATACAAAAATGCAGACATAGATAAACACTTAGCTTAACTACTGATGAAATGCAGCTCCAGAGAGAACACACTGTTAGAGCACTCTCATGTCTGCTTATAGTACTGGAGAGGGAAGAAATATCTGCCTCTCAGGTTGATGCAAACACCAGAATCTATCGAACCTTACACATCTCTGGGCAAACATTGGACCCTCTCACTCCCCTTTGCCAACAATGAAAGCAGGAGGGTTTTTTCACCCATCTCAAATACACTGCATCCAACACTAAGGCTGGAAGCCACAGGGCTGGAAAACGTTTCACAGTGATTTTGAAAAACGTAATTCATTAGCAATTATAGAGAAACTGCAGCTTTTGTAAAGCCCTGTAACAATAAAAAGTGAGGCAGTGCTAAGACATAAATTCACTTGTAACAAACAGAAGCAGAGTCCAGAAAAATTATGGCACAAACACAAAAAAAAAAATCTCAACAGAAATGGGCTTTAGAGAAAGGAAAGTCGATATGGGAACACAGCATTCTGCAGCAGGGAAATCAAATACCTTCTGATCAATTCTGCAAACAAGATGAAGCAAGCCCAGAACTATGGCAGCTATCTTTGTGCTAAAACTGTATTAATATAAAGGCCAGTATGTGATTGAGACACAGCAGGTCTTTGATTGATGCATTTTACACTCGTTACTCAAATGGTACAATACTAAAGTATTCTTGTTGCTGGCAAGAATTGCCTCTGTACTAGACCTCTGGCTGGTATAAAAAGGGTGAGTAAGACCTGCCAGCTTTGCCTAAAAATCCTTACATTTGTCAGCACTGACTTTTATTGTACAGATAAGGCCAAAAACAACTTCTGTGAAATAATGTTGGAAAACAGTGAAAGACACGGGTTTCCAGGGAGGACTTTAAGATAGAGAGAGTGGTTTTGGCACCAGCAAGAGCTGTAATGTTTCAGTGGAATGGAAAAACCCTAAACAAACCACATCAAGAATGGTTAAATGTGAAGCCAGAGGACTCAGGATGTTACACAGACAAGGGAGCCAAGAGGTAAAGCCCAACTGGATACTGCCCAAATGGGGCCCTTCTTGTTCAAGAGCTGACAATGGGCCTGGGGAAGAGCCACCACTTCCCCCAGTGAGAGTGCTCTGTCCTGTGGGAAAAGCAACACAAAAGGAAGAGAGAAAAGAAATGACTAAACAAACAACCAAATAACAGTTTGCTACAGGGTACTTTGGGGTAGGAACAGTCTGGTCAGCCAGTCCAGATTCCTCGCCCAGGTGCTGGCCCTCTGGCGAGGATGGCTAATGGCAGTGTGCTGTACCTTGGCCTCAGTCACCTCCTGAACAAATATCCACAATTAATGAGGAAAGCCACACCTCTGTGAGCCACACATCCCTGTCACCACCACCCTGCAGCCTGCTTTCTGTAACTGTGGGGCTAGGAATTTCGAGTGGTTTTGAAGTGAGGCACTCACTGATAAGATGTGAAAACAACCCACGAGGAGCTCCTTGCCATGAAAGCTATGGCTGAATATGGCAAACCTCTTTCTGAATACCAGTGGTCCTGATTTGTTTTTATGAGCTCTTCAAGTTCAGGCCACCTATTCCTAAGGGTCAATGATGTTCGCCATTTCCCTCTAAATAACACTTTTCAGATATTATCAATTCTTCATTTTCATGAATGCAAAGCTGTACTATATTTCTATTATTTGCCATTTTCTCAATTTCTCTTCAGTGTTTCCAAGAACAACAAAAAAAAGTATTTTCTTTTTGAAAAGTGGTAAGGAAAGAGAAGGGAAAGCTCAGACTTTAACCAATACCTCCAGGAAACTTCCACAGCCATGCTATAAATCCTTTCAGATACACCATGGAAACAGGGCTAACAAGGTCCACTGTCATACCTGTATTGATACTATACTTGTGTACCTGCATGCTGATATCCGTGTCTCCAGCACATGGAGTTTCAGATGATCTATACTGCAAATGAATGGAAGCTTTTGTGCTGGATAAACCAATATGCTCAAGGCTCAGGGATTCTTGTAAAATGGGTTGTTACTGTAATACTGTTGACTTCTTGCAAGTAAATCCCATTCACACCATCACTGTGACAGCTAACATTTAAAAACCATGTGGTGCTTTGACTTTATGCTGTACCAAACAATGATTTACCCAAAACATCAGAAACTAAGTTGACTTTGAGCTATTTAAAAACCCTGGTAAAATTGAGGAGGAGGTAAATCAAGAGAAAGCACCGCTCATTAAGAGATCTACAAATGGGTTTTTACCACAGATGTATGGATTATCAGCAATGAAGTCCCCTATTTTGGGGGAAAATATGCCAAAATTTTGCATTAATTTCATTCTGGGAAAGCAGTGATTTCCTTTGTTAAAAAGGAGATAGATTATAAAAAAATTATGAAGGTTAAGTAGTGGAAAACGAAGGATATTTTGGCTTTAAACTTCCCCACTTTTTGTTTTTTTTTTCTTTTTTCTTTTGTTTTCTAATCTATGACAAACTGATAAGCTGAAAGGCATTCTGTGTCATTCCATCATACAGTCACTGCAATGTGCAGTACAATTAGACAATTCTCTCAATTTCTTTTTACTTGAGACATCTCACATTGCAGAGACTCAAACTCAAACCCGAGGACACATGAAAAAGATCCAACTCTTTCTGTTAGGTTCTCTAGCTGTAGAAGGCAAACCCAAAATTCAGAACTCAACAGCACAGTGGGCAGTGGAAGAAACCTGACCCAACCATTTTTTTCTACAGCTGCTGCTCTTTGGGCTGCCTGTGGCTGCCATCAGGCTGTGCTCTTCAGAGCTTCTGACTTCCTCTTCCTTCATAAGCCTCTGGAAAAACCTGCACCTACATCCATGTTTCCAGTTTTAAAAAGTCTGTATGTATAGATGTGCATATACCTGCCCAGTTTTTTTTTAAACATGAAATTGAACCTTTCAGAGCACGACTAAAGTCCTAATTTAATTCAAGAAAACCAACTTAAGACTTTCTCACACCCAGCACAGAATTTCTGAAAGTTTTAGTGTTATTGTTCAGGAAATGGATTTAACTTTAAACTTTTTAGAGAAGTGAAAGAATCCAGTAAAAAAACAAAACAGAAAACCCCCAAAACCACAAACAACACAAAACCCCCTAATAACACAGAAAAAAAGCCTAAACCAACCCCACCAAGAAAAAGAGGCAACAGAACCATGTAACAGAGTTGTGCTGAGTCAGGACCTGAGCCACGTTTTTCCTGGCAAGCAGACTTATCACGAGGCTGTGCCCACACACACATTTACTGGTTTTCTCATCTTTCCATGAAGAAATTCAAACCGCCTACTCTTGCATCTTTTTGCACAAAAATAATTACATCAAAATTATAAACATTTGGACAAAATAAATTCTTGTTTCCAGCTGACAATAACACTGTACCTCCTCTTTCAGAGGTTAAAAACATCAACAGCTGGTAGCTCAAAGAAGCAGATATCCTGAACTCAGGTCTCTGTTGGCAGTAAGCCAAGCAGCCCAAGCTCTCAAGCCATCTATTCTTTGTGGCTGAGACTGAGTAGGCTCTTTCTGCTGATCTCCACTATCAGTTTAATTTTTTTAATTCAGTTCCCCTTTAATTATTTCTATGTTCATTATGTTGTGAGAGGACACAGCTGAAAAGCTGTAACATTATGACATACTCCGCATATTTCAAGACTTATAAACAAGGAGGGCTGCTGGGGTCTGACCCCCATTTCAGCTACTTTGACAAGGGAAACAGCAGGAATACAGATGAGAAAAGGTTTTGGAAAAAAATTTATATCAGACAAACTTGTGTCATCATATTGGGAACTAACTCTGATGACATTTCTTTATTACAATAAATTCTCTTTGAAGAAACAGTTTATTTCAGGATCTTTTTTAAGAAGGCACTTGAAGTAGAAAAGAAACTGATCATACTTGGAAAAGTTTTATAATAGACACACATTTTAAAAATATGAGTTTTACAACTATTTAAAAAAGCAGAATAAAAGCTTAAACTGAAATCAAACTGGTTCTGTTTAGTAGGTTGATATGTGAAACTGAACACCTGAAAATTAAGACTGATAATATGAATCCATTCCCTAGAGCTGGGCACAGCACTTCTTGCTCTCAACCTGCATAAACGCACTCCAGGAATGTGAGTGGGTGAGGGGAGAGAGACAAAGGTTTATAGTTGGATGATAACTTCAAAGTCTCCTACAAAGTGAGAGGAAAAATTAATTTCTTGAACAAAAGAACTGAAAATAAATAATCAAATTAATGCAAAAAAAGGACTAGACCACAAATTGCTAGTCTGTACTTACTCATTCTTCCTGCTATAAAAACTATCTTTGATAAAAGAACTTTTAAATTAGCTGTTCTCTCTTTACCTTTGAAATTGAAGCCTGATTTTGATGGACGCTTTGGGCCAGAACCTTACTTAAATCTTCATCACTGGTCATCACATGATCATTATTACAAAACTAAATTTCAAATCAACTCTGATGCTCTAAGTCATCATTGGAAGATTGCTCCCATCAGAGGGAAAAATGATTATTGAATACCATTTGACTATCTGGCACAATTTGGTTATTTAGAAGATTTGCAACATCCCTATTTGAGAATATTAAGAAGTAATTATTGCCTTCTACACATTCTTGATATAAATCTTTATCTACACAACTACTGATAGAAATACTCTCCATTTTCTATTTACATTTAAAGTAAGGCTGGGATAGAAAGTCATATGCCATAGATGTAGTAGATAACAGGAACAGCCCCAGCTGAAGGTGCAGCAAATAGGAGCCCTGTTCTGTGGGATTACTGCTGCATGCTTTGCTTTGAAGGGTAATGGTGTGACAGTGACATCTGACAGCTCCAACCCTAGACAGCACAACTGCGGGAAAGGGGTTAAATTAACGGCTTCAATCCCACCATTAACAGCTCCCGCTGCTGGGCCAGGCTCCAGCCCAGCTGCAGAGCTCCAGCCAGATTTGCAAAGCTCAGCTGTTCTGCCGAAAATGCACAAGTGGCTCCTGCCACATGACCAACAATTGGGGCAGAAGGTGGGGTTTGCCCTGGCACTAAGGCCAAACAGAAGAAAAGTACTTAACATGAGTTTCAGTGATACTTAAAATCTAAAGGGCAACAAGTCTAAATTCTGAGGATCCATCAAGCAGTGGTAAAATGCTCCTTTCTTTGTTCAAAGCAGAGATTTTCCCCAGAAGAGGACAACAGAGGCCAGAACCCTCCCCCTGGAGCACAGCAGCCTCCTGGTAAGATCGGCTTGTGCAGTCCCTGGGCCTGATTGCTGCTCCCTCCAGCCCAGGGGCATCACCCCACTGTCAGGGAGCACAGGGTGGTGATGAACAATTTTGCTTTGCCTTGTTGGGTTGCTGTGCAACATGAGGTTATTTCATCACGGACTGAGTGAGGGTCCTTTCCAAACACAAGGCCAATTTCTGAATGATGAACGAACTTAGTACCAAGAATGTCTGCAGAGATAAAATGACACGTGCTGCTTACACAAAGCATTGGAAACTCAGCAAACATCCATCCTTCAGTCACTACAGATAACTCAAACCAGAGGAATCTGCAAAGAAAGCTTGCACCACTGTTCCAAGCAGATCATCTGCAATCATTATCTACAGCTACTCACTGGAGAATTGAGAGTGCTGCAGCAAAGCCTTACAAATTATTCTCTCGTGTAACATTTTCTCCTTGCTTATTCCTGAAGTTGCTTCTGAAGCAGCAACTACAACAGACTTCTACCCAAGTTCCACTTGAAACTTAAGCCCATTTCTCCACCTCACTTTGGGTGACACTTGACTTTAAGAGAGATGCACAGAGCTAGCCTTGCAGAAACAAATGAAGCACAAGTACAGGGCAATCTTGCACTCCAAGAGCCACCCATAGTTTTTCAGTGACGCAGTGTGTACAAGTAGCACATGCACTTCATTCCAGCAAAGCCTGTACAGCTTTGCACTCCCTCACGCACCTTCTTTTCCCCTGTATCCACTAATGGCCATGTTTTACTATTAAAGGAGTACAGCAGTCACAGGTAATCAAATTACGGCATAAAAAATGCCTGCATGTTTTGAATTATTACAACTTGTCTTTCAAATACACATGAAGCAAAACAGAGGCCTCAGCAACGAATAACTGCTTTTGTTCAGAGGTCCATTCAAAACCCTGCCCCTTTGCTATCAGCACTAAGTGAATTTACGCAGGCAATCTTGCAGCACAAGAGTTGGCCAGAAGTTACAGCAATGTACTGATGAAGCAGGCAAAGCTAGGACATTAAGGGATGCCTCACCCGAACTGCTTCCGATTCTCTTCACCATCCCACTGGAGGAGAGTGAGTAAGTGGCTGTGTGGGGCCTGATTGCCAGCTCGGGTTAAGCCACAACAGCTCTTCTTGGTGCCCAACACGAGTCTTGCAGGGCTCAAGAAAACAACAGGTTTGAGTGGAATGTGCCAGATTGAATTTATAGCTGTAATTGCTGATTAGCTATTAATTGGCAGGTGCTTGTCAGGATCCTTGCCTGCCTGGCTGTACATTAGGGCCCAGTGCTCATTAGTGGCTGGTTTTTGCTGTGGCTGCTGCTGTGCTGCTTTATCAGCTCGCTGTGCTGTGCCTGGGAACATTGTGATAGCAGCAGCGGCGATGTGCCGGGGCTGCCCCGTGCCCAGGGACCCGCTGGGTGTCTGTGCTGCTGGCCTGGGCTGCCTGGGACTGTGCTGGGAGCTGCAGTCCAAGGGACCTGACCCTGGATGAGTCCGGGATGGAGCAGGCAGAGCTGGAAGCAGCTGTGGCTCTGGCTGTGTCAGAGCAGCAGCAGGAATGCCTCTGCAGGGATGGAGGCCCAGGGGTAAGGCTGTGCTGCAGCAGGTAGATCCTGGAGCATCAGTGCCTGTGGGTAAGTCCATGCTGAAAGCGTGTGGCCATGGATAATCCCACATCAGAGCAGGTATTCCCCTGGAAGGACTGCAACCATGAGTAAGGCTATGATGGAGCAGGTTTACTCCTGTGGGTAAGGCCCCACTGGAACAGGTGCACCTCAAAGCAACAGTGACTGTGGATAGGCCTATGCCACAGCAGCTACAGCCCCAAAGTGACCGTGGCTCAGAGAGAAAGGCTCCACTTGCAGCAGGCATAGCCATACAGGACTGCAGTCTGTAGATAAATCCTAGCCAGACTAGGAGCAAGAGAAGGATTGTTCAGAGTTAGTCTGGCTCAAAGGGACAAGGGGCAGAGATTTTAATGGATACAGGTTTAAATCTATGTAACCCATGATTTGAGTTGCAAATCAGAGGAATGGCTATTGCAGGAACCACACAAAGAAGTGTAGGACAAGTCTTAAAAAAACAGTTCCAAGGACAGTAGCAAACAGATTTGAACTGGCTCTGGTGCCCAATAATTCCACACACCATACTACCTCTCCTGTCCTGAATAAATTTAGTGACATTTATGGACATTTTACAGGCATAGTCCATAGGGTAAGGGAAACAATAGCTGTGTATTACATGAAGAGATGAGAAGGGGGGTGGCAAATACTGGGGATGTGTTGGATAGTTTGGTACCTGAGAAAGAAGTAAATGGTAATGAAAGAAGAGTGGGGAATGTGCTGGTTTTGGCTGAAATAGAGTCAATTTTCCTCACAGTGGCTAGTATAGGGCTCTGTTTTGGATTTGTGCTAGAGACAGTGTTGATAATTCAGGGACATTTTTTGTATTGCTGAGCTGTGCTTACACAGTCAAGGCCTTTTCTGCCTCCCACCAGTGAACTGACTGGGAGTGCACAAGAAATTGGAAGGTGACACAGCTGAGACAACTAACCTCAACTGATCCAAGGGATCATATGCCATCATCCTCAACATACATAGCTGAGGGAAGAAGGAGGAAGAGAGTGGGGACATTAGGAGTGATGGCATTTTTCTTCCCAAGTCATTGTTACAAATGATGGACTCCTGCTTTCTGGGCAGAACACTGGTCTGGCCCATAGGGAGGAATGAAAGAATTCCTTGTTTGGCTTTGCTTGTGTGCACAGTTTATGCTTTTCCTATTAAACTGTCTTTATCACAACCCATAAATCTTTTCACTTTTACTCCTCTGACTGGTTCCCTGTCTCACCAGGGCAGGGGAGTGAGTGAGTGGCTGTGCTGGGCTTAGTTGCCAGCTGAGGTTAAACCACAACACACTGAAGGGCAGCTGGAGCAAGCAAGCTCCACATTAAGCCCAATTAATTTAAGGTCACTATAAAGGCCATCTGTTACTGTCATGCTGCAGAAACCTGGGGCTTCATCATGACTCCTACTTCATGCAACTAAGTCTTCCTAATAATCTTCTAAATAAGTGTGTACATTGAACAGAAACAGACAAAAACCAACTACCTAAAAACCAGAAAGAAAAATTAAATATTATGGGCAATGACATAACAAAGCACAAAACTAGAAGTGACAAAGAAAATGTTGACTGCTGGGAAATTTGTAGTAAGAGAAAGACCAAGGCAGACTGTACACTCGTACCTCAAGGTAAGAAGTGTTGAGCCAGACTTCATTCTCAAAATGAATAAAACACCTGGAATAAAATATGATCAGCGACACCATAAAAACCCCCAGCCGGTTGCACAAAACTCTCAAAGGGAAAGGCAGTAGCAAAGGTACAAAAGAAACATAAAACTCACAAACAACTAGTAAATGAGACCCACAAGTCCAGAAAACTTGGTGCCTCTCAACTTGATGTGAGCAACAACAATTCTCGATTTCAATCTAAACCAAATAGCAGTCAAAGCTTTAGACTGCAACAGGGGAAAGCTGCTGAAGTCAAACCACTCCAGCTAATAATCTGCTGCTGAGCACTTTCAGTTCTGCTTTGTCACTGCTGCAATCCAAGGAGCAAGCGCACTGTGAGACAGGGGTTTGCTGCGGGAAGGGAGCGTGCTCAGTCATGTCTCCTTTCCCTCCAGCAAATGTAAATTACAAATGCCAAGCTCCACGAACAAATCACCAAACACCCTGTCTTTGCAAATGTCTTTGTGTAAGCAGTATGACTCAGTTTGCTATAGGCCCTCCAACTAAATTAATTTATCATGGTATGGAAAACCTGAGCAAAGTAAAACTTAAGCTGCACAAACACCTGCAAGAGTTTCTAAATGCCTGGGGTTTTGCAGCCAAGACCTGCTTGTTTGGGCAGGTGCTGCTACAGTATTAGAGTGCCCATGGTACAAATACCTCTGCTCAACTGTCTTCAGCAGGGAAAGCAGCCCAGACTTCTTGGAAACAAATCTGCTCTAATCAGGACAGCAACAAAATGTCTTGACCGAAAGCTGCTTCTTTTATTTTTTGGTTTGGTTTCTTTTTTCTACTCACACTCCTCTTCGTACCTTAGGGGTTTTTTCCAGGTTATGGCCCAAACAGGGTTTAGTTACAGCATCTTGGGGCTCTATTAGTGCATAAACCATTTCTTTCATTTCTTTTGAAGTTTTGCTTGTTTCAGATCCACTTCTAACACACGCTTCTCCTCAACAATACTCTCTTATTCAAGGTTACGTGCAGTCTGTGAATAAGTGCATGCCAATGGATACAAAATGAGTTGTCAGTTACACAGTTTTGTTAAAAAACAAGTGAAATAGAAATAGTACATTACTAAATTTAGCTGAAACTACAGAAATATCCCATATGCTACACTAGACTTTCACATACACCAACAGGTCGCTCTAATCTAATAGGAACTAGATTAAGTGTATTGTCTACTCACTTCTATAAAGAGACTATGGGTTTATGCACTTCCATTGACTTTCAAAGCAGAAAGAGATGCACTGAAGTCCAACAGCATCAATTCTTATTCCCTGTCTCATCTGCTCTTCATTTCACTTACTCTTATGATAATTCTTACATATATATTTTTAATATAATATTTCAGAAAAATTGAGGGGTTAGGACAACAAAGTAGTTAAGCACATGTCTGGAAACAGTACTTGAGTGTTTAAACCTTGGCATGTTTTTGCATGCTTTACTGCATTAAGTCCTCATCACACAGGACAGTACTAGCAGTAAGACAAGTTAGTAAATAATACAGGATACCTTCATTTTTCATTGCACAGGATTACAGTTCCTGTAGAAACTTCAGCTTTTATTTCACAGTGCATAAGCTGCAGTTTCTATACAGCTACCCAAGCCTTTTAGAGGCCAGACAAATCTTTTAAATTCAGAAAAAGAGTAAATCACTTGCTGTCCCAGCATATCCAGAGGCCACTCCGTATCAGTGCCTCACATCACAAATAGAAAGAAGACAAGAGAGTGGAAACTGGTCAGCGCTAAGACCACCAACTCTTTACAGCACATTTCCCATTGAAAGGATTCTCACAACTCTTCTGCATCAGCCCCTCCCCCCCACCTTGACGAGGCCTTGAAATGCCTACAAGAATTCAAAATGCTGCTGCTGTTGTTTAGGTGCTAAAATGCGAGGTTATCTCAGTAGATCACAAACGCTCCAGTCCCTTTGCTGGCTATGCAAGATATCTGCTGTAAAAAGTGTTCTTCATGGTCTCTGCCTGGTTGCCACTAAATTAATCTGTTTTCTTTGCACGTCCTTGGCTTCTCAAGCACTGGCAAACACTTGTCTTTTACACCATTCCTTTCTATCACTTCAAGTCTCAGTGTTAGAGGACAAAAAGACATTTTGAAGTTTACTGCAAAAAAAGACACGTATTAGATGATCAGAATGAAAAAATGAATGAACTATTTGCTTTACTATCTTGAAAATCAGCTTCTTGGTAGCTCTAAATATGATTGTAATCATTATTTTCAACAAAATTAAAAATAATGAAATTTTTGGCTAGCACTCCATGTAAAATAGGAAGAGTTACAGAAAGACCACTGCAGTTTTAGGGGCTGATATGTAAGGCTAATTTGAGCCCATTTCTCTTTCCAACTGTTTCTCCCATAACTCCAGCTCCAGGTATACTACAAAGCAATGCATTTTGATTTCTTCCACACTATGAAAAGAGAAAGTAAAAGTCTTCAGAAAGGAAAAAATTTTCCTCCAGACTTTTCTTCCTCATATTTTGCACTTTGCATTGCCTCAAGTGAAATATTTGCCTTTTAGAGCTGTCTTACAGTACACTGTTCTTGTCTCTGTAGGACCTGCTCTCAAGTGTTTTTTTCCACAGCTACATATGTAAGAGTCATGATTTATGTGGTGACCATGAAACACACAATGCACAATTCTCTTCCCAGGAAGAGAAAAACTAACCCTAAACCTACTCAGTCTTAAGACAGTACCTCCCACCAGGACAGCCACTGGGTTCACATCTGCTGTAGTGCTTTGAACTCTCTCATTGGTACTGCTGAGGAGCAGATCAGCACCTGAGCAGTAAAAACTGGGAAAAGTATGGTGTGATAGCCAGAAGAGAACAAGGCACAAAGCCCAAACACACAGGAGATTGTTTCAGAAGATGGTGTTCCTTGAGAGGAAACAGCTGGAGACAAAGTCAGCAGCAGTGCAGTGCTGATGCATCCAAATTAGACTTGACATTACTCAGACTGCTGTGGTCTTCCAGTGGACAGCAAGGCTTCCCCTGCTTCTTGCAATAAAGTAGCTCAGCACAGTGCTGAGTGACTCAGAGTCCACCCAGCAAACCCACAGAGAAAAAGAGTCCTCCCTGCTATTTTCATGTGCTCTGGCTGCAAACAGTCTGAACAAGGCCCTCCAGGATTTAGGAGCCTGAATGACCCAGACTATGACATCACAGGAAGTAAAATGCAGCTGTTACTTGTGCCTGTTTTGTCTTGAATTGCCCAAAACATTCCCAACATGCCTCCTACAGTGCCCAAAGAAAAGAACGAGAATTTTTTGTTAAAAGATAAAACTGAGTCCTCTTGGGGTATGAATCCAAGTGAAAAACCCAAGCCCACCATAAGCACAGCACAGAAACTACAGTGTTTTACCTCACTTTCTGTGAACAGCACTTCCAAAACTGGCAGAAGGACATCTACATAATAAAAATATTCACTCCCTCTTCTAGTTCTGCAACTGGCTTTTTGTATTATTTCAGGAAGTTACTTAAATCCTTTGTGTCTCAATATATTTGCCTGAAAACAAGAATTCCTACCTCCTGTATTTCAGTTTTGTCAAAGCTGCCGACACACCTCAGAAAAGACATACAGAGGTGTAAGTAACTGGAATCACAGCAGACATCTCCTTTCCCTGGTGTCCTACATTTGCAGGAGAGGAGAGGGCTCTACTACAGCAACCACCTCCTTGCCAAAACCAGCCTTGAAAGCCACTGGTGAGATGACTGCTGAGAAAGTAACCACAAAACACTGTGACTGTCTACCACTCAGTACCACATAAACCTCTCTCCATACTCTTAGAGGGATGGTACTCAATGTTTCTGCCTGCATATTTTCATTAGACAGACTAGATTTTAATTTAATAGACCTAGTCACTAAAGGCAAGGGTAGCTATCTCTAGTGGGCTGAGAAAGCAGAAAGAGAACACAGACAGGAGCTGTTTTGCTAGTCTTTATGAAAGCAAAGTTGGCAAAAGCCCTAGCAAACAGATAGAGTCATGCTGAGCAGGTTAAAGAGTTCACCCTGCCTTATGTAATTGCATGGCTGCTCTTGAGTCCTTGATTTTTAGAGTAAATAACCATTTTGAAAAAATAAGTGGATGAAAATAACATTTTAAGTAAGTAACGTTTTAATAACATTCCAAGTCCCTGAAAACACATTTTTCTCAATTTGCCCTGCTTTAGTAAAAGAGTGTTAGCCAAATTGAGATAACATCTCTTACTGTTGTAATTTTTAATCTATGCAGCAATTCATGATTTGCTCTTTCTCACCTCTGGCTGTGATTCTGGATAGATAGTCATGAGCAGCCCTGTAAAATTCATGGACTGTGACTATATTTCAAACACACAAAAACCTCAACTGAATTATCTAACTTAATTCTCATCCTCAAGCTTCCTGTGTTTTGAAAAAAAAAACAAACATTTAGTAACTGTGCTCTGAGAGCAGACTTTGAGGAGAATGTGTCAGCAGTTAGCACTGTGCCCCTAATTAAACCAATATATTTACGGTCTCCATAAATTCCCTCTGAAGCTATAATGTAATATTTCTCTATGTCAATTTCCTGGTATACACAAATGTTTTCAAATTATCAGCACTGCCTTGCTGACTGCTTAAGATAAGGCCCTCATCTAGCAATGCAAAGGAGACATAAGCTCTGTCACACATTAATGAGAAATGGGAACCATTCACAGAGAGCTTTCTGCTCCCCCAGAAAAATCTCTCCTGACTGCATAAAAATGTTACCTTCTGTATATTAATTCAAGGGACAGCATCATGAATATACATTTCTTTTCCTTCTTCTGACTTAGCATCTCTTAAACAGCATGTCCTTAATTTTTGCTGCAACTCCTTCAAATGCTAATTTAATTCCTTTGGTTAAGTGCTGCTTTCTGCACACATATGAAATTTTCATTAAGTTTAGAGAATGAATGTTGCTACAATTCAACACTTGGAGGCTTTAGTTATTTTCTTGCAATTTTGAGAAAATTTGTCTTGGCGAATGAAAATCCAGGAGTGATCCACAGCAAATTGTCAAGAAAATGGGGAAACCAAAAGCAGCAGAACATCTTGTATGCCAAACACCAGGAACACCCAGTTGCTGTGTTATTTTTCAGTGTCACTGAAGAGAATCATTTGCCATTAGTCAAACTCAATCAATTCCACTGTTTCATCACAGGCTTGTTCCATATCCAGTCAAGAAAATGATCTTTGTCAGCAGATGCCATCAAAGCCAAATACTTCCAACAAATTACTTAACATCTGAATACTCTGTTAAACTATCTGTAAGATGGATATTTTAGCATTCAATGCACAGATGCAAATCATATGTAACAATAATCTGTCTGCCTACACAGCAACACCACAGTACCAAGACAAAAACTCCTACAGAGTCTGTCCTCTTCAGAGCAGTCATAAACCACTACCTTAAAATGTGTTTTCAGAAAGAGATGTCCTGATGACAAAGGACAGAAGGTATGTTACATGACATGTCCTTACACCTCTGAAATGATTTTTACAGACAAATCAAATGAGCACATAAGAAATCCACCTTCCTGCATGGTTTTAAACTTTTGATGGAGAACTGTATTTTGCAGAGAAAAGGAAAGGGAGTGTTGGTGGGGAAATATGAAAGTAATTTCAGCAGGAGTTTGTGAATAGAGTATTCTTTCATATTAATGAAAACCAGATCATAAAATAGTCTGTGAACTAAGAAATCAGCAGACAATATATTAAAAATTATATTAAATATACAAACTCACATAATATAAATTTATATGTATTTATGTCTATAAATAATTGCATAAAAACTGTATTAAAAATAATAGAGTTTTCCCCATCATAAGATATGTTCAGGATATTACTTTGAAACAATAAAAAAAAGTCAGGATTCTAAAATGCAGATCCATAGAATAACAGAATGTCTGACAAGGGAAAACAAGTTACACAAATAATTTAGTATCACAAAGCTATTACATAATGTAAATCTGTGCCATATAGTTTGTCACTTGATTTCAAATTCATCAGGTACAGGAAGAATGCGACTGTGTTTAATTTACAAACATCTCAGGAAAATTTCAACGCATATATAAAACAGGAGGTATTAATATTACATAAAATTGAGAAAGAAATAACCCACTTAATTTTGCAGGTCAATTCTTTTGAAAGTAAGGTTGGATAATAGTTGTCTTGCAGCCTGAGTTGATTTCTCAGTTTTCAAGCAATAAATAAGGCCTTCAGGGTTCAAGATCAAGTACATAATTACTAAATTTATGGAAGGCTTTACTGCAAAAATCAATAAATAATGACAAAAGAAGGCATTATGTATAAGACAACTTCATAATATTAGTAACTCCACTTGAGAAGATGGGAAAATTTTTTTACATAGCAAGTACATGCCAAATCAATCCATGTAATATAATTTGCATTGAACAAACTATTTAGCATTTTGCACATGACCTCTGTGTTAAGACAGGTTCTCTTCCATTTTTGTGCAAGGTCACAGGGTGTTCTCTGGACCCTCCACTGTCACTCTTAGAGATTGACCTTTCCCTGTAAATATCCACATTGGCATACGCTTTTCAGAAGCAGCTGAAAAAAAACATCTCCATCAGTGAAACTGTAATGGGACTGGGCAATTAAAACTTGTCAAAGCTAGTGAAATCTATATGAATATATACATATTGGTTCACACATGCACATTAGATCAATAAATACATGCTTGATCTCTGGTGGAAGATCACATGAGAAAGGTGCAAAGAAGAGACTGTTGCCTGCTTCCATTACCCAGGAGCACAGGGCTGGAAGGTACTGTCATTACTCATTAGAGAGACAAAGGTTGTTTTCATTTAAGGCTCTGTTCTAAAGAAATGAACGTGTCAATCCACCACCACTTCTAGGGAAATAACTGAAAAAGCAGGTTATTCTGGCCCAGTGTTCGGGAATCAGATGCTGTAATATGGAAAACTGAAAAGTACTGCATTTAAACAGAATTTCCCAGACAAAGACATTCAGAACGGGGAACATCTGAGGAGATAACAGGTTGGCTAAAAAGGATGCAGGGATTATGGTGAATCATAAGGCAAGCACAAGCCTTAGTGTCACGTTGCTGTAAAAAACCACCATTGTATTACAAATATTATGAATGCTAAAATAATTTGCCTAGGGAGACAAAGGAATCAACATGCTGGGACAGTTTAAAGACAGGTCTGATCAACATCTGTTAAGCATGATAAGGACAGCTGAATCTGTCTTGGGGCAAAGGAGGCACCAAGTGATTTCTCAAAATTATGAAACAAAGCCAAGGTAAATTCCGTGAAATACAACAGTACTTATAAATAAATAGGTTTGGTAACATGCCTTCAACCACAACAAAAAAAATCAGATATTGTTGTATTTGTGTTTTACTTCTGGTTTATGCTTTTCACACATAACTACAAAGGGAATTTTCACTCCTTTCGCAATAACTGGAAATTTTATCCCAGAGCAGGTGCTGCAAACCTAATCTGGTGTAGCTGAGATGCAGGCTGCTTATGGTGATACCTAATCCAAAGCTATAACCAGGGAAGTTAAATACACAGCTTCTCTTTTTATTTCTTCTGTGTTTCAAGGGACATTTCACATGTGCATTATGCTCAATTCACTAGTCTTCAAGGGATTGCATTGGCATAGATTTCTGATCTTTTTTACTCTTTCTATTGCTATTCTGAAGAAATAGCATGGCTGGTTGCACAAAATCACTGCTTTCCAAGAGGTAACAACATCCAAACCAAGGAGACAAATACAAGAAAGAATAAAGACTACAGAAGGATGGAAAAAAGTAGGATGTAGGAGGTGCTCAAGGAAAATAAAATGAAGCATGTGGGACAAAGTGAATGGAGAAAGGGTACTGTAAGGACTTTTACTCCAAGTACTGAAGAGAGCAAATTTCCTGAAGCTTTGAAAAGATGCATGGGTAGAGTAAAATGAGGATGGCAGAAGGGCATAGGCTGAGCTACTGAGGAATGCAATGAAAGGAGAAGATGATAATGACTAGTAATAAGAACAGCCTAGGGAACAAACGTGTCACGGAAGGAGAGTCAGTAGAGAAAAAACACGGAGGGTCCTCCGTAACTTCCTGTCTCCTGTAACAAGGCAGTACAGAGGCAATATCTGAGCTCTCACTGAGGGCTAGACGTGATTAATCTGGAACAACGCAGCCTCCTCAGGTATTTTATCCTCTATCTGCTCTGGGAAAGAGGCCGACAAATCCAGCACTGGTGATCAAAGCCTTCCACCTGCCACTCAGCTGCTCTGACACAGTGGTGGAAAAAAGTCTTATGCTCAAACCCAAAGATAAATAATCCATAACATGTCTCACTTGGAAAATATCTTACCACTCAACATAACTGCATCTGTGTCGATCTGAAGCTGCTGGTAAGAGAAAGGGTACAAAGACTGATATGCCTGCGTTTCAATAAACGTCTTTCTTTTGTGTAACCCCTTTCTGCCAGCTTATAAATTCTTGTTTGAAAGAATTTACCATGTTCTGAAGGTAACGAACCAGGATAAGAAACAGATCTGACTTCTGTAAGCCTTGCTCACCTGTCCAGTCCTGAGATGAGCAACAGCAGGTAAGACCAGGATAAGCAGTAAATGAGTGCCAAGTAAAATTAATTTTCTTAGTATGAAGCATAAGATGACTTTTTTCACGCTCTTACAATAGATACTGAACTCTACCATGGCCAGAGACATGGACAATCAATAGTTTCCTTTAAAACTTCTCATAGGCCACTCTTAATAAAAGGAACTATTAAAATTGCATTAAATACTTGTGACTTGTGCTTGTTCACAGGAAGTCTTCATTTTGTTTTCATTCCACTGTTCAGACAGCTTAAAGAGCAATTTATGTAAGACACCCTTTTAGATTTCCAAATGTCCTTTGGTGTTTCTATTAGGTGTGAAGTGAAAAAAATGTGCCATTTTCCTCCAGTTAAAAAGGTGAGACAAAACACAGCTCATTTTGTAGCATTCCATTTTGGGTGGCTTTGGGCTATGAATAATCTATGTGCTACGGGGTCAGCATTTCTGTGTTATAAATGTTACATTAGGTAGTGTCTTGCCATGATAGGATATGCATTTATATGGAAAAGGAAATAGATAAACACTGCCGCCAAATTTTTAGGATTTACCCATTGATAAAATAACTCTCCTTGCAAGTAAATGAAATTGCTAACTTTCAAGGTGCTCCTGAGGTAAGAGATCAATTACAAGGAATTGCATTAGCAGTAGGAACTAGAATGGCTCTGTCTAATATATAAGATTAAATTCAGATTTATTTTTTAAGACGGAAATTGTTACGCCGCAGATCATGTGATCTCATACAGAAAATATTCATGTTTTCAAGGGTGAAAAGATAGAGGGTGAAAAGAACTGCATTCAAAAATGATAAAGGGAAAAATGTGTAACAAAAAATGCAAAAAAAACTTGTCCCAGAGATCATGAAGAATATGCACAAACATCAGCTTTTTAAGACAGTCCCTAAGTTTAAAGGTAGAGATTTGAAAATTGCTGTGATAATCTCTAAAGAAAGATTTCATATTTGAAGAGTTGCTACTGTGCAACCAGAATATCCTTTCAAAGGAATCATCTCACACTTTGTCAATAATAATGAATTATAAAACATTCTTCAGTGCTAGAAGGGACCTCAAAATTCCACAGAGAAGAATTTAAAAAGCCATTTTTATGAAAGGCTGAAAGGAAACAACAGGTAATCTGCTATAAGCCCAATGGTGATGCCAGGGCCTAACTATAGCCCTTTTACTGTCAACAAAGGCCACTACAGAATAATGCTTGTTTTAGAAATCTAAATAGTTTCAACCAGAAGAATCTCAATGGATCACTAAGAAAAGAAAATCAATTGTGTTTGCACTATTTAGGGAAAACAATAATATTTCCTGTTGCATGTAGCATGGCTATAGAAGAAAACAGAGTGTTTCCCACCATACTTTGCTATGTTTCCCATGAAAGTGACTTTTGGCAAAATGCCCATCTCCTTCAACCTCATTGCAGACCTCAGCTGTTCAGTATCACTCACTCAGATAAAACATCTTCCTGCTTTCTTCTCCATTTCCTACAGTCAGGAAGGTATTTCTATTTTTGTAATTTTAAAGAGAAGAAGAAATGCATTTAGGATGCAAACCCTAAAGATATTTGTGCCCTTCCACTGCTCCAAATTAAACAATAGTAAAGTAGATACCTTCTGTATTCTTGCTTTTTTCACTGGACTTCCACAGTTTATTCTTAAACGTTAACAATTTTAATTCCTTCTGTCATTTTGTGAAGCTGGACTAAGATAGGGCTGTAAGATCGTTGCTGTCTGGGTGAAAATAGGACGGCAGACGGAGACGAGAGATCTCTATAAGCTGAATCCTAAAACTTAAGTTTTATTACAAAAGGTAGGGGGTAAGCTAGGACCCAGCTTAGAGCTGCTTGCAGCAGCTCAGAGCTGGCCCAGGTGAGGGAGGACAAAGGGCAGGAGATGGGAGCAGATAAGATCAGGAGCAAGAGAGGTAAAAAGGAGTAAGAAGAAAAGTAAGAAAAGAGAGCGAAGAGTAAAAGCAAGAGAGGTAAGGGAAGGGAAGAGAAGAGAGTTAAGAGCAAGAAGAGTAAGAGAGTAAAAAGCAAGAGAGCAGAAGAGAAGAGCAGAAAGTAAGAGAGTTAAGTTCTGGTTACAATGCAATAAATCCTTTTCTATGTTGAATATTCTAAATTCCACTAACCAATCTCCTGTAACATACAAATTCTACGGCATTTACATACAGCCAATAAGAATCCTTACATTACCATACCTATCACCAACCAGAGGGTCTTGCATATCTAAACAAGGGGATTACTCATCCCGGACATACCAGCTTTTCAAGTATTCATCAACTAGGGTTTTGGTATGTCGAAGGCCGCCTTCATTTCAATTCCATTCACAGTTTCCACATTTTTAAAATCTTCCGTGAGGCAATCATATTTACAGGGCTTTCCTGTTCCATCCTTCCCTACATAGGGCTATATTCAACTTTTTTTCTTTTGCCCCTAGGTGTTTTCAGGTGTATGAAACACATTAAGGAAAAAAACTGTTCAACCATTCCTTTACTTTCTTTTTCAATTCTTTCATTACTCTTTTCTCATTAGTTTGATCTTGGAGCTTGCAAAGCTCCAGAGCAATCTATTGTAGTGGCAGTCAGAGCCTTGACTGAGGCTCAGCACTTCTCCTGCCCTACCTATATCGAAAAGGTCAAAACTGCTATTCAAAATCTCCTCCTTTGACCTTGTGCCTCACCAAATCAAACCTGCATTATGGCCAATGACCATGACAGATTCATAGAAAAAGAGTGCACTGGTGAGTGAAGACATTTCTGGCTAGAAGTGGCAACCATATTAGCTCTAACTATTAATAGATCATAACTTTTTTTTTTTTTTGTGCCTTAAAATGACAAGTTGTGCTATGTTACTGTGTCTTTTTTAGTTACTACTTACTATCATAGTCTGTGTTGAACTATTGCAATATTCTGGTCCATGCAGACTGTTCAGGGCTCACCTAAGCACAAATACCTTGCTGCATCACCTGTTCTTCCCTACTCCAGCTTAGTTTTCCACTGACCTACTCACCCAACCTTCTAACATTTCACTCCTTACCCTCATAAGCAAGAAATGACCAAATTTCCAGCTTTTCTCTTCTTTCACCTGACAAAGACAGTGAGAGGTCCCAGCTCCTGGGGCACCTGCTCCTGATGCTCTCGGACTCCTTACCCCACACTTTTTGCCCCAAAGCTGAGGCTTCTTCCTTAAACACATATCACTTCCTGTGCCTCAAAAAACCCAGAATTCAAACAAAAACTACACGAGTGGAAACAACTGAGCAAGAAGCTCTGAAAAAGTCCAATTGCCAACATTTACATTCACCTTTCTTTCCTCCTAATGCCATTTTCTACCTTCAGACCAAAATTTGAGTTTGAAAACTTCATGGCTGCTTAGCTTCTGTAAATATTGTTTATCTTAGCCAAAATGTAAAACCCTGAAAAGAATGTATTTAATTTGTTTATCTACATATTTCTAACAACATGTGTACCATTTCTAAATACGCCCTGTCATTCAGTCATGGAAAGCTTCATGAGATACTTCATATTTCCATGTTACCAAATACAAGTCTAGAGTTGATGCAATTCTTGGTGTTATCCCGTTTCCACTGTTTAAAGAAAATTTGAAGAACATTAACATTTCTCAGCAAATTAAGATGACTGCTACAAAACATCTGTATATATTTTGAGAGCAAAGGTGTGAGTTTAAAGGTACCACCTGCATTTTGATAGCCACAAGAAAACTAATCCACTAAGGCTAAACAAAGGAGGAAAACCAAACAAAGTTACCAAGTCCCTCAAAATGCTCATCCAGCCTAGCATTAAGGTAGTCTTGCTGTTAACTTGAGAGGTTACTTGAAGAAAAAGAGATCAAGGGAGAATATTTTTCCACTATTGCCTAGACTGCAAACAAAACATCATCCAAACTAATTATAGAGTAAAAAACAAGCAATCAAGAAAAATAAGTTTGAATTTTGCTAGAGGGTCAGCAGCTTAGTTCCTTTTTAGAGTATCATTCTGATGTGAAGTAATCAAAATATTTTAAATAATTAAAAAGATATAAATAAAATTATATTCTTATTTACTTTATAGATAAATGTACAATATAAAAATTAAAAAGGCGTCAAAAAACATTTGGCTGAGATTAACATTTCTACTCCATTCCTGTTGAACAATGTTTAAAATATTTTAATTTTTTAACCTGCAAATGAAAAAGAAAAGATTCACTAACTTTGTGAAACTGCCTACCTGGAAGATGAGATGTTGCTATTCCCATTGCTACACCAGGAACTGTCTACATATGTGAACAGGGCTGATCAACAGATAAGGTTAAAACAGAATATTAAATTGCACTGTGCTTCAAGATAAGAGATAAGAATTCAAGTTTCCTCAGGCAGAGGGAAGAACCAAACTTTGGTTTTCTACAGCAGTGGATCAAACCATCACCTCCTACTACTTTGCACACCATGCCCTTGATTTCTCATGCTTTCCCACAGGTGTTCAAAATGAAATCTCTCATTTAGGTTTTAACAAGAGCTTTTTTTTCAGTCATCACCAACTGACATTATGCCAGTGAAATTAACACGTTGAAGAAACCAAGTCTCTTCCACAGCACCTCTGCAATTCTATTCTCCCTGGTGTACATCAGACAATTATTTCAAGCAGAGGCAGGATGGTGGGAAGGAGAGCTGGCTGGCAGCCAGCTACCGGCCAAGAGAGCTGGACTCTTCCTCAGACCTCCAGATTCCAGCTGCAAAGGGAAGTGGCTGGACCAGGAACACTGGCACAGTTGAAGAGTCTGGCACAATTTTGAAGTTCATCTGAATTTTGTTTCTTTGAAGTGTGGACTGGATTTGAGGCTTGAGCTGCAGGTCACCCATAGTGTCTGTCACCCAACTGGCCATGCAGAGCCTCACCAGCCAGGATTTCTTTACCACTACACTGTGGATATTAAGTTGTTCTGAACTTACTAAAAAATTCAGGTTACTCTGTTGTGAATTTAGCTACAGAGAAGGCATTAGGGAATTAAACAGGTAAATCTTCATCAGCAGCTGGATCTCAGGGAGGCGAGGCCTAAATAGGGATAATGATACTAAAATTACCAGCTTCAAAGG
This sequence comes from Thryothorus ludovicianus, assembly GCA_013397245.1. NCBI lineage: Eukaryota > Metazoa > Chordata > Aves > Passeriformes > Certhiidae > Thryothorus > Thryothorus ludovicianus. Next base: position 341,061 of record VZTB01001452.1, read on the forward strand.
ATGCAACAAAGGCTAATTAATGTTTTTTTAAGAGTTTTGAGGGTGGAAAGTGCTACACAAAGGAGAAATAAAACTATTTGGTGAGCTGTTATGTAGGCTGGCAACTGAAGGCTCCAATTATGTAGCTTTCAACAGTTAACCACATGAACAAAATAAAGCTACTCTTGATGACTGACTGACTTCCTTCTTGCTTCTCATTTAGGTGATTTTAACACCTGGCACATGCTTCAAAACTTTAAAATCTCTCTCTTTTGTCAAAATGGACTTGAGCTCTAGCTTAATCTTTGCTGGGCTACCATGACCCTGAGATTAGCTCAGTTGGTTAAAGCCTGGTGCAAAAAGGAAAACCAAACCCGCCAAGGTTGTGGGATCAATCCCTGTATGGACTGTTCACTTCAGCTGGACTTGATGATCCTTGTGGATCTCTTCCAACTTGGAAGACTCATTCTGTGATCTGTGGATACACCAAGACAGAAAGCTGTCAGAAGCCAGAACTGTGTGTCCCCGGGAAGGGAAGGGGAGGTGAACTTCTTTCAAATATTGTTTTTATCAGCCTGTTTTCTCTTAAAGAAAGCTTACAGATTCTGGTTTTTCCTTTTGTTCCATTTTTTATCTTCTGATTTATCTGGATGCCTTGTGAATAAAGCCTCATATGATGAAAAGCTTGTCGATTTTTCCACATCTATAACTGTTGATTCATTACGGAGCTATTCCTATCTTCACAGCCTAAAATGCACCCTGGTACACAATTCTACTGCCACTAGTTTCGATTGAAACTAGTATGAATTGTAAACCAAACAACTGTAACTGTGGTCTCACCTGGAACTTTAACAGCAATAGGTAGAAAGGCCCTGACATAAACAAAAAATTACCAGGACGTGTTTCATAATGGGCTTATGAATTCCAAATTTTGCTAATCATTTCAAGTCTTTCTTCTTTCATTATTTTCTAATCCATGACTGATTTTATTAATCATGCCCACAAGCAATGCAAGAAATTAATCCCTCTGATAAGGAACTGAAATGGAATTCTTTTGAACATATTACCTGTTCATTTTCATATGTATATTTTTAACAGAATTATTGCCTTTCCCGACTCTATTTGCTTGAACAACCAAAGAAGCCTTAGAATCAGGGAACACCTGGATGTAGTAATCTCAGATTATTTTGCTCCCTTATGTAAGATATAGCTACAATCAAAACCATTGGGGAAAACCTAAAAATATAAATCAAGAGGGATATGACACTTGGGAGGCAGGAAGAGGAATTTCCAGCTGATAGCCATTCCTTTTCATTATTTTGTGGAAAACAGATTGATGATTCACCAAAGAAATCATCTCTCTTCAAACTGCTTAAGTTCTCCTTCAAACAAAAAATTCAAAGAGCATCGTGTTTGAAATGGAGCATTTCTCTGTGTGCTTCAGGCGACACTGCTGAAACAGGAAACCTACACAACACTGAGAGAAGATAAAGCATGGAAAGATCAAAGGAGAGTAGCTGTGGAGCATCAGAACCTTCATCATGAAGAGCAGGGGCCAGGCCAGCAGAAGAGAAAAAAAAGGAATCTGTTCCTTTGAATTCACAGATGGAGGCCTGCCTTCCTCTGGGCATCTTTGTTGGAAGAGTGTCCTTCTGCTGCGGAGAAACAGACATCCAGATGTGCACCAATACTCATGATGTGTTTCTCATTCTCCTCACAACATGCTCTTGATTTATTATTGATTAAGACCTGTCTGTTTTCCCTAATGGCCCGCAAGACTGTTATGGGTCTTACAATTAACATTTTTCAACTAACCTCAAGACATCTATCTTGAGCAATATCCTTACTATTCCTTGACGACACATGGTGGGGTTTCCCTTCTTGGGGACTGAAGAAGCACAAACAAATGCTACAATTATTTGACATTTGAAGTTGCTGCCAGCTGTCTTCAACACACATAGATAGACTGGTGAGCAGTGAAGAGCAGAGAGGCTGCCTGGGGAGTCAAGCTGATGCTACCCAGAGACAAAGAGGAGTCTTAATGGAAGTCATGACATCTTTTAGGTTCACTCCTCTGTTGGTTTAGCTGCTATCACATTACGGAAGTCTGACAGTCTTCCAACACAGCCAATACACATTACTATCCTTCCCAAAGTAATGCCACTCAGCTGGGTACCTTGGAAATCTAGTAACATGTGAATGGCAAGTTGGGCTGTACGTCACAGAAACTGCCCACCATTGAGTTTGGGTGGGTTTGATTTTGTTTGTTAGTTTTGGTTTTTCTGGTTGTTTTGGTTTTTTTCCCCTCAGAGATTCACCTTCTTAAATGAGAATTTAATTTGCTCTCTTTTTAAATGATTGTATCCATTGCAATGAAATTTACCAGCATGATGCTGTAATTTCCAGTTTTGCTGTCATTTTTAAATTCTAAGGGGAGAAAGGAAAAAAAATGCATAAAGGGAGCTAAAGTTAGTCAATAAATTACCCGTTCCCTCTAGTCCTCAGACTTCGATGAGATTAAATAACAGAGTTATTACAAATCTAGTCTGTCAGTTCTACCAGATCTGTGCTGTTTCTGGGGTAAAAGAAGAGCACAGTAAGAATATATTCAACTGATCTAAGGTTTGAAGTGAAATTCCTGCTGTACGTAAAGGGGGCAAGAAAAGGATTACAAGTTATGTTAGAAGACTGAGAATACTTAGAAAAACACTTATAAAGCTGAAGAGAATTTCTGCTCTCCACAAATACCAGTCAAACTGCCAGAAGTGAGTAATATTTTCTATTTATAACATAAATTTTATTTTGTTTATAACAGTATTACCAGCTCAGAGAAAAAACAAACAAAACACAATTACCTTTGACAACCTACTTTTCTTGTAACACTGACATTATCAAAAATAATTCAGAAGACCAGAAGTGTTAAACAGAAGACCCTACTCCAAAAAGCAAGGATGCTCCAAAAGTATGATAGGAAGATAAGGTCACCCAAACCACCACAGCTGCAAAGTCTGCTGAGTCTCCAGCCTATAAACGAACAGATTTTGCTCAAGGGATTATTCATAAATGTCCTTCCAACAAAAACAGTGGTGAGACTGCAGGAGATCATTAGTTTGCAGAAAGTGGAGAGATTTTTACTTAGTCTGCTAGTATTAAGAATGTTTAAGAATAGTATTCACTTTGCTGCGCATAGAACAAGCCTTGCTTTGTTTTCATGTTTAATCCTAGCTCTATATTTAAATGCTTTTGCTGCCTTTGTGTGTGATATGAGACACTAAAACTTGCCTTTCTGTTCCAGAATTTCCATTGTGTCAACCTTTAAGAAGCTCCATTTATGATGAAAATGTCACCATGAATTTAACTTACAAAAATAAGCCTAAAATACTTAAAGACTGATACTGCACACACAATCAACCTCCATTAAATATTTTCGACATGAATCTACTTTATGTACCTCATACTCAGGCTAGTTCAATCTATACTGAGGGAAAAAACCCCAGAATGATGTTTGAAAGTCCACACCTTCTAGTGCTACTTTTTCTTCTGTGTGTCTGCCCCATAAGGCCTTGGAGAATTAAAAAAATTAGGAAATCTTATCTCTGTGTTCTCCAGCTCTTTTTTTGTTTTTTGTGCTGTAGATACCTTTTTAATTAAACTCAGATGTTGTTTATAGTTTGGAAGGCCTCTTGCAGCCCGCAAGAAAAAACAAAACAGTGGGATCCTGTTCCAGTGAGATAGAAGAAGTGTCCTCTCAGGACAAATAGTTAACAGCAGCCAGTACTGAATTTTTAAAGCAGAGGGGCTCATTTCAGAGCAGGAATAAGCAGTCTATTCTAGGATCCTGAAATATTAATGTCGGATGCAAAGAACGATGGGCATGGCTATAAAGTAGACACAGGCACACTCCACAAAAACATTCAGCATCCCAACCCCAGCTTTGGCGGCTAACTCCTTTGATGATTTTTAAAATATACGTCAATCACTGACTGCAACTCTTCTGAGTGTTTTATTGTGCTTCAGCAACCAGTAGTAGTACTATACCAGACAAATGCACCACACTAAAGAGGAAAGATCACTATTAACTACCACTCCAATTACTCTACTTTTGCTGCTTTTCCTCCTTTTTTCTTGCTGAATGTACCATTTTTATATGTGATGACATTACCTAGATGGTTAACTCCATCTGTAATCACACAGCTGGTTGTTGAGCATCTTTTAAAACCATGCCCAGAAAAGCCTTAGGAAGACTATGTGGATATTGGAAGTAGGACAAGAAACTTATGGTGGTTTTATGTTCATTTCTATTTTCTGACTTTGCCTGTGTACATGTGCAGGTACTGGAACACACGGGATTAGACAAGTTAATTTTTCCAAAGACATGCATTGTACTTTACCACAATGTACAGAGAGAGATTCTGAATACTTCCCCTTCTACAAAATGAAATTAATTGCATGAATGTGGGAAAAAAGTATATTACTTCCCATTAAGCTTTTCAGTGGCATTAATTTTATATAATTTGCAAGACAAAAGATGGATGCAACTTCTCAGTGCCTGAACTGCAACTGTCAGAGTCCATCAGAAAATCTCAAGCCATTCTTTGACTTCAAGATCATCAGGTACAATACAGACCTCAGCAGCAGCAGTTAGCTGGCCACTGTCAGTGATAGATGAGACAACAGAATGCAGTTTGCTCTTTCACAACTAAGTCAATGCTGTCCTGCCCTGCTGACAGGCAGGGCAAAGCTGCTTTTGTCAGCGAGCCAGGCAGATATGACCCAAGAGACACAAAGGAAGCAGGTCACAGAATGGTTTCTGCTGAAATGCATCTTGAAGATAATCTAGTTCCAACCTCACTGCACTGGGGTTGCTCAAAGCCCCACCTGGCCTGGCTTTGAACACTTCCAGGGATGGGGCACCCACAATTTCTCTGTTCCAGTGTCTCACCCCTATCACCACATGCCCTTGTAAAATGTGCCTCTCTGGCTCTCTTGTAGCCCTCTTTAGCTACTGGAAGGCTGCAGTGAGGTCCCCCTGGAACCTCTTCTCCAGGCTGAAGGAAGCCAGTTCTCTCACATCTTTCCTGTGCTGGGGACCCCAGAATGGATGCAGAGCAGAGTAGAAGGGAAGAATCACCTCCCTTGACCTGCTGGCCACACTCCTTTTGATGCAGCCCAGGATCTGGTTGACTTTCTGGGCTATGAGCGCACATTGCAACTCATGTCAACTTCATCCACTAACACCCCTAAGACCTTATCCCCAGGGCTGCTCTTCATTCATTCTCCTCCCAGCCTGTACCTGTGCTCAGGATTGCCCTAACCCATGGACTGGACCTTGCACTTAGCCTTTTTGAATTTCATGAGGCTTCACAGGGCCATCTCTCCAGGTCCCTCTGGATGGCATCCCTTCCCTCCAGCATGTTGACTACTCCACTCAGCTTGGAGTGGTCAGCAAAGTTGCTGATGGTGCACTCGACCCCACTCTTCCTGTCACCAGCAAAGATATTAAACAGCACCAATCCAAATATTGATGCCTAAGGAACACCACTCCTCACTGATCTCCATTTGGATATTGAGCCATTGGAGGGTGGCCATCCAGCCAATTCCTTATACACTTGAGTGGTTCATCCATCTAATTCTTGTCCCTCCAATTTAAAGACAACAATGTCACGCAAACAGTTAGAAAACACCATCCTCACAAAGTCACTTCTCTGGCCATAACTGTATTTTAGCACATGTCCACCTCAATATTACCATTATTACTACATTCATTATGGGCCTGAAAAGCCACTATTTCTACACCACCTGCAGTTTTTCCTCAGCCAAAAGCCCACATGGAGTACAGGAATAGGCCAAATGCTAGGAAATGTGGGCAACTCCCATGCTGTTCACAAACATTAATATCCAAACCCAAGCACATTCTCCATTACAAAAACACAGGCAAAATTCCAAACACAGAAAGCAGTTATCGTGTTGAGAGACAACCAACAATCCTTGACAGCATTACCATTCGGAAAAATACCTTGGGTTCACCTCCCACTGCACCCACTGTTTTGTTACAAGATATGCTGCTTTCCCAAACAATTTTACCAAGTGATTTTTTAAAAAATCCAACTTCAGAGCAGGATATCTAGACTGAAATGGTCATGGTCTGATAGGAAAGGCTGGAGAGCTGATTAGAAAGTACAATATACAATCAAGATATCAACACTTGCGCCCAAACAGCTTAAAATTATTTCAAAGGGTACAGAAGCAGCAATAAACAGTTCATATTTCTGTCCTTCCAGTGGACGTGCTACAAAGGGCAATCTGGGCGAGCCAGTGCTAAATACATGTTCCTGCCAAAGCCCTGCCAGCTCAGGCATGTCTTTGTTATTACACTGTTCCTCCTGACAGGGTGTCTCTGTGCAGGGTTTAGAGGACACTTCGACTCCTGGGGTGACCTGCTCTTTCTCTTTGTTCAGGGCATTCAGTAAAAGCAGCAACCTAACCTTGGCCTTTTATGTTTCTGCTAAATATTATTATGCACTCAATACTGCATTTTCATACCAATTCACTAACTGTCACTCCAGCAAACCCCTGAAAATCTGCATTAATACTCCATGCATGTCAGCTCTGCTCTGTTCACTTCACTAAAGACAGAGAAAAAAAGGGATACACTGCCCATCTCCAGATCTGGCATAACCCCACTGCTGGGAAGAGAAAGTGTAGAGACAGCACCACCCTCTTCATCCCTGCTAGAAGAGCAATGTGTGGCAGGCTAGCCTAACAGACTAACAGACCAGCAATACTGGTGCATAATAATTTAGGAGATGCAAATATTTGCCACCTGGTACTCACTATCCCCAAACCTCTGCCAACACACTACCTTTCCTCAAGGTGTACAGAGAGGAAAAACACCACAACAAGTGACTCACTCTTCTGTTCATCACACTAAAATCACATTCTGGTCCACATAGCCATTTTCCCCTCCCTGTGTAGCTAGGTCAAGCCTGCCTGTTTATTGATGAGAGCAAGCTTCAGCTGCAGTCCAGCACTGTTTGGATGCAGCTGTTGGGCAAGTGAGCTAATGTCTATAGTTTCATATGTTATCAGCAGAATGGCTATCTTAAGTCTAGAAAATGTATTATAAGAGTGACATGTGCAGCAAAAATAGAGTACTAATTTAATTTTCAATCGCATTGTCTTCTCTCTGACCTGGCAGTTCAAGAAGTCATCACTAGACCACTACAGTAAGCAAACTCAGTATCAGAGACACTGAAGAGGAATCTCTTCAGTCTCTGTGTGTTTTTCACACAGCCACTTTTTCTGACTATAGCTTCTCTGGAGTAGAGTGAATCACTTGATGGTCTGTCTTTGGTTAGCTCACATCTATTTAAACCAGCGTGAAGATCTGCACCTTTGATGTGAGTTAATTAAGCTCACATGGCTTTCTCCAGCCTGGCTTCTGCAGCTTCGGAGGGGAAGGGAGCCAAATTAGGCCCATCTGTCTAAATGGAAGGGGTCCTCTCCTGCCATAAGGAACACTCCATTACCCAGCACAGGAGCTGCCTTCCCAGAGCACCAGGAAAGGGGGTTTCATTGCTGCCTGCAGCTACTGAGAATACCAGGCCTGCCAGGCACGGGGCTTTTCATGAGAATCACAGTTCTGTGCCATCAGCTTCTCTGCACAGAAGCCTCAAGGGTCTGTCTACAAAAGAATTTCCTGCAAGAGCCTTTTGTTTAACCCTTGGAATTTTTTGCCAGCAACAGATCTGCAAAAACATTTGCTTGTTTTCCAATTTAAAAATAAAGAAGGAACTAACAAAATTCAGTGGGGCAAAGGAAATCTCCCTGCCTTGATTCTGCAGCCATTAATTGTGTAACTGAAGTTTGTAGTCTCTACAAACTCTGGAAGCCTCTCAGCTGCTATGCTAGAAACCCAAAAAGAAAGTAGCCTTCAATAATCTACATGATCAAGTACAGCTTGTTACCAAGGCACTCTCAAGGACTTGTGCCTGTGCCTGGCAAGAAGATTTGGGAAATTCAGCTGCCAGAAAAGACATTTTCGAGAAGATATACTGGTATCTGTGGGGAGGTTATCAAAAAGGTGTGTGGCATAAGAACAAGAGACAACAGGTATAAATTGCCATGGGGAGGATCTCACAGAATATTTAAAAATAGAAGTACACTATGAAGATAGCAATGCAGTATTAGCAATGCAGTTTTCAGAGACTGCATCCCTGGAGGTCTTCAAACTCAATCAGATAAAGCCCTGAGCAAACTGGTTTGAATTCAGTGTTGACACTGCTTTGAGCTGAATGCTGGATTAGGGACCTTCTGAGGTCCCTTCCACCCTGAAAGGTTCTGTGACCCCATATCACCTGCTACAGGTTCTATAATGCATACAATAATGGTAAGGGGTTTGCAGAACTGCTTACATTTGGGAACCTGGAACCAGCATTTGCACCCTGGACTTTTGAGAAGCACCTCTTTACAGTTTGTACAGTGCAACTGAAAACCTGCACAGTTTCATTGTGCTCACACTGGGAGCATCTTGGAGCAAGGAAATGATGCTTTTGTCAGACAGTATCTTGCCTCCAAGAGGTGAGGATTGCAACCAAATGTATGCAAGTAAGAAGTATTCTAATTAAAGAAGAAATAAGAAATCCAGACTCCAAGGCTTAATGAATCATAAAAAATACCTAGAAAAAAACCTAATCCGGCTAATTCCAAGTGTTTAATCGAGTTGGCTGAAACATTTGCATGCATGAACACAACCACGTAGTTATTTCTCTGGGTATAATTCTTCAAGCTGTAATATTGATTCTGCATCTGGAGCACGAGTGGCAATTATTTTTTAATAAAGTCATAACTTTTCTACATACCAAATCAAGGTCTTGGGAAACCCTCCGCTTGCGCAGCTCTTCCATCCTCTCACACACATCTGTGAAGCAGGTGTTATAATAGTCTGCATACTGCTGTGCCAGATCATCAATATTTCCCAGTGACCCGTCCTACAGGGAAGAAAACAGATTAATCAATTTTAAAATTCTAATTTAAAGGCAGCACCACATCTACGAAGGAACCCCCCTCCCCACGCAGCACACGGTGCTCAGGTCACCCTCTCCATCCCTATCCAAGAGCACACTAACAGCAAGAACAGTTGGGAACTGCACTACCACAACAGCTCCTCACAATCAGCTAGAACTTTGTTAATTCCTACAGGGAGAAAGAAGGCAGGGACAACAATGCACAGCAGTGGAATGACACATCCTCTACACTACCTGCCTCAGTTCCCTCCCACCAGCATATACTCATATTGCCAGTCACCACAACACATTCCACCCACCTTACCAACAGGAGCCCTGCTTTGTGACAGTGACTAACTGCAACTAAAACCATTACATTTTTTGCCAATACATCAAATCTGCCAGACTGCAAACAGTGACACCCACAAAGATACTCTGCCAGTTGGTCTTTTAAGATGTACTGGAGGTGGCAACATGGCTTGCTGAGTCTCAAATGCCTGCTTTGCAGGGCACAATTGCTACACTGCTAATAAAATGGCTACAGCAGAAATCTAATTGTAATAATCTGTTAATCACAGTAAATTCATACTTTAAAAATTATGAATGAAAAAAATAAGACCAAAACAATAAAAGGCTGAATTTTAAGTGTCATAAGAAACATTTTTAAACATCAGATATGTATGCTACACCTGTGAAGCAAGGGAATGGGCAAGTACAATATGCACACATTTAAGTTAGGTCCAAAAGATGGGATGGAGTAACCTTATGTCCCAATTTGTCTAACTCATGAAAGAGCTTGTATGTTACTGCAGGCACTCTTTAGAAGGGAGCAATCTGCTCTCTGTGCCTATCCTGAGAGAAGGACAAGAATACATTACAGACTATTATTTCATTGCTGCTGTTAAGAGATGCACACATATAAATGTAAAATTATGTCCTGATAATTAAGAAAAAGCTAAATAATAGAGAAATAATGTAAAAATATTTATACATAAACTGCAATGTTAAGTTATAGCATACAAGCTAGGAGCAACTCTAAATTAGTAGTGACACCTTACTGAAGCTGTTGTAACCAGGTTCCACTCTCCAGGGTTCTGGACTATGCTGAAGAGGTAGGTTTGCTCTAATCAAATATCACTTCCAGAGAATTGGAAAAAACATTCCAGTTTAAATCCAAGTGAAAGCATATTAAATCTCAGAGTCTGTGAAAACTACTTTCTACTCTTTTAAAGTGTAATTCCACAGGCAGAACAGTTATCTCTTGAAACATTTGCAGATTGCCTGGAAAATTTTGCATAGCTCACATTCCCAAAATTTAGAACAGCTTGCATTTTCTCAACACTGCTGTGTTCAGTACAGATGGAAAACAATTTGCATTCCACTTGTTGGAGAAACAGAAGCAAAATATATACACTAAATATATATCTACACTTTCTCCCCTACCCCCATACTTACATATTTCTTTACTGTAGTTCCTATCTTTCAACCTGCCAAAGATCTCACACAGTAGATGTTTCAAGCATTAAAAGATTGGGGTCTTTATACACATAGACTTTTGGAAACTCCAGACTTTCCAGAGCTTTGGACAAACAACTTCCTGCACTGCTAAGCAAATGTATAGTTTTCATGGGGAAAAAGCCAGCACCAGTGAGAACACAACAGTGCTACCCTGCCTTTCTACAGGAGCCACAGTGCTCCCTGCTCACAGCAGAAGCCTATGTCTTTCTCCAACCACCTCCTTGACATCCATCACTTCCCAACAAGCCGGGGAAGAAATTTGGGACTCTTTGCCTGTACCACAAATTCGAGAAATTTCCTTGTGCCACTGGACACTCTTGTGGCGGCTGAGGGTGTGCTTTCTGGTCCCACATGGACTGTATGCTGCTTTCAGTGTTTAAGCAGTAGGAATAACCAGGGCTGCACTGCTGAGGAAAAAAAATGAACATCAAACTGAAAAAGGAACCTCAAAACCCAACCCTAATTTGCTCACTTTTGTGGGCAGTAAAAGAATCTGTATGACTTCCAAAGAGATGACACGACATCTGAATCCCAGCCACTCAATCAGAGCAAACATTCCTCTCTAAGGGTTATCAAAAATTCCCACTTTGGACTATCTTCCCCAACCAAAGTCTGTTTATTCCTTGGTAAGCTTTGCCAGTTAAGAATATTGAAGGTGGAAACAGTAAGGACAGAAGAGCAACACAGGGAAGCATCATTCTACTAGAACAACATGGAAACTGCCCATCAGTCCATCCCCTCTTACAATTCTGGAATCCCTACGTTCCATAAAGTTAACCTGCTCCAAAATACACATAATTTTCAAAGGTTATTCATGATTTTGAAATTGCCTGAAATACTCCAAATCTAAACATATCACATGAACTTTAGCTTAGCTGAAAGCCAGACAGGGCTGGGGATCTCAGCATGCTCCAGTGCTCCTCCCCACACCACCTCAGACACGAGCTCACGGACCATTTGCGGAATAGCAATGGCACTGCCAGTGGATCAAACACAGCTGAACAAGTGCTCATTTTTCTCTTGTGCTGGCGAGCAGTCCACTGTGCTATTTTTAAAGGTAACCTCCCCTAGGCTGAAGGCTTCTGACTGTCCCTAGAACAAAATTAGCTCGATTGCAGCACCCCAATTAAAGCCCACAGGATGTGGGTGGTCCCACAGCCAGCGAGCACGTGGATGTGGAGAAAGGCTTATTCACAAGTGACCCACCAGAGGAGCAGAGCTGCAGGCATCAGCCTGCCTGCCTGACAGCAGGGATTGCTGGCACTGCTCAGGGCTTGCATGTGCGGGCTATGCTGCAAATGAAAACAAGCTTCATGTCCAGAAAAAAACATGAAGGAACAGAAAAAAATCCCACAAGATAGTAGAGACGAGAGTAGAGACAGCTGACACACATACTCATCACAATCCTGCCACATGCTCTTGCTGGGTTACCAGACCGACAGCAGCTACAGTTTTATGCAGTTGCTGTTCCACAAAGGCTGCCTGCAGCCTCCTCTCTAGATGTGGACAGCTCTGGGGTTTGAAGCCCCATAGTTTCAAAATTAGAATAAATCCACAAACATTTGCATTTGCATCTTAACTTGCCAGAAAGGTGCAGTGGAAAATGCCAACTGAAGGATTTGTGTCTGTGGCCAAGAGTTGCTTTTATGAGTTTGTGCATGCAGGCAATTGGTTTTGTCAAAAGAAATACAGACACATAAATCAACCCAAGCCAACAACAGCAAGTATCTCACAATCCGCAGCATCCACTCATGATCCACGTAAGTAAATGTCATAACCTAACAAAAGATTGTATATTTGATTTATCTGACCTCAAATTTGATCCCTACATAGAGTTACCTCCATCATCCCCCCTTATTCTTCAAGCACTACTGAAAACATGGCAAAACTTAGAGAAGATGCTTCATTTCTCCACTGCGCAAATAATGGCCAAGACCTACTTTAGATATCATCAAACCACAAGTACAACTCATGTGAAGAACCATCACATTGTCTATCCTTTAAACTGACCCCCTCAATGTCTCCAAATAATTCTAAACTGTCTCACACAAAATCACCAGCAGGGAGCTTTGCAATTCTATTTTGGTTTTGAGTATTTAAAAAATATTCATATGCAAAATATTAGCTCCAGCTTGACAATCATACATACCCTCACAAAAGGAGTCAAAGGGATAGTTTTTAAAAATCTCTAGAAAAAAGTTTTTAAAAATCTCTAGATTAATAAAATAGAATACTAAAAGCATAATTAACAATATCTAAAAAAAAATTTCACTCTGATGCACAGATTAAGACCCAATGGTAATTTTTAACAGGTTTAGACAAGCGTGGAGTGCCATTTTAGCTTCGCAGGTAGGAAAAAGCATACAGTTACTTGATACAAAAAACAATAAGCCACTGTAATTTATAATAAGCCTTCAATCAGGTACCACCACGTCCCATTTTGATATAGCTAGGTTGCATATTTGAAATTGCTTACATATTGCTTATGTAAGCAATGAAAAAAAGATATAGCTTTCGAATTTGTTCTTACTGATACAGCTGTAATTCAGAAGCCTCTGAAATTCTCTAGACTGTCAGCAACATTTTTAAAACCAAAACTTCATAATAAACTCTCTCATTTTGTTACTAATTTAACAGCTAAAGCAGTAACATGAAGAATGTTTTACACCAATTGTGTTTATTACCATGCAAAATGCAAACTGCAAGGTTCCTTCTATATAATCCCACAGATCTTCTCTGGTGGAAAAAAAAAATTGTGAGCAATACAAATATCAAGACTCCCCAAACACTTTATTAATAAAATGTTACAACATGTTTCCCCTAAGACTTCAATACTGGACAGGTCCTTCCACAAAATAGTTTGATAACCAGGAAGGTACAAAACACATTATTTATAAAGGGTTAAATGTGAAAGATTAAATTTAATCTTAGATTAGATTTCATTAGATTTAATATCTAATGAAAACAGAAGTTATCTCAGATTTCTATTTTCAGTTGTGAAGTGTGTTCCTAAATTTCCATTTTATAATGTATGCATGCAACAATTTTTTGGCATCATAAAACACAGAGCAAAATGATGAATTGCCCTGAAATTCCCAGAGAATTAGTTCTGATATGCATGTGAATACCAAAGGAATCTATTGGGATTCCCGTTAATGGAGTGACTGCAAAGAAAAGTGGGAATGATTTGGCACTTATTATAAAGTTAGAATTTATGGGTCACTGCACATCAGTTAGTCTAATGCCTTGGCAGAATCCTTTGCATTTGACATCTGAAAGTGTAAAAGAGAAAAATGTTTTGCTAGAGAGCTCTGCTGACTCTAAAATTAAGTAAAAATACATTCATATTTTAGTAGTATAATAAATACACTAACAGCTAAGGAGGAATAACAGACTTTGCTAAGTAACAAATACGTTTGATGAACCTGCATGTGTACCTAAATATCAGGCACAAGCAGAGCATGCATACTTTCTGCATAAATTTCTATGCAGAATAAGTTTTGTAGAAAAAACTTCCAAAAATACAACTATTTTACTTTGCATATTTCCATCTCAGAATCTGAAAAATGTGTTACAAAGCTGCATATTCCAGCATATCCTCCTCTTATTCTGCCAGGTATTAGGAATGTCAGGAAAGAGGTCTTGACTACTGGATATTTGTGCTCACTCTCCCAGCCCCTGGGTGAAATTCATGTAGCTGCATGGATCTCAGAAATGTAAAAAGATGTGGATGCTACAAGGCTGTTTGTTCAGCGAGACAGATGGGTCTCCATCTGCACATGGCAGTGCAGGTTACAGCACACAATGCAACTATACAAGCTCAAAATTTATAAGCCACTGCCGCTATGGCCGCAGCACATGCATAATCTGGGACCTTAGGAATAGGTCAGAAACTGGGGGGAAGACAATCTAACTTTTTTTCCTATTAAAGTATAAATGGACGTGGAAATGGCACTAGCAAAGGGAAGGTGCTCTTTCACAACATGCAGCAACCACGCCCTGGCAAAGGCACATTTTTTGACCTTTACAGGCTAAGATGAGAAAAATCCATTTCCATGTCTGAAACACAGGACTGCTTGTGTGGAGAGTCACTGTAAACATTAGCAGTTTATTTCTGGCAGTTAGCTTTTAACAGAGACGCCTACTAAAAATTTGTGGAACATGACCTTGCATTTCAATAATACCTTTGGTTTGGATAGCACCAAGAAGTACATAAATGAAAGCCAGAACGTGGGCCAGAGCAAATAGGCTTGTTTGGGGAGGGGAGATGGGCAAGAAGGATGAGGGACAAAAAAGCAGTGAAATTAAACATTTACTGCAGGAAAACATATTTGTGCCTAATAAACACCCTGGTTTTGACAGGACTTCATCTACATGGCACACATCCTACGAGATGTTTAAAGTTAAGCAGAACTAGCTTAGCTAGAAAGCAAGGAATGATGAGATTTTCATGGGACAACTTTGACAAAGATGCCACTCCTTTTTAGATATTTTTACTCATCATAAAAGCTCATAAAAGCTTGAGAAACTTTGCATCCTTCCCTAAGCAACCTTGGATTCATGGCAGAACTCCCTGCATTCCAAAATATACTAATACCTCAATTCAGGCTACAGTTGATTAATCTGAGACACTGTATTCCAGGTTCCTTCACAGTTCTTTCTAAGGAGGAAGACTGAAATCAGATCCAAACCTTTTCCAAACAGAAGAGTTAAAGCTGCATCCACCTCTCTGGCTAGGGCTTGCATCTCAGTTTGTTACACTAATACACACTGAGGACAGGCATCTGTAGGAAAACCTGCAGAGCTCCATTATAATTCTATCTGTTACACATTTCTGACCCTCTTACCTGTCCCTTGCTACCAATGTATTTCTGCCAGGAACAGGGCTGATGTTTTGCCTTCTGGCACAGCTTCAAAATGCCTGCATTAAAAATGAACCCAACAAGCTGCCAAAGAAATATTCCCTTCTATTCCTAGGGCTCAGCAAGGACAATCTTCCATTCAGCAGAGTTAACAATTCCACTATCCATGCAATGACAGGTTCAAAGCCTGTCTTGACAGTCAGCAGGGTCAAAAATATGAATGAGACCGAAGTGCAAGGCCAGGCAGCCAGCGCTTGCCTTGATATTCAGAAGGCAGCATAAGATACTCAGTGTGCAAGCCATGACATTTTTATATTGAGAACGGCTATTTTTGAGGATGCTGAAAAGTTGTCATGGTTCCCTTGACCTCTCTATAGTCAGACACTGTGAGAACAAAAAGAACATACAGACCAGACTGATTCAATGGACTTTCCATTAATTTTTATGGCATCTGAGGGTTGAGTCATTAAACTATGTGGCTTTACAGACAGAGTTACAAAAATAGATGTGATACTACTGTGTCAAGCTCCCAGCAGCACAGTTAAAGCAGTTATAGATTCTGTAAAATAAGTAGAAAGCACAATGGTATGCTTTGATATCAAAAATTTTGCAGCAGTTTTCTGAAATAACTGATATAACCCACTGAACTCAGAGTACAGTCACTCTAGACTCAAAAAATTCATATTAAATCACAGTTATGTTTATATATATATAAAAAACTTTTACCTATCTTTACATCAAAAAACCTTCTTGTTCTTTTCAGAATTCTGCAAATAAAGTGTTTTCTTCACCAGCAGCACCACCTTCTTTTTACTATAAAGCCCCAAAACCTTTGTCAAGAAGGTATAACCAAACATCTCTGGAAAAAACATTCTGAATGTGCTTTCTGTTTTTCTCTCTATAAATTAAAATAAATTTAAAAAGCACTCTACTGGGATCCCTCTCTGTGGCTTTTAACCAAGGAAGTCCTCTATAGAAAAATAAAAATATATACATGCTAACAAAAAAGTCGCATCTATGCAAATGTACATTCCAACATACTTAAAAAGTTGGTATTTATCACAAGTAGAACCAGGTCTTGACAGACAAGAATATATGCAAATTTTATTCATGAAAGTTAATTCAAAGCACCACTAATGTCCAGCTTCCCTAATAAGAGTATCTTCTATCCTCCTTTCCCTGAGGTGCTCTGCACTAAGGTCATCAAAATGTAACCCAAAAACCTCGTCTGCTCTGATACCTAAGAGGCCACCACCATCCAACAGATTGGTCAGCAGTTGCCACTGTAGCTTGTAAAGCAGAAGTAGTTAACTCCTCAAGTCAGGTACTAGCAGCACCTGACATCACCTCTCATTGGTTTTATCTCCCTTGCTCTCACTGCCTCCTCCTTTTGCACACTCTGCTGAGACATTTTCCTCAAATTGAGTGAAAAATTGTCACTTCATATGCACCAGCTGCAGTGCATAGGGTTCTAGCCTGAGACTTGGAGCAGAAACAAATGGTAAACAAAAAAATGGCAAGGGTTAAGAAATGTACATATATCTGATAAAAGCACCATTAAGGAGATGGAGATGAATTTCTTGTTTCAGATTTGGGAAATTTAGCATATATTACGGGGGTGGCTTCATGTCTGAGATAAGTTAGGATCTAATGAAATAGATATGCAAAAGGCAAACATCTCAAGTAGATGATGAAATAAATATTTCAGGGAGTTAGCCATATCAGCTGCAATAGTGAAGGAGTCTCATTAAAGCTCTTTTCCTTATATTTAGTAGTAGCACGTATGTGATATATGTGACTACTTAACTAAGGTGTGAGTAATCATTAAAAGAGTAGTCAGAAAAAAACCTAAACAGAAAACACATTAAGAAAAAAATATTTGTATATTTAAAGGCAAAACAGAGTAGTCAACAGTATCTCAGGACAAGTGTGTAAGCTCAGCAAGTCTTGTTTACGGTATTTCCCCAAGGTGTTAAAGTTGCTCTGAGAAAGCAAACTTTGGTAATGGTTATGTGCTAGTTTTACTAACAAAACTACTTTTCCAAGTGTTGAGGCGGGAGAGAATGACTGCCTTTAAATTGAACTGTGCTATGCTTTTCCCCTGGACAGTTTGGCAGAAGGAGGACATGCCTTGTCCAGAAAAAAGAAAGCTCACTCAAAAAACCCTTTCTCTGTCCCCCCTGCGTCTTCAGTGTACTATTGTGCACTCCTTGCAGCTTTTACCTTGAGAGCCAGGCCCAGGGTCCTGGGCAGGTCCCTATGGACAGCAGTTTCCCCCAGCCCACCGACATCCAGCAGTACTGGCTTTGGAGATGCACCAGTAAGGAACACTCCGTGCCTTCCCTCATTTCTTACCACCCCAGCAGCTAAATCCCGCAGGGGACCTTCCTCCCAACTACAACTACTGAAGGGCGGAGGAGAGAGCACAGTCCTCTCCCACTCTGCAGCACTGGGAAAGCCCAGCAGGGATGCAGTTCCCCCACGTTTCTCATGGCTGGATGTGCCTATTACCTCATCTGCACTTACACGGCAAGAGCCACGGGGCAGCACTGCAGCTTGCATCACCCAGCTCGGCAGTGAGCATCCCCGCCTTTACAAATGCTGCTCTGAGGAAGCTGGGCGTGACAGCAAGCACAATTATTTACTCCCACTTGTGCCATTTTGCATGCTGACTTCCAAGGGAAAGGCACTCTCCTGCCATCCATGTTAAGATTTCAGAAAGGGCAAAGCAAATCTCGAATATCTGCCTTCACTTCAAACTGTTTTTACGAAGTGTGAAAAAACATGGCTCTGCACACCAGGGCATGTCAGGATTGCTCCTCTTTTTTAGAAGTAGGTATGGAAATCAGCAATTCCTGTTGAGCCGCTCAGCAGCAAAGGGCACTGCCCCAGAGACACAGCCCTTGATTTACTGTTCAAAGTGCAAAGGGCAGCCCAGCTGCCAGCCGTGGAAAGCCAGAACACTGATGTTTAAACTGCTTACTGAAACTCTGATATTTTTCTCTTTTTTCCTGCTAGGAAATCAGCAACTTGCAGCCTAGAGGATACACCCAACACTTCTACATAAGCAGGGATTAACCTCGTCTTCACTCCTACTGCTTCCTGACAGGACGTCTTTTACCAGGAAAGGAAACAACTGTAATTGAGCATGGCAACAATCCATGTTTCCCCCTGTAATTGCAGCAGCAGAAGACATGGTTTCCTGTAACTCCCGTAAGCAAGCTGTGCCCAGGCTCCCCTTCACCAATGCTGCCCATCCCTGTCTGTGCTATCCCTGCAAACCTTCACTCCTGCAGGGACCACGTGCTCTGTGCAGGCACAGAGGGGGAGCATTAATAAACTAGCTCAAACAGACACCCCATGTTCATACGAATCAGAAACCAGAAATGCTGACTGCCCTGAAGCTCTTCAAGTGAAGCCTCAGCTTTTGACTCTTAACAGAGGTATGGCACTGTTAGCACAGTCTGAACCACTGTAGGTAGTGTACAGATGAACTAAACATAATACTGCTCATGCAAAACTTCATGGTGCTGGGCTCAGGTTTTTTATTGCCTTAACTAAGCTTCCTCAAGTCTCTTTGGAGAGTGTTTTATTTAGGAACAGTAAAGCACAGTTATCAAGGGGTTTCAGTTCATTTAATTAAGTTGAATACAATTACACTCCAGTGGGTCTTAAAAATGAAGAATCTATTTAAATATTATTTAGATGCGTATCTTTTAAGTACCACAGACTGCATAGGGCTTCATGTTTATATCAATTAGGGATATCAACCTAGCAATAAGAACTCTATCGCTTGCCAGCTTATAATCCTTCCCACTCTGGGAATCTGTATTTAATTTACTCATTTCCCTTTATCTGTGTACAGTGGAGAAGGGCTTTTTGCGTTCCTGTGTGCTCACACTGCTTCATCATTGCCAAAACACCTCCTAATTAGGCTAAATAGGCCTCTTACACAAATAAAAGAGGAATATTTCTGCCTGTCAATACAGCACATCTTACAGAGTCTGGGTTTGAATAACTGTGTGGTTGCTGTATCTCCCAGGTATTTCAAGCCCATATTTTTCTGAAGGAGGGACACGAAGGATGTCATGTACTTGTTTCAAGGAAGTGCTTTATCCTGTGTCAGTTCGGTGGCTCTGCCCAGTGATAAGAGACATGAGGACACAGAATGAAGCTGCATCAGTGGAAGCTCAAATGGAACATTAGGAAAAGGCCCTTCACTGAGATTGTGGTCCATCACTGAAACAGCATCTCTGTGGAACTGGTCACTGTGCAAAGCCTGTCAGAGTTCAAGGAGTATCTGACAATGCTTTTAGTCTTATGGTTCAGTTTTAGGTACCCTGTGAGGAGAAGGAAGTTGGACTAAACGATCCTTATGGGTCCCTTCCAACTCAGATAATCTGTAATTCTATGTTGCTTTTACTGGAGACTGAATTAGTTACTGAAGTGTTACACTTCACAGAGATGCACCTCAAAACAAAGACACAGAACAGTTTGAAAAGCCCCATATAGCTGAAGAGGTAACAGAAAGCAGAAGCTGGCAGAACCCCAGTGTTAATGAAGTTTACAAAAAAATTGTCTTTACAAAACCCAGTAGCTTTTTCTCACTGACCCAAGACCCTGAACCACAGGCTGAAAGAAAAAAACATAGATAAAGACACTTGGACTTGGATGGCAACCTAAGCCCTCACTTGAGCAACTTCTTTATGCATAGTGACATGAACATCAAAAGAAGAACATCCTGCTAACTAACCATTTGTCAGGACAGTTGTCATGCCAAAGAAAAACATCTCACCTAGTTGTAAAAGTGACAGTAACATGAAAAGAAAGTCTCAGATAGAAGGAGTTTCCTCACAGACTCTGCTTCTCAGATGAAAAAAGTGACAACAGTCTCAGGGAATACCACCCCATAAACCCAGCAAGAGTGGTAGGACAACCTCTGTACCAGGCTGCATCTGAAGCAACACCAAACCAGCAGGGAGCTCTCTGAGCAAGACAGCTTTTCACATTCTGCACCATTATCGGTTTCAAAACAAAGGATTTATAGTAAATACATAGCTCCTTCATTCACATAGAACTAGGATTTGAAAGAAAGCAAAGATTTTGCTGTATGACTCTTTCAAAGAGAAAAGAAAATCATGTGTTTTCAGATATGGTGATCTCTTCAAAGCTTCAGAGGAGCAAGGGCTGGTTCAGAAGGAGTTACATGTGAAAAGGAAAACAGGGTATCAGACTGTCTCTAGGAAAATAGTAAATTGTACTCTCACCCCCAGCTTGTTTCAGGTAACCAGCCCTCTGCTACCAATTACCCATTCAAAGCATCTGCTGGCAATACCTTGATGGTTTAGTTTTACATAAGTCATACACACATCAGTGGTTACCCACCTACAGCCTGCTTTTGTCTTCAAGCATAAACAAACCAAGGTGTGACCAACTAGACATGAAGGCTTACTTTGCGCTATTGATATCCTTACTCAGTGCCTGAAACAAGCCTTTTCATTTCTGAACCAAGCTTAAATCGCCATTATTTACTTCCCACGTGCTCCCTGACATCCACACCATTCAGCCACCTCCTCTGGGCCTCCAGGAAGCCAGCCTGCACACTGACCTGCCCCTGCCAAGGTCCCAGTGCGGTGCGTGCTTCAGCCATTTCCTGCCATGAAGGCGGCAATTCTTCCTTTCACATGATCCTTCTAAATCCCACTTCCTAGCAGTTGCGAGTTACCCTTCTCAGCTGGGACTCTTTCCACTTTTCTGGCCACAGAAATGCAACTCTGGATACTGACTCACTGAACCTCTACCCCCGTCATCCTCTTGTTTCCGCTTTGTATGAGAGGTATTTTCCTAAGAGAGGCATGAGTCTGGAGAAAAATCCCTGCCTCGCTCTTTTTTAATTTTTTGGTTTTGTAAACTGCTCAAGCCCCCCAGATCTGACAAACAAAGGCAGAAGGGTCAGCAGAAGTTAACATACCTTTTTATCCCTCTTTCTCTTTCATGCCAGTTTATAAAATATTTAACTATCTGTAAGCATTCTGCAGTAGCTGTTATTAGGTTTGGCAGATGAAAAATGAAGATTTGTATAATCTTTTGTATTCTATTTACACTTGAGACAAGGATTAAAACCCACAAGTAATTTGGCAAAGATTACTTGAAGAAAGTATCGTTCCATCAGAGAGAAAAAGCAGCATTGAGAGAACATTCACCTCTTTTTTTTCCTCTTACTTTTGGCAATTAGGAACTCAAACTCTACACTAACCAAACCCAATGAGACTCATCATGACTAGGATAACAAGGATATGCAGAAGGATCCCTTTCCCTTGTCATTTATGTGTGACCACACACCATATGTGGTATTAAGCTATTCTTTATCATCACCATCATGCCAGTATTCTGGTGAGGTCCTTGACCTTATGTTCCCTGTTCACTTCCTGAGTTTAGATAGCTGTCATGCAAAGCTTAGGTTTTACAAAGTTTATCCATCTGCACATATATACTCACTCCCTGACACAAAATCTAAACAATGCATTGCTAGGTTTGGGCTGAGCAGGAAACAATACACCTCACTGAACTGAAACACCTCAGTGTCCCTTGAATTCAGTACACATCAAAACATGGCACCATAGTGGAGCAGGACTGCACAGGCGTAGATGCCATTTCTTGTCTCATTGTAAAGCACTCAGAATAAAGGTATGTGTAATTAGAGAGGAAAATAGAATTTTTAAGGATGAGAAGCCCTTTTGCACTGTAGGTACAACAGAGCAGTCTCCACTGATTAAACAAGAAACAAAACAGACCTTTCCCCTAAACCTCAGAAGAAAAATTTCCTCTAGAAATTGCCTCTCCTTACCAGATTTTTTGGTTTTGAAGTATAGTATCCTCTGATAAAATGTTGCACAGGGAAATCTTTCTCTCTAACCTTTATACAAAACATGATTTATCCGCAAACACACTCTGAAGCATCGTGTTTTTAAAGTATAAACAAGCAGTCATCTTGAAGATGGAAACTTGAAGACAGGAACCACAATTGACATACAACATGTAGTCTGTCCACACCTTTTCCTGTTTTACAATAGTTATTTATGAATTCTAAGTGGGAAAGAAACCTAATAATGGAGTGGAAATCGCAGCCTCCAAGTGTTGGTGGATATTATGTATGAACACAAATACATTTATGTATAAACCAGGATTTTTCGTATTTTCACCTTCAGAGACTATGAACTGCAAGTTAAATGCAAAGGATTTATCATCTGCTTTCAGAGCTACTGCACTAGAGTGGACAACCACTAGAACTCCAAAACTCAGAAGTATTAAACATTCTGTATAACTGAAGGTTGTGTGTTAAGTCTATGCAGTGATATTGATAACAATATGAAGCATGTCTGGCATGGATGCTGAAAGGAGATGACTCTTACTTTAGCAATAGAAAATAATTCTTTTCAATTTGTACTCCATCCCTAGGATTGCACTAGAAATTTCTAGTGTAAAAACCCCTTTTGGCTGAGTTACAATATGCAGCACATGTCTGCTGGAAAACAGCAAGCACGGAATCATAAGAGAAGGAAAATGTTTCAGAACTGTAACAGATACAGATAAACAGAGATAATAAACAGGCAGAACACAAAAATCCAAACATCCTTGCAAATGTATAATGTGCAAAACCCACAGATTTTTCAGCAGTGACATATCATTTCTAAAGGTATGTATTATGACTCATAAGATATTACTTTGGCAAGCAAAATTCCTTGAAAGCCTAAAATGCTTTTTTTTCTGAAGTGCAATGTAATGCTATGCAATCAGCTCTAGCAAGGGTTTTCATCCAAGCTCCAGCTGTGGATGTGCACTTGCTGACAGAACTTTTAACAGTGCCACCATGGTGCAATGAGCTCTCATGTTTCCTCCACCAAGTTGTGCTGGGGCTGCCACGAAGCAAAAAGCAAGCTCTGCAGAGCAGGGTCAGCCTGGCGCTGGCACTGAAAGGGGCAGGAGGCTCAGCTCATCTGAACTTCTGAAAGAACAACAAAAGATACATTTTCCTTTCTTCTTAAAAGCCTACAGGCCACACACTGCTCTGCTGTAAACAAACTCGTGCCTTAAGCTCCTGAAGTTTTTATGTAAACAGTGCAGAAAATAGACCCTTTATCTTTTATTTATCTTTTGTTTTCATCATACCTATCAGCATTGCACAAAGCATCTTCAGCTGGAGGTGAAAGGGTTAGGAGCATCTCACAATCAAGAGATTGCTCATGTACTCTCAATTTAATATTGTAACAAGCATGGTACTGTTTCCACTATTATCTATCAGCTCTCATCATGTTTGCTGCAAAGCTTTCAAAGCATTGCTTTTATTATTATATTAAACAGTTACCTAATCTCCTTTACACACACTCCCACGCACAAAGAATATACCTCAGGTGGAGAACGCTGTGAGATTAAATATTAGTAGGCTGTTACCTACAAAGAGCAAAAAGCACTGCATATCATCATAAATACAGTAACAATAATGAAACATAGAAGGATGTATTCATATTCTGGAAATTGTATTACCATGCTTGTAACCTTCACGGTGTATGTTTACCCACACACGTGAAAACAGACATATCTTCTCCATCTGGAGGCTGGATGAGGCAAGCATATCCCCATGTCCATGCAGGGCCACAGAGAAGTCAAATCACAAAGTCTAACAGGCTTGTAGGAGAGCAGATCTGCAATAGCACTCCAACCAGATCACACTCAGATTGTGACACGGATACTAGAAATCAGTTCTCCAATTTATTGTATGACTTTCCATTAAAAAGCCTGAAAGTGTTATTTATAAATCACTGTTGTATTATATGCTTAAGCTTGTCCATCCAATTTTCCAGATACACCCTGCTTAAAATTGTTTTCCAGATAGGTTATACAATCCCCTCTCAATTTCCAGTTCTTTATAGGAAATATGCCTCTAAAACTAGAATGTAGCTCAAAAATGCTTATACAGGTGTCATTAGAACTTAAACCATTAAATATTTTATTATACTAATCTTTGTTCAAATAAACCTGGTACATTGTAAGTCTGTGTCTCAAAACATGGCAGTAGACAAGAAAGTTCTGCTATTACCGTAAGTCAGGAAAAATGTTCCCCTTGCCTCAAGAAGATGAAATCAGAGCCAGCATGCGCACACCTGACCCTCACCACAGCAACTGCACTGTGGTGGGAGAGGGCACAGGTAGATCCTTTTATTTTTAATGTCATTGTTTTCAATAATGGAAATCTGTGTTGTGAACCCTTGTGCCCAAAACGTATTGTAATTTTTCCCTGCCAATGAGTTGTCTTGTCTCTTGATGTCAGGCAGAAGGAAAACCTCTTCATATCTCTTTACCTTATTGCAACATGTCCTTTAGTCCATTTCCTCATGAAAAACATGAAATCCAGATCCTTGCAAAGCCACCTCAGCATCCCTGCAGCCACAATCACCTTCCTCCTCCTCCTCCCCTCACTAATAATGCCATCAGACAAAGCTGCATGTTCATTAGTCATCAGCTGCGTAAAGCAATCACCAAGAGGAAAATGGTGAGCAACATTCAATCTGAAAACAGGTATAGTGACAAATGGCTTTGCTGGGTCATTACAAAGAAACTCCTGTTCCTTCTGTGTTTCTGAACTCCTGAAGTCCAAACACAGTTTGTACTCTATGGCCATTAATACTGTCACAACAGGGGAAGCAGAAAAGAAGGCAGCCTGGGCTGCTGCATGAAGGAAAAGCCACAACCACAGATTCCAAATGACAAGAGGGTCACCCAGAAAGGTGCTGGAAGCAGGGCTGGGTGCACCAGCACCAAGCACCCTCTCCTCCATAATGCCACCTCTGAAGGGAAAAAAGTCCTGAAGGAACAAAGCCCTGGGCCAAAACTAGCACAGTTCAACCTGGGTCTGGAAGGAGAGATTCTGGCCCAAGCTCCTGGGCACTACCTGTTCCCTCTGTCCCCTGGCCTTGTGCTCCATTTCTGTGCCCCAGTCCCTCCACTCTGCTCCAGTTTGCACAGCACTTTATACAGTCAGCACTAATTTACACAGATTCTACACAACATCAGACAAAATTAAATTAATCATTACCGACTTCCGTAAAATGTCATTTGCTCTAAGATACGCTAAAAATAAGGGGCTTTCACCTGACTGCAGAAAATGGTAGCCAACACGTGTAGCATAGTATATTGCATTCCAGGTAATAAAAGTCCTTTAAGCGCTCATGTGCAACACCTTTTCTTTTTCCACATCAATTTTCACATTTTATTTCTGCTTAGAGACTGTCATTCTTTTCATATCCACAAAAGGAAGAAGGTATTACAGGTAAATTCTAGCAACTAGTATTCCACTGCTCTTAAAAAGCAGAGAGAGCTTGGTTGACTGACTTTCAAAAGATGAAAAAAGTATGAAGAAAAAAAGTATTTCCAAGTTGGTATTCACAGCAAATCAGCAAGAGAAAGAATTTGCTTTCAAGAAAGAATGAAGAAGGCACCAGAACCAAAAGCTCTTATCACTCCTCATGGTGTAGGGTCTTATGGGGACTAAACTCTCTGATGGAGACATCTGTTTTATGTGCCCTGACATGCACGAAAAAGCCTAGACCAAAGGTTATCTCTGTGGGCTGTCTTTCCTCATAAAGGGATTAGTATTGGCATAACATTTCACAGAAAGGCAAAGGAGATGCAACAGGTTAAGCTTAAATTATAAAACTGAATCCAGCACCTAAACTGACAGTCAGTCGCTCTCTCTTTTGACTTCTTTATTTGAAAGCAAAATATCCTCAGTGGTTTTGTAAAATAGGAAAAATAGTATCTGATAGCTGGAAAGCAGAGGCCAGGCCTTCTGGGTTTATCCGTATTGTTGCAAGTGGGATATGTTTTAGAAAACATGCCCCAAACAGAAGTCAGAACAAAAATGTTGCGAATCAGAATGTCCCAAAGCACATTTTGATTTAATTACGTAGTGCCACAGGCACTTTGCTGACATGTCATCAATAACATCATAAAAACCAAGCATATTGCATTTTCAAAAGCACATTCTACCTGAAGCAGCTATTCAGTTGCCTGCACATTTCCACAGAGCTTTGCTGAGCATCCATGATCTCAGCTGGAGTGGCCTTTTGGTGCCAATCTGACACCCAAAATACAGTCACCCAGTGAGAAACTGAGAGAGCAACAGAGCAGAGATTTCCATAGGAGGTTACAGTGATTTAATGAGGGTTTAAAGAAGAGCAATCCTGGAAGAAACCTTTGGCTGGTGTTAGCTGCCACAACTCCTCCTGGCAGTCCTACAACTGCTTTTATCAGCTGGGGATCTACTTCCTTGATCCTTCCAGATATCCAGACTCCCCAGCTTAATATCAAATTCCTCTTCCCAAAGTATGTTACCCAGTATCCAATTACATGTTATCACAGTAGCATTATCAGATGGCATCTTTCTCTCCTTTGGTTTTTTCCTTTATTACTTTGATAAGAAATTCATACAGCCACTTAAACATGGAGACCAAGACAGATTATATATGTAAATAGTAGAGCTCTTGGTAGCCAAGTGAGCTTTACTGTCCTCAAAATACTCTGTTCTCTTCAACTAACAGCAGATGGTGGGAAAGGATTGTTTTTTTTCTCAGCATAACAGCAAAATACTATGGAAAAAGAAATTTTTTTTTTTTGTTTCAGCTGTTATAATTGATTTAGTTTGAAGAAAGAAACTCAGTTACTGCTTTGAAATAAAAAGCTGGAAAGACTTCTAATTCCGTGGCATCTCTTTCAAGTTCTGTTGTATCTTTTTCATCTTGGCCACTGAAGACAAAATCTCCTCACACAAATAAGACACTTTGTTGAAACTCCTGTTCTATTAAAATTGATCCGTTTTGCCAATGATTTCATTAATGTCAAAATTTGACCCAGATATTTCTCCTCTATATATATATATATATATACACACACGAAGGAAGAACTTTGCATAAACAAGAGCAGCACTGGAATGACTTCCTTGTACTAAGGTAAATAGCCCACATTTTGAAAGCATATCTTTAAAAGAATGAAGTTCATGGTTTTCATATCGTATTAAAATTTGTTCTCAGATCTCGTAACATACAAACTTTTAGATCTTTAACAACGAAGAGTTTGCTATCACTGCCTCAATACATGATTCTATGCCAAAAATATCCCTTTTTATAGCATTGAATTTTGGTGATGCAGAAAATTTCTTTATTACTACTCACAGTCCACTTCTCTCTAAAACGTTAATACACTTCCAACACCCATCGTTGCTTTGAAATACTGAAAATTATAATTATCCAATACATTCCAGCACGTGCTTGCTACAGACTGAGCAAAAGCTTTTGGGTATAATTTTGTTATCTAGCAAGCTCCATTAACAGCACAAATAGCTTGAGGTGCTTATACCACAGCTGCACCTATGGAATATTTCAACAGAAAAGTGCAAAAGGGAAAAGCCACAGTTACTTCAGCAAGACCTAGTATGGCTGCAAGCATACACTTGGTATTTATCAAGTATAGGGCTATTATGTGATTTCAAAGTCCATAAAATATGCTCCTTACAATGATCTGCTTCCCCTCCAGACCTGGGATCTGTCATCACAGGTTCCTCCTAATGAGGTCCTATTTTATAGAATGTAACAAAAAATACACAATCAATGAAATATATTTATCCATATAAATATGGAGAGGGGCTCGATTTGTATTCCAGGTAACCTCAGTACTGAATACCAGCTGGGCTGACACTACAGCCTCTCCTCCTAATTCAGCACCTAGAGCAGACACCACTACACTCCACAAAGCTTCCAGCAGGACCAGTGGGAGGAAGGCAACACCTTCCCCTCCTCTTCCCCTGCTCTAACTTCTCATTATGAGGAGGGAAAAATCAGGCACTTTATCACTTCCATGGAAAACATCTTTTTTACTGTAAGGACAGCAAATTGCTGGAACAGGCTACACAGAGAGATCATGCAGTTTCTGTCCCTGGAGGTTTTCAAGACACAATTGAGTAAAGCCCCAGGCAACCTCACCTGACCTCAGAAATCTCCCTGTTTCAGCTTGAGGGGTTCTTTATACCCTGCATCATCCTACAATCATGGCTTAAGAATGCATTTTTCTCTTTCATTCAACCAACAAACTTTTAATGATCACTTTCTCCCTTAATTTCATTCTAGTTTTCTCCTTCCAAGATCACAGAATCATAGAATGGTATCTGTTGGAAGTGACCTTACAGATCATCTACTTCTAATGCCTCTGCCATGGGAAGGACTCACTAGATCAGTTCGCTCAGAGCTCCTCATCCAAGCTCACCTTGAACACTGACAGGAATGGGGCACCCACAACTTCAGGCAATTTGTGCCAGTGCCAGTGCCTAAGAACCCTCACAGTAAAGAATTTCTTCCTAATATCTAATCTAAATCTACTCTCTGCTAGTTTACAGCTACTCCTCCATGTTCTGTCACTACATGTCCTTGTAAAAAGTCTTCCTGTTTGTTGTAGGCTCCCTGCAGGTACTGGAAGTCTGCAAGTAGGTCACCCTGAACCCTTCTCTTCTCCAGGCAGAACAATTCCAATCTCTAGCCTTTTCTTTACAGGAGAGATGTGCCATCCCCCTCTGACCATCTTGTTAGCCTTCTTCTGGACTTGCTCTAACAGGTCCCTGTCCTTTCCTGTGTTGAGGACCCCAGAGTTGGATGGAGCACTGCAGGTGGGAGTCTCACAAGAGCGATGTTGGTGCTTCTCTCCTGCCTTTCCCCCTTTGCTAGCACATTCCTTTGGTAGCTTCCAGGTTGTTGCAGGGCCAACCTGGCCAACATATCACGGCACCAACTTTTTCATTTATAGAGCCATCCCCAGTGAATCACTCTGGTGTCCACATTTGTGCTCCCCAGACATTTTGAGTCATGAACTGCTACAGAACCCAGGAAATTAAGACCCACGCTCTCACATAATGGACAATGCAAAACTGAGCTACACAGGCCACTGATGTGCCATCATGGACTACAAACAACCAGCTGCAGACTCCCATTTGGAATCCACAACTCCATTTTACTGATTGCCCTTTGTAGCACAGGTTTGGAAGAGATAGAACTCTAAGCAGCACAAATGAGCAGTGGAAATGGCACTGGAGCTGCCCTTCCTTGCCTTCAAACAAGGACAGAGCACTAAAAAAGTTTATACTCAGTTCATACTATGACCTTATTTTGCAGACAGAAAGACTAGAAACTCTTTAAAAATCTACATCTGAAGAAAACTGACAGCATGCAGTGAGAAGAGCTTCTGCCTTCCCTTTATAGGAGACCCAACATAAGATATCTTTTCATGTTTGTAATTGTGTTGCAACACAAAACACTGAAGTAACAAAACTAATAATGCTGGGTGATGTTTGCAACTGATATAAACCAGTAACTTCATAATCACGAGATGATTCCTTTCTGTAAAGCTGACCAACTTTAAGACAAATGATTTTAGCATAGTTTTATTAGAATATAAATAGTAATTAAAATAGTTCTGTTTTCCCAGGAAGGAAACTAACTTGTATGGCCAGAAGAAACGGATTCAAATTATTAGTTGTGTGACAATCAGATCTTTTTCTGCACTAAGCTTCAGCATGCTAGGCTGTTGGTCTGGTCTCCTCAAACACTCCTTCCCAGGCATCCAATAGCACTTTGCTCTTACTAAATGCAGTACTGAAACCTGCCAGAAAAAGAGAGAAAGAGACTGTTCATAAAGTACCAACTGTGTGCTCCTTACAAACTGGCAGAACTGACTCTGCTTGTATTCTTAGGTTAAAATCATTAACAGTGAAAAAGTGTACGCAGTTGGGTGCTATTAAACTGAACGTCAAGTCAATGGAGAATTCCTATGAAGAAAAGGAATGAGACAGGTTTTTTAACCTAACTTTGAATATTAACAATAAAGTCCATGTGGTAAAAAAAAAAAAAAAATACAGCATAAAATGGTACTTAAATTCCCTGTTCGATTCTATAACATTTCTTCTGAATTAGATTCTATGGGGTTACTATTCATTACGTTCCATGGCAGTTTTCCAAAAAGTATTTCTCATAATATTCTTAAATGTCTGCTGGTTAAATGCTAACAACAAAAACTAAAACGCATCAAGCCTATTCATTTGCTTTTAAAATGAATAAACAGGCACTCCACTGTTGATTACCACATTCCTGTATCACTGGAAGGCTGCCAGCTCCTGTACGTATATAACGTTAGTATTTGTTTTTTTGCTGAGTGGCAGTCCTCTGCGGTAATTATCATCTTGCACCTAAAGTAAATATTATTCTCTCGTTGCAAGTAGAAATAAAGGATTGACTCTTCCTGTATTTTTACTGTTTGCCATCCAGTCCGTCCTGTCGGTACGCTACGTGCCCATTAAACGTAATTCCTTGAGCCCTCGTTACTGGGGCCATCTCTTTTGTCTGTAACCAGTGAATTACGAGGATTAGTCCCTCCTCAGAAGATCACCGGCGCAGAAACTCCACGGGCCGTAACCGAGCAACTCGTCTCCCAAAAACTACCGGGAGTAAGAGTTCCAAAGCTGGCGCCAGGGAGTGCCGCGGGGCGCGGGCAGCGCTGCGGGAAGGGCGGCCGTGCCGAGGGCCCCAGGGCAGCGCCCCCCACGCTCGGGGCTTCACCCCGAAACGCGTGCGAGGGATGCAAAGGCTGCGGCGACACGGCCCTCAACCCAAAGTGCCCTGAATCGGCGGCACGCCGGGGCACGGGGGGACAATGCGCCCATTGATCCGGCTGAACCGGCGCTCCCGGGGGCGTCCCCGCCAGCGGGCAGCCCCTGCGCGGACCCGCTCCTTGGCGGTGCTCGGCGCGGCCCTTCCGCCCCTTCCACCACGACAGCCCCGAGAGCTCTACTCCAGAACCGCGATGCAGACGGTGACCGACACAACCCGTGGCTTTGCCCGTGAAGTTAGTTTTCGTGGGACGTACGCGCCCGCACGGGGCGGGCACGCTCCAAGTGGGGCAAACTCCGCAGCAGGTGCCGAGAAGACCCGGCGAGTGCTCCGCAGCATCTCCATCCCCCCACCCCAACCCCAAACACCCGTCCCGCAGCAAGCTGCCCCCGCGGCCACCCCGGTCCCAGACCTCGTCCCCACCGCACTCA